>JAVLUZ010000245.1:3038006-3238252 GCA_036768485.1 Mermis nigrescens | reverse complement strand
TTCCGCTGGTGTAAACCTACGTACCGTAATTCATATACACTGTGACAAAAATCCTTGGATCAGAATGTGACGGTATGGTATATTATTATGCACAAATTGTTCAGCATATATTCTGCTTATGTTTTAATCTTATTTTCCCCTGGAGCGAGCTGATTTGCAACCTTCGATGCGATTCTGGCATTGATTCGTTAAGATATTGCACTGAATGCATTCATCACGTTGTCATGCTTTGGACCTAACTCATTCAACCTAGCGGATTTTCAAAGAGATGTTTTTACTGTAGTCGCACGTCACATTATCCAACTTTCATCTCTTCAAGCAAGGTTGCCATCCAACCGCGGGGTTTTACCTCAAATTCTGAGGTTTGTTTCACGTTTGCAGTTTTTTGAGGTTTTTGGTCGAGGTTTTCTAAAATTTTTGGGGTTTCAACAATTTTTTGAGGTTTCGGGAAAATTTACCGACATTTCGCCGCGCTGGGCCGGGCTGTAAATGCTTTTTATTGAGTGATCCCGCAGCGCCGCGTCAGTTACTGCACTTTAATCGACAGCTCACTGCTGGACACAGTTAAAATCACATTTTCCATTTTAGATTTCGTAAACTATGAGTTTACCTATCTCCTGCGCGCATCCTGCGCGCATGTACAGCTAAATATAAGAATATGATACTTTTAGAAAAGGAGCAAAACGAATACCTTCTGAATGCCAAAATTTCTTCACTAAACTTGTAGAACATGTTAAATTAAAGCGCGGAAAAAAATCTGGTGAAAATCTGGGCCATACTTGCAAAGTTGCAGGCAACTCTCGATTTGAGTGTTGGGTCCAGGGATGGAAAAAACCCAGATTTGAAAATTTCGAATTTTGGGTTTTTGGGTTTTTTTCTGGTTTTTAAGGGTTTTTTGGGTTTTATTCGGGTTTTATTGGGGTTTTTCTAGTGGAAATTACCACTAGAACCACATACATTAGCTGGGAATACTTCCAACAGCTGCAAGATACGGAACAGAACAACAACTGGGCACTGATTATTGGCCAATGTTGGCCCCGAATTTTTCGTTAAAGGCCAATATTGGCCAATAACGCGTGCATTAGGGGCCAATATTTGCAAGATTTAAAATTCTTAAAAAGCTTCGCTTCCGTGGGTTTCGAACCCTGTACTTTCGTGTTGGTAAACTCACGCGCACACACTGCGCCATAGCAAAATTGTGATCAAGTTTCTGAAGAATTATACTAATGCTATCTGTTATATACAGTATACGCAGTTGCTAATTATATTTAGACGTCCTGCAATTACGCTTTTTGCGATAGTTTGGCATCGTTAAAGATAGAGACGATTTTCGATCGAATGACTGGCAAAATAGACTGAGATTTGCCCATGGCAGGCAGTGGACAGAATTGAAAACGACTGAAGTTTTCGGAATCAGCGGAAAAAAATGACTTAGAAAATTGTGAAATGTGGAAGTCGTTCATTTTAACTTTAAACTTAAAAGCGCGCTTATGACTTGGTCCGATTTCACTGCGCGAACAAGGTGGCTCTAAACTTTTGAGCAGCACTGTATGTAGCAGGACAATAGGTACCTACGTATGTATAAAGGTACCTACGTAACTATAGTGTGTTTCATTTGATCGAGGGTTTTTTGAAAAGTTTAAAGTGGCTACAAAAGTGTTTCATACTAATGCGACAGCAAATAGGTATATTCTACAGAATATCGAGTCGCATTATGATCTTTGAAACTGCTAAGAGGCAAGATTGCATCATATATGTATGTACTTATAGGTCACTTTTGTAGCCTGGTTTATGCGGACTAAATTCAGCGGAAAAGCTTTCCAATAAACGAAACTGACTATACTTAATTCTGGTCATACAGATTCGGCGTGTGATATCTTACGCTTCACCGTAGGTTGAAATTCTCTTTAACATTTACTTGAATGTAAATAAAATTTTTCCAGCAGGGTCTAATTTTTCTACATAATATGTTTATCATTATTTACTGCATTTTTATTGATATTGGCCCCTAATGCAGCGTTATTGGCCAATATTGGCCATTAACGAAAAATTCGGGGCCAACATTGGCCAATAATCAGTGCCCAACAACTGGCTAATATTGAGAATAAGGTGACCTCTTGAAATTAACTTTGCATGGATGATTTAATCTAATTAAGGGTCAAGGAATTCAAATCTGAAAGAATTAGGGGCTAAACTTTACTATATGGTGTGAACGGAAAACTTGCAGATGTCGTGGAAAGGAACGATATTGATTGAAATGGGGAGGACATGCATAAAGAAAGTGCGGAAAAAAACTTTTATGAAAAACGGACCAATATTGGTGAAGATAGAGTTACTCAGGATGTAGCTATATTAAAGTGAGGTATTTTACAGTTTACCAAAAATGTTCCGAATTTGGGCTGAAAACATATGTATCTGACATTTTCAAGGTCGCTGATTACAAAAAATAACTTTTATTTTACGGAAAAAAATTTTGTTTGAAAATGTTCAAATCGAAAAAATAATTTTTTGCATGTTCTTTTGGTCTAGATAATGTGAAAATTCAAGTTTCTGCTTAAATGACGCTTAGGCTTAGGCTTAGTTTATCTGAGAAGTAGTTTTCGGCTGCTTAGGTCGAGGTCGCTCCCGCTTAGGTCGAGTTATAGATGCTTAGGTTAACGTATAGATGCTTAGGTCTATGTATAGATGCTCAGGTTGATGTATAGATGCTTAGGTCGACCTAAGTTGGGTACATGTTTTTCTGCATTCCACTGTTTGAATCGTCAAATGGTTGGAACTTTAAGATAATCCAAAAATGCTGTTTGAATCGTATTTAAGTAAAAATGTTTAACTGGATGTAAACAATGCTAAAAATAATGAAATTAAAAAAATTTTCTTGAAAATTTGGGCAAAAAATTACAAAAAATTTTTCATTAAACTTGGTTTCCACGCAGTATAACTTAATTTTTGTTATCTGTGACCTTGAAAATGGCAGGAAAATAATAATTAGTAAAAATTGGAAACCTTTGATAAACTGCTAAAATTCCTTAAAGTGGCTCAAAATGGTGAATGTCAAAGTATGATGTTTGAAGTGCCGTAACTCTGTGAGTTTTGTATGGATTTGGTTTATTATTTTTTTCCGTGTCTTTTAGTGACACAAAGTATCATTTTTGCGCAATTGTATGGCAGTTCTGCCGGAATGGCGCAAAAATCGGTTCACACCATATTCTTCAAAAACTCCAAATTAGGTGTCGGTCGGCATTATTGACCGAGTTACAGGCTGTTGAACTTCATGTGTTTAAGGATAACAAATTAATTGAGACGAACTGAGCAATTCTCAATACTGGCTAATATTGAGAATAAGGTGACCTCATAGAAATTAACTTTGCATGGATGATTTAATCTAATTAAGGGTCAAGGAATTCAAATCTGAAAGAATTAGGTGTCGGTTCGGCATTATTGACCGAGTTACAGGCTGTTGAACCTCATGTGTTTAAGGATAACAAATTAATTGAGACGAACTGGGCAATTCTCAATATTGCCGTTTTTACTTCTATTATTCTTAGGCTTAGGCTTAGTATATCTGAAAAGGTGTTTAAAGCTGCTTAGGTCGAGGTCGCTCCCGCTCAGGTCGATGTATAGATGCTTAGGTCTTAGTATATCTTAAAAGGTGTTTAAAGCTGCTTAGGTCGAGGTCGCACCCGCTCAGGTCAATGTATAGATGCTAATACTTAAGTGAAAATTTTCAAAAAAACGTGATTTTATGCCTTTTCAAGCAATAATCTATAATGTAGATGTTGAAAACACGATCTGTCAACCATGAGAGTGAAAAAAATCTTTGACAAAAATTTTTTTTCGAAAATTTTTTTCACTCACATGGTTTTCCGACACTTTTTTCGACCTCTAAGTTAAAGATTATTGTTTGAAAAGGCATAAAATCACGTTTTTTTGAAAATTTGACAAGGTCACCTTATTCTCCATATACTCCCAACAACTTGGCTAAACTGGCGAATATGTGTACCAAACGAAAAGTTGCAAGCAGTACAGCAATCGATAGAGTTTCTGGAGCTGATTTCAGTAAAAAATATGAGTGGGTCGGCATTATTGATGGAGTTACTGTCGTTTAAGGGTATCATATTATCAAGGGTGGACTATATGAAAAACATTGGAAAATCAGAAAAAAACGTAAGTTGCAAGCAGTACATCAATCAATAGAGATTCTGGAGCTGATTTAAGTAAAAAATTATGTATTATAACTTGGTAAAATTGTACAAGATAATAAACTTTTTTGTTACTAAATGCTTAGGCTTAGGCTTAGATATGTGCATTCACATAGGTGCCAGTGGATGGTTTAAGCCTACTTCAAAATGGGGCGAAAATTTGGTCCGCTCGCTTTGCTCCCTCCACAATTTTTGCCCTCTTTTGATTTAGGCTCAAACCATCCCTGGCACCTATGTGAATCTGCAAGCATGTTATAGTATTATAGTAACGTTGACAGTTCAAATGGCTGTAACTCTTGACTGGGATGAGACCCAATCAAAAAAATTTTTTTGAAATGATCGTCTCATCAAGAACCATTTTTCTATAAAATTTAATTGCACACTTGCAAGTATGTTTAGAAATGACCGAATATAGATTTTGATAAAAACTTCATACACTGCTTCGTAATTGACACAAGAACATATATGTGACTGTAATTTTACCCAGCTACTCTATAGTATCCACTTCCTCTTCATCACAATCTTGCTCAAATTCTGCTGACATGGAATCACAAAGCTGCTGTGCATTAGTCTATTTGAAAAATTGTTAACATGTGGATAAAAAACCCAAAAAACCCAAAACCCAATCATCTTTGCAACCAAAAAAGCCACAAAAAAGCCAAAAAAAATTCAGCCTTGCCAACCCTGGTTGGGACGGTTAAACGGCTCGATCCAATGACTAACACATTTGTCAGAAGTAAATAATCTGGGCTGAAATTACGGAAGGAAGCATTGCAGTGAAGGAGAAAAAGGAAAAAAGACAGCGGAAAGCTGTTTGAAATTAAAAAAAAAACTTTAAAAAATTTTCATATTTTTTGCATGTTTTTTGGTTTTACTTGCAAAGATATACAAAAATCTGTAGATGCTTAGGTCGATGTATAGATGCTTAGATCGATGTATAGATGCTTAGGTCGATGTACAGATGCTCAGGTAGACGTAAATTGTGTATCTACATGTGATTCTGCAGTCCGCTCTTTGAAACTTCAAATACTTAGGTCGAAAAGAGGCTAATTAACAAAACCCATAGCTTTTGTAATATTGATCACTGACGGATGAAGTTCTTTTCCGCGCTTCCTTTCAACATGTTCTAAATACTGAGCACAAAAATCCGCTCTTCTGAAGTTTATTATATAGTATTCTGGAAGTACCATATTCTTAACTTACTCCAGAACAAAATGCTTTTTTATCTCATTTATTCATAGCTGGTGGCTAAAAGATTTAGAGTTGACAAATACGTTCTATTTCTAGTTGGAAATTGTATATAAGTTTTCAAAAAACGTATTTTCACAAAAAACACTCTTACATTTGATTGAATGGGAACCGCCTGCTTTAAAACGCATTTCTCGTGTTATAGTTATTGGGATGTAAGTTAATTATAGGCGAATGTAAACTATGTTGTAGAATTGCATTTGATCCAATAAACTATATATGTCTCATTTATTACATCCAATACCTATCCCGCCCAATCGCTAAATCTCTGTGATTCCACTACTTCTGCGCACCAGTTGCGCTTGCTATTTACTACTGAATGGAGCAGTCGCTCATCATTTCTCTTCCTATGCCTACCCCAAGTATGTGTCATGCAATAATATTTTCCTTGTCTGACTCCGGCCCCCGATCCCGGCTGGGGCCAGGGATTTTTCAGCCCCGGTACTGCCCTGGCCCTGGCCAAAAAAGTCGCCCGGTCGATCACTATACCCAAGCTAAAACGTGTTCCTACTTGAACTTGAGATTTCTTATTTTCCCGCGATAACTATGGATTCAGTGTCTGAAAAGCCGAATTCATGCTTAAAATCGTGGAACTGCGATAATTTTCGGCACTTTGCATTTAATAGGTAATAGATAGGGTAGTCAGGGTGGATAGGGGCTCACACTTCCCGAAATTAAATCTGAAAATGATTTTTTTACTTCCACTTCTTTTTTAGTGGAAAGTACTGGCACTTTGTACCGAATTTTATAATCCCATTTACAATCTACAGTATCAAGCACTCGGTTCAAACACTCTGGATTCAGCCTTTAGCAAACCCTATCATATTTGGCTTATGTTCATTTCTTCTGTTTTTATAGATTTTATGCAGAAAATCAGATCTTTGCGAACAATTTGACTTTCTTTTTTGGTACCTATTTAAAAACAAGATTATCTTCATTGTGCTTATACTTAGTTAGTTGATGGGATTTATTAGTGCAATAGCATCTAATATAAAATTGGATGAGCATTTGACAATTATGTATCATTTTTGGTCTGTTGTACAGTCTTTTACAGTCTTCTGTCTATTTCTAGTGCCAGTAAAAATTTTGGCACTTCGTGCCGGACTATATTACCAATTGAATTTATGACAGAATCGTCTGGCTTAGATGTCATATGGTCGTTAGAGCTTCACATCGGGTATGCACGAGTAGAAAAATATGAATTTTGGTTAACTTTAACTATTTTTATGCTGAATTTAGAACAAATATTCGGCTGGCTTTGTAAAATGTTTATGATACGATTCAACGTTAAAGTGATCTTATTGAAAGTTTTTGTGGGACTGCCCCGGATGCTGCCAGAAGGTGCTTAAATGTACCGCCATAGTCCCTCAGCCTTAAAGAGGAGGTGTCTCTTGCATTTCACCTTATCAAAGGTATATACCTGGGTGGCAAAATTTGCAAAGTGTGAAGCTCTAGTGGCTGTAAAAATATCTTATCGAATATTCTTGTGCTTTATGGAACCCCTCTTATATTAGTGATATTAACAGGCTTGAGGCTCTTAAGCGTAAATTCACTTATACATAGTTGGATATCATAGCCCTCTTTCTAACAAACGCTTAACCAACTTAGGTTGTGTCGATTTTAATTACGTCGCATGCATATTTGTTTATGTATGACGCATCAGATTATTAGTCAAAAATCTTGCCTTTCCATGACAGATTTTTTGTACTTAATAAAAATCCTACTCGCTGCACAAATCGCTTTAAGCTAGTTGTTCCTCTTGTTTGTTCTGATTTACAAAAATTTAATTTTTTATAAGTATTATCTCTGTTTGGAATCACTTACCTGATTTTGTAGTTTCTTTCTATAACTTAAATATATTCAAATCTAGATTAATTGATGTCGACTTATCCAAATTTATTAGAGGGCGAGCTTGAATCGTCATTTCTATACTCGCTCGTCGCATTTTGCTGTACGTTTTTACTTTATTGACCGTACGTTTTATTACTCTATTGCATCCTTCGTAATTGTCGCGTTTTCAGCAATAAATTATTCCAGTTCAGTTCAGTTCAGAAGTCTTCTTTTGGTCCCGACTTACATTTTTATAAAAATTTGGTCGTGTTCTCCCGAAAAGAAAACCCTCGATACGGGCCTGGATTTATTCCTCTTAAGCTGAAATTGTAATAAATAAAGGCACACGTAGCTCTATACTCAAGAAATAACCAGATTTTTCGAAACTTTGCGTCAAACTGTTTATATGCTGGTAATTTTTTCCATTGTTTTCTCCGGAATAATGATTTTCTTTTCTTAAATTGTGACAAATGACTAAATACAAAATTAGACATATTGAAAGTGAATCATGCTAATCAAGGTAAAAATCATACACAATAGCGATATAGCCTCAAATCACTATTTTACACTGGATAGAAATCATTTTTAAATTTTGAGGTTTTATCTAATTCTTGAGGTTTTTTCGGCCAGTGATTGGAGGTTTTTGAAAATTTGGGTTGGCAACACTGCTCCTTAGTCCCAACAAGCAAGATCAAGTGTTCTTTTTCGTATATTGAGAAATTAAATTTCGAGATGTAGAAAAAAATTTTGGGCTTGCTTCACATTATGTTACGTTTTCATGATGCAAAAATACGTTCTAGAAAGATGAAACTTGTGAATTTTCCGGTGCTGCACCAGATCGATTCGAATGCTTTTTCATTGATATCACGGCGCAGTGCGCTGATTACTGCACTTTTATTGACAAACTTCTCTAGGATATTTAACTCTAATGAAAAATTTGTATTCCCTGGAAAAATTTTACCTGTCGCTTCTCTGGCCTAGAGTGAAGCTAAAATTTGTGCAGAACATGCTAAAAATTAAAAGTTGAATTCTTTGGCACCTGAACAGTTAAGGGGGTATGGCAAGTCAGAAATTTTTTGTATGTGAAAATGATCAATTTTGGTGATATTCGATGCGCTGGTTATGAATACGATATGAATTTATAGTGAAAGGGTGTGTGTCTATTGTCTAACAATATATGCGCAGATTTTCCGAAATTTTTCTGCTGAAATAGGTATATAGGTCAGTGATCCGACCGAGGCCTCGGCCTCGGCAAGGCTCGGCGTTTTTGGAGCCTCGGCCTCGGCGCCAAGGAGCGAAGCTGAAAAGTGCCGAGGCCCCAAGGGTCAAAATCAAATTTGAATAAGTTTATTTGTGCATTTTAAGTTGATTTTTAGCCCTTTTGACTCGCCTCATCACTTTATCAATTAAATATGCTAGAATTCGTTGAAAATTTTAACGCTTTCAGATCATTTTGACTATATTCAAGGCATTTAGTGGGTGAACAGGACAAAAATGTATTAATCTTTGCTGGCTTCACGCAGGATATGGACGACACAAGTAAAGTCGGTAATTCGCCTAGCCCTCAAAGGCAGAAAGTTTCTATTCCCAATTTTTGAAAAAACCTTGCTTTTTGCCATTTTCACTTATTTTTGCCAGACATGACTGAAAACTGAAGTTCAATGATCCCACTTTACTGCTTAGAAAGGACCGACTACTCCCCAGTGTTTTTTTGTACAAGGTCCGTCTGTACATGTACAAAGATGGTCCCTAAAAGTCTTTGTACATTTTGTACTCACAAATTTTTTTACACTACACAATTTAACGACATTAGGGATCAAGCAAATTTCTACTCCATAATGTAAGTGTTGTCTTAAAAAATGATAAACCGATGCATTAATGTTTCAGATGCGTGATGAACAAATTTTAAGAGATTATTAAGTGGATAGATAGAAAAGTGTTTAAACTCTTGTGTAGACTGGAGTGCAATTTTCGCAAATTCCAAAGAAAGAACGACGGACGGAATTTCCGCTAATGGCCACTCTCACCCCTCTCAAATTAGTCAACTTTACATCACACACAAAAAGTCAACATAAAACGTTAAATGTTGGAAAAGAACGCGTGTAATCAATTCACACTGATCTTTCGACGTTCGGTTTACACCAAACGAGATGCACAACAGTGTTTTTTTTGTACAAGGTCCGTTTGTACATGTACAAAGATGGTCCCTAAGAGTCTTTGTACATTTTGTACACACAAATTTTTGGGTACTATAATATGATACAATAGCGATTTTAGTGTGGCAAAAACAGAGTTGTTCGACCTTTGGTAGTGTACATTTCAGCTAATTTCTGGGTTTCTGAGGGCAAAAGCACTAATAATCGTCTCAAAATGGTGCGAAGCGCCGAAAAATTTGAAATTTTCCCTTTTATAACGCAATTTCTAACATTAAAAAGATATATAGAACAAAAAAACCCGTGATGCACAATCATCGAAACGGGATCTGATTTACTTTACAACCATTTATTCTACGCTCCAATCGGTCGAATTTAGTCTAAGCCACACATGCACCACACTTGGGGGTATCTCCCACTAGGACCAGGCCTGGCCTTAGATAGTTGGAGCCATGGGCCAAAAGCTAAAAATAGTGGTCCCCAAAAATTTATTCGTCATTTTTAGTAACATTTTTTCAAAACTGCAAGATTTCACTCCCATACATTATGGCAAGCACTTTCTTTATTTTTACATGATGTTTTCAATCAAAAATTACATAAAAGCAATTTTACGAGGTTTAAAATTTGAAAATTCTTATTTCAGAATAGTCCAATGAAGCAGCTGTATCTCTTTCAATTGAGATTAAGACTAAATTATTCAAGCTGTTCTTGCGTCATTTTTTATGCTTAATGTTTTTGTTGACTGACTGGCCCACCTGGGCAATGCCCCATATCGGCCCATCACCAGGACGAGGCCGAACCAAAAATTCGATGGGGCGAAGGGGTAACTTGGACGGGGCTATGTTTTGTACAGGGAGAAAATTTTTGGAGATAATTTAGGAAATGCTAGATACAGTATATCATGATCAGTTTGCAAAACATGCACAGGAACCATCTTATTACACTGTTCGACTCCTTTTTCATGGATGGACCCACCTTTTTCAGCGACTGTCCCACTGATTAAGCTGAACGACCCATTTTCTACAGGGACAAACCCACCTTTTTCGGGGTCTAGGGACCCACTCACCCTTCTGGCTGGGAGTTGGATGGGGTGAACCGTCAGCCATTGCCCAGGCATGCTGACTGGTAAGTATATGCTGAAAATAATAGCGTTCTTTGTTGTCTAATAATAAATTTTTGCGTAAACTTCTAAAAAGTTTAACCCAGCTAGTGGCCCCTATCAGGGTGGTGGCCCTGGGCCATGGCCCATTTGGCCCAGCCCTAAGGCCGGCCTTGCTAGGACTTTTGGAAGGCATACCCTCTCAGGCGATTTCGGACCAAAACCGATTGCTTGAACCATAAAAAAACGTCAAATGACGTCTGATAGTGTAATTTCAAGTACATGTATGTAGTTATTTCTAAAGCAGTCGACTGTTCAATATATTCATCCAGACATTTTTCTTTTATTATTTTGTATAAATTTGATGTTATAGGTCATTCCATTGCCCTTATTGTTATTGTTTTCATCAAACAACCATAAATATTCATTTAAAAATGTAATACTATTAATTCATTAATTAATTAATGCACTTGTCTGCTACCATCAAATGTTCAAAGACTCCGTTTTTGTAAAGCACAATCTCAAAGCAATTGGTTATAATAGTGTGACTTTAAAGAATCTGATAAAGAATGACGACGACGATGACGCGATAGCACAACAAGGCGAAATAGATGAGGCTAACTCTAATTCAGATGATCTAGATTTTGATGATGGATTATCTGCTTCATCAGATTGAAATAAGAATTAGGGCTTAACAGCAATAAACATTTGTTTTAGTTGGATAAAGTGATTAATATTACGATTATTCTCTAGCTCATGTGCGTACAAAATATTATAAGAGTACTATTTATGGGTATAAGGTATATAAGCATGACCCTCGGCATTACCCTCGACCTCGGCCGAGGCAAGGATTTTAAGTCGCCTCGGCTTCGGCTGAGGCCGAGGGTCCAAAAAGTACCGTCGGTCCGATCACTGATAGAGGTATTGCTATTTCAGCGTAAATATTTTTGCAGCTACTGGGGCTCGAACTGTCGGCCTTCGGGTTGTTGCGCTCTATCCATTGAGCTATCTGGCTGAATTTGACTGATGTGAATTGTTTTATGAGTGATTCAAGATGCTTCACTCTCTAGTGTCAGCAGTTAAGAGTCAAAAGCTTCTGATGCTTCAACTGTTGACAGACTACTTGAGGGTTCATCATGGTGCCAGACAACCCTAAGCCTAAGCAGTTGGATGCAACTCGCTCCGCTCTTGCATCCCACAACTTGAGCCCACAACTTAGAATTTTCATAAAACAATGCATAATCTGCATATGTAAATCATTACACACGCGTTTTTATTAAAAATAAATATTATATTCGTGATGAGCGTGTCGAATATGACCAAAATCGGCCATTTTTGCATAAAAAATTTTTCGAATCCCCCTATCCCCTAAACTGTACAAGTGCCGAATTTTTTGGCCTTCCGCGACAAATGTGGATCAGTTGTCTGAAAATGCCAGATTTTTGAGTCAAAAGATGTAAAATGCGGGAATTTTCGGCGCCTTGCTCGAAAGTTTTTGTGTTAACATTTTAAATATTTTTTGTATTTTATCTTAAGCATCGTATCTATTATTTAGAAACCTACTTGATAGGAGAGAGCCGTATTGCTCGTTCTAAGGATATTGCTCTCTAATAAATTATTGGACAGGGCTGCTCTGCTCTGCTTTCAATAAGAATATATATGGATTCCGATGATGAAGTTACAAAGTAAGTCAGGCGGTCATGTATTAGATGCACAAGGTCATAGTCGATTGTTGGGAGGTGGATTCCAGAGATTCAGGCCAGCAAATTTAGTGTTCACTCGTTTTTGCTAGTAAAATGGCCAAAATGATCAAAATAGCCTGTATACAACGCTTTTACTTGATAATATCAATTTTATAGCATTTCATCCCATTTCGACTGCATTCTATCTATCGATTAAGATACAGAAAATATTTCGTCAACTCAAAACCGCCAAATAGTATATGACTGTCCTTATCTTCAGAGAAAGGTAATACCAATTCACTCCCTACATATGTTATGTATAGGTCCGAAATAAAATATTAGAATGATTTTTCCTTCATTCCCTTTGCTTTTTAGCCAAAATTAGAGTATACATATTTAGTCCCAAGCACGCGGTTTAAACACTCCACTTTTAGTCTTTATACAACCTAGAGCGTATCTTGCATTTATGTCTTCTGTTTTCCACTGATTTTATGCAAAAGATGAGATTTGCTTAAGAGGGTGTCATTGGATTCTTATCATATTTAAGGCATCTGGGTAGCAAAATTTACAAAATGTATATACAGCTCCAGTGGTCGTAAAACGTCTTTTTTAATTCATACTTTGGTCCCCCCTTATGTTTTAAAAAATTTTGGTCTTCCCCTGCAACAAAATCCTGGATATGGGCCTGATTGAGGCATACTTAATCTTGACTGACTTTCAATTTACAAAACCTTCTCCGACCCACCCCCAGAATTTTAGATTTTTCAAGGAAACCGTATATAAGACGCTGCTTCAATCCTTTCTAGCGATCTTTAATGTTCAAAATGTGAAATTTTCGGGGCCCCGCGTCATATACCCTCCTTTTCGACTATGATTTATTCAATTTACTCGATGATTTTCGTATTTTTTTCAATTTTTTTTGCTTCGAAAGAAAGAGTGTCGTCAGAAAGGCGAAAATAGTGCTTTTGGCGCATACCCATCATTTTTGAGCCCAAGAACATATTTTAATGATTTTGAGACATTTGTGTTTTTGCCCCAAATTCTATTTATATCATTTTATTTTTATATTTTGATCTGTTAATTTTACCGGGATTTGGTATTGTATCTCATCTTATAATGACAATTAAAGGGAAAAAATTTGGCTACGACTTTCTCAGATATGAACGTAGGAAATATAATGGATTTTGAACAGCATTACGTATTAGTTGGTTGCATTCTAAGCACGTAAATATGTATTTTCGTCGAGGTTTCGCTTGTTCAGCTTTCCCACTGGATCTAAGAAAAAATTCGACGAAGAAAATAACCTGGTTGCCTCCGACTCAAAGCGTAATCGCTATGAGGAAGTCAAACGCATTAGCGAAATGGATTCGCGTTTTGGATTCGAAGTTTACAAAGGCGGTCAGAATCGCCCGGCCTGGCTGCTTAACATGCACCCGGTACGAGCAGTCTACAGGCACGTACCTGTGGAATCGGGAATGGGAGGGTGGGGGTTTCGGAGCCCACGCCACCCCAAAATTCAGAAAAAAATCGGAAAAAATAGGACTTTTGAACGTTATTTTGTGCTATTCTTGGCATTTCTGGGCTTATTCCCCCCGAAAATTTTTTGATTACCCCATAATAGAACGGCCAGCTACGTGCCTGGCAGTCTATTATTAGCCGGATAGGCGCGGATGGGGGAGTCAATGAGAAAGCTGAAATAAAATTGAGAAAGAACATCCAAAATTCATTGAAAAATCGGAAAATACGGAGAACAATTTTTTCAAATAGATCATATGATCGTGCGTCTAGCATCTTCCATAACTATCCCTGCGCGTTTGACGTTTTTGACAAGAACTTGTAGTATGTACATATATTCTTTTATATTTTCTTTTCTATTAATTTTTTGCCAGAAATCAGTCTTTTTCTATTAAAAATTATTTTATATCTTTTTAATCAGTTTTCAATCGGAAGTTGTGAACTTTGTAACGGGATTAAGTGGGTAAATATTTACGTTTTTGAAATAATAAGTTTGGAGTAAAAATGGCTTAATTGGCCCAATTTCTTAATTTTAAAACTGCTATTAGTTTATATTTTCGCTTCGTCAAACAAATGTATGCATCTTTTGTTTACAGCTCTAATTTTATTCACTCGTCATCTAATTTTGTCAAAAGTATATCTCTCTCTCAATTTCCTAATTTTATTTTTAAACTTCGTAATCTTTATTTATTATTATTTATTTATTTATTTATTTATTTATTTATTTATTTATTTATTTATTATTTATTTTTATAAGTTTTACTTATCATTTCTAACATACATATCTCTTATACCTTTCTCTTTTTTGTCCCTGTTTCATATTTTTATATTTTTCCATACTTTGATATTCCATTATTCAGGGCGAGATAATAACTGACGATGATCAGCTATTGAGCGCAGTTCATTATTATTTTATTGAAGAGGATGGATCGAGATTTAGGTTTGCATCGATTGTTATTTGATATGTTTAAAGTATTTTTCATTTTTTAAACATATTTATTTCCTATTTAAGGTGTCCTTGCCGTGTAAGCCGTATTTTTATTTGGCCACGAAAGAAGGATGCGAAAAGGAGGTTTGTCTCTTCTTGACTAAAAATTTTCGGGCGATATGTCTAACGTGGAAATTGTGCTCAAGGAGGACCTGGATGTGGTAAGCTTGTAGCTTGGCTTATATGTAATTAATTTTTTCACTTTGTGATTTTTATTTATTTTTTAAATAATTTTCAGTTTTTAGATTTTTTGCAATTTTTCATATTTGAGTATCTTTAAATAATTATTTGATTTTTAATCATATATTTCTTCGTAATCTTTTGATTATTTTGTTCTATTGCTTTTTCACTCGAGGAAAATACTTTTAAACTACTCAAGAATTTGGTAATGAATAGCCGAAAAATTGTAAAGTAATAACAGAAATGATGTAAAGTGGAATACGACGTAATCAAAAAATTCGCCGTTTAAAATCGGCTATATGCTTTTAAGGCGTATATAAAGAGCTTGCTTTATCGCTATTCATGCGTAAATTTGATTAAATTTGATTAATTAGATAAATTATATGTTTAACTTAATGTGGGTATATTAGAATAAATTAATTTTATTCATTTTAGTCAGCATTTAATCGTCGCATAACTACACAAGTATTCAATATATTTCGAATTTAAAACACCATCTTTATCGTTTTCCTTCTTTTTTCTACCCAAAATTTTTAAAATATTGCCGATTTTTTTAAATTGCACGACTGCTTACTAGATGTACAGAACTTGACAAAGAGTATCTCATTTTCGTCCTCTTTAAAGGCTAGAAAAATCTCAATTTTTTCAATTTGGACGGACTCGCTTCTTCGTATTTAAAAATCAGAACGAAGGCCTAATTTTTAAGCGAAAAATTAGAATAGCTGAACAGAAAAATTCCAGCAGATTTTAATACTTTTTTGCAGGGGTGGATCTAAGGGGCAGGGGGGCGGCTGCCCACCCATTGGCCAAAAATATTTAGCGAGATAAAAAATAGATATGCTGATTTGCTATAATTTTTGGCCGTCAGTGGCCATAAATTTATCAAATTTTTCCGGCGCTACGCACCGGATGATACCTATTAATCACATTTATTTACTTGACAACCTGGAAGCAGTGTTTTTGTACGAAGGTCCGTTTGTTCATGTACAAAGATGGTCCCTAAGAAGTCTTTGTACATTTCGTACAAACAAATTTTGGAGTACCTATAATATGGTACAGTAGCGATTTTAGTGTGGCAAAAACAGAGTTGTTCGACCTTTGGTTACGTATTTTAGGAATTTCTAGGTTTCTGAGGGCAAAAATCAGTAATAATCGTCTCAAAACGGCGCGAAGCGCCGAAAAATTTGGCATTTTCCTTTCAAATGCAATTTCTGAAATTATAAAGATATATAGAACACACAATTGCTCATTTCGGCGCGGAGCGCCGAGAACTCTGCGAATTTCGAACCTTTTTGCAGTTTTTGTCTTCCAAAAAATATTTGTACATGTACAAAGACGGCCCCTAAAAGTCTTTGTACATCGCGAAAAATCTTTGCCGAATACAAAAAAAAAAACCGTGGCTGGAAGCCATATTCTGTTAAAATGGGTTTCAAAACAATTTTAGCAGCAGAAGCAGCTATTTTTGCAAATTTTTCTTCTATTTTCAAATAAAAATTTTGATGTTTCGCATCGAATGCTATAAATACAGGAAATCAAGCAGTAAATCATGCTTCTACACGTCTATCCGCTTTAATTTCACAAATTTTCCGGCGCTTCGCGTCAGATTTTTGTTAAAGTCAAAGAAATTAAATGATTTTTTTCGCACGAAATTGTCGAAAATTTTGAAATTTTAAGGAAAAATATTGCGTCAAAAGTGATTTTATGTAAAAGTATACAATGTAAAACAACGAAAGGACGCCATTTCGCGCGTTACGGGCAAATTTTTGGACCTATTTTTGACTGTTTTTGGAAAACTTGGGATACCGCCCCCTTCTTAGGAAAATCCTACATCCGCCACTGCTTTTTTGAATCGTAATAACAGTGGACCACTTTAATCATCTCGTCTCTGATTTGCTTTCGTTGAAATCATTATGTGAGTTATTGATTTGTACATAAGTATTTTTTTAATGATTTCTGGTTTTGATCCATATAGATTAATTTTTCTATTGTTTTTTAAAGTTTAGATTATTTAATTTTTGATTAATGATTAGTGACTTTAGATTTTATTGATTTTTCGACCGACTGAAAAGCTCATTTGTGTCGCAGCCGAATCATCTGACCGGAATTCAGAAATCTTATCTCAAATTAACTTTTCTCAATGTCGTCAATATGACGAAGGTCAAACGCGATTTGATGCCTAAAGTGCGAAAGAATAGAGAAAAAGAGAAGTCGAAATCGGCTTATACGGAAATGTTGACCAGGTATAAAATTTTTTGGTCATTTTTAGGAAAAACTTTAATCCTTTTCCAGCTCCTTCTCTAAATTGAGACAAATTTGTATTCTAAAAACCTTTTGAACCATTTTTTTGAAATCTTATTTCGAACTTGAACTAGGTTAATTTCTATTCCTTCCAGGATTATGAACCAAATATTTGCGCATTTTTAAATTTTTTTAATCATTTTATAAAAAATTTGGTTACTTTATTCTACCTCTCCCTAACTTGGCCAAAAATCGTTTTCCTGTAACTTATTTTTAAGTTTTTTTGGCAGTTTACTGCAGCAGATTAGGTTGATATTTCGATTTTGATAAAAAGTTGTGTGTTCGATTTGATTATATAAGGGCTTTCGAAATAAGCTGCATATTGAATTGCTTCAAACAAGCAATTATACATATCTCGCGAATAATTTACTGTGTGTCTATTTTTTCGTATTATTATGACAATGAGAATATTTTTATGGTTTCATCAATCAATTATATGCAGTATGCTGATGAGAGAATAAAAATTCTTAAATTTTTAGGAAATCGCCTGTATAGGTTACATTTGTATTATGTACATACGTTTGCAATACGTATATGTACTATGTATCTAATATTTTCAGATTTTTCAGTATTTTTGTTCTTTTTTAATTTTCAGTATTTTCATATTTCTGATCGTTTTAGAGAGCGATGCAGTTTGCGTTACGATTTTTTTTGTTTAAAAATATACATTTTGAGCCCAACGTTTCTAGTCAATATGACAAGTTTTACTCCGGATTGCGAGTATAAGCTTACGTTTATTACAGAAGCTAATCTTGGCAGGCACGTAGCTGGCCGTCCTATTTTGGGGGGGACCAACACCAATTTTGGGGGAACTAAGTCCAAAAGGCCAAAAATAGCACAAAATAAGGTATATAAAGTCCTATTTTTCCGATTTTTCTGAATTTTGGCGGGTCCGAACCCCTCATTCCCCCAGAGATACGTGCCTGAATCTTGGAACTGAAATCGGGATATTTTGAAGACAAGTTTCGGTTTTTTCGATTTCTATTCGTTTTGAATAATTTTTTATGTCGAAAAATATCTTTTTCTAATTAAAAATGATGTATTTTATCTTATTATTTTTGTCTGACGACGTTGGATAAAATAGTGTCTTTTTATAATTTGGTTGTGAATGAGTAGAAACGTTTACGGATAAAATACCCAAATTTTTAGAACAAATTATGAATTCTACACAAAATTCTGCAGTTACGTACCCAAATTCGGTCGTCCCTATCCCTCAAAAGTCATAAATTTCCTCCCCCTCCTCCGTAGGTGCGCAAGATCAAACTTTCAGAGGGGGGTGAAAACCAAAAATTGGTAGACAGCTAAGTGCTTTGTAAAAACGTTTATATACCCTTCTTAGGCTCAGAACATTAGCTACACAGCCTTTTTGGAGTCATAGCTATTTATCCCTTTTTGGAGTCAATAGAATAGCTATATATCCTTTTGAAACTCGGGAAAGACAACTATATGGCATTTCTGAGCCCATGCGGTATTTTTCTGAGTCCAAAAAGGCTACATAGCTAGTTTTGTGAGCCCAAAAGCTAATTTTCTGAGCCCAAAAAATGATATAAAGCAATGATTTTTCGGCCAAAATGGCTGTATAGCTATCAGTTTTTCAGAGCTCAGGGCTGAGTAATACCCCCTCTCACTCCCTCCCATGCTCTTGTATGCCCTCCTCCAAATTAGACCATTTTTAGGAATTTTTTTGCTATTTTTGGCTAAAAATTGATGGTCATTCAAGCCCCTCTCCCAATCAAAATTTTGAGCTGTTATATACATGTCTGCTTCTCTTTTCATCTCAAAGCTATGTACATACATGAATTTTTCATAACTTCTATGCTATTCTTAATTTAAATCGAATTTATTGCACGGTTGTTGCGCACACTTAGTGATAGATTTTGTACTTAAAATCAGTATAACTAGCGTTTCGCACAATAAAAATCAATAAAGTAATTTTTAGTTATAAAATTAATGTAAATATGTTTGGATAAATCAGTAATGAGAGCGAATTTCCAACGATCTATGCTAATATGCGTAAAAGTGGCAAAATTTGAACGCATGAATTACATCAAGGGTTTATTTTTTAAAATTTGTTTCAGGTGTTTTAAATTTTCGAATTACTTTTTGTGTGGAGGCAGATATGGCGCTTAAATGTGTAATGCACGCGAGCACACATGATTACAGAAGTTTCTGGTTCAGAACCCTCGGATCCTAAATACCCCTCCTCAGAATCTGGTAGATCACCCAAGATTAAATTTTTAAACTTTTTTTCGTCTCTTTCAATTTTCTGATGCTGATGGATAGAGCTTGGTTAGAAATGTCGAAAAAGAGTATTTTCTTAAAATTCCTACTAGCAATTTTCGGCACTTTGTTGACCTCTGAAAATTTTGGATCTAGTATACAATTTACCCCCCCAGCGTTTTTTAGCCGATCCATTTAAGGTACAGTAACCAAACTTTACAAGGAGATGGCTATGTATAAGCCTATTGTACTAATCTGGCAAAATTGATGAACTTACGGTGTAGACTTACTGCTTTACACTCACAGTTTACAACGTACTAAGGGCATCTAAAAATTGTAAACGATTCGGTGGGTTTCAAACAAAGCAGTTTTTTGTAACTCAATCAACATCCTACATTAAAAAAGTAAGTTTAAAAAAAGTAAGTTTAAAGTGAGTTTAAAGTAAAGTAAAGTAAGTTTTTTTAAATTTTTTTCAAAGCAGCTCCTTGTAAAGTTTGGTTACTGTAGCTTATATGGATCGGCTAAAAAACGCTGGGGGGTAAATTGTATGCTAGATCCAAAATTTTTAAATCCCGAGTCCCTTAGAATTCAGTCGCTGTCCATTTTTGCATGCAAGCCTTAGTTATGTCGAACATTTTCTATTTACAATATTCACATGTTTGTATTGAATTTCAGTGTAAAGAATCTGAAAGGACTATCCATTGATATTTATTTAATTATTAAGCATTTAATCAATTATTAATTAATTGACAGGGGACTATATAATTTGATATATTTTTTAATGATTTTATGTAATGATTTCAATTTTCTCGCCGAAAATTCGCCCAGTTCTCACGACTAGTAACTAATGATCAATTTTTTAAAGTTTACCATACATTTTTCATGCATGTATGTACGTATTTAAATATTTCATTCGCAATCGTCGCATTCCGATTTTTAAGCCATTTTGGAGGTCAGCGGGCGGGTTCGGATCGGATTGAAAAAAATTTGAGCGATCAGATCGACAATATCGTGGACATCAGGTACATGAGATTTGTACATAATACCTATTAAATTTCTGCGTTATTAGTGAATTTTATTTGTCTTTAGATTTTTGACTTTTTTCTGCAAATATTTAGGATTAATCATTCCAAATTATTCTATAGTGTCGGCTTTATACATTGGGTGTGGTTGGAAAGTCTTAACTCACAAAATTTTAGTAGGTGCCTATCAAAATTCGAAAGACACCAAGTTTCAAATTTTTTGAAACTTTTTCGCGATTTTAAATGCCAATGGATAGTGCTTGGTAAGAAGCGTCGAAAAATGATGGTTTTTTCGCCCTATTAACTATTTTTTTCGATTCCTTTCTCGACCTGGACTGAAACCAAAATATTGACCAACATAAATCATACCGATTTGAAAAAATCAATACGCCCGGACCTGCATCTGTTTTTACACCTAAACCAGGTAAAGCTCATCAATGAATCGTATAATAATATGTAGGTTAGTTCAATATTACGTTGGCAGAATTCAATATTTCTTGCTGCAATTTTTTCTTATTCTGGTTTTTTTATAGGTAACTGAAACTAAGTCCTGCTAATTTTCCTATACATTTATATTTACACAGGGTGGCCCAAAAAAGGCTACACTCTGATTTAACCAGGCACTTAGCTGGCCCTCCTATTTTGCGGCGGACCAACACCAATTTTCGGGGGGACTAAGCCCAAAAAATCCAAAAATATCACAAAATAACGTTTAAAAAGTCCTATTTTTCCGACTTTGGGGGGGGGAGTTCGGACCCCCATTTCCCCCAGAGCTACGTGCCTGGATTTAACAGGTCATAACTTCAGCTAATAATAACATAAAACTTTAGAAGCGGCTGCATTAGATGGATAGAAAGAATGTCTCTTTTCAAACTGTTTAAAAAAGTTCTGGCCAAGTGTCAATGGTTCGGAGGCCAACTCGATTCGTTTCACCCTGCTTTGATATTGTTTAAACGCCGAAAGCGTCATTTGTTCGGTCATCAGTTTGCTTCCTCTTTCGATGATATGTTTAAAGTTTTGAACTATTAGTAGGACGCGTATCTGCCACGGAGGTTTAAACAATGCGCTAATCAATTTTTTGACTGCTTACATATGTACATACATACATATATTGTCAAAAAATGATATTTTTATATACGCAGTAATGTAATACCATGCCGGAACTCTGGGGTTTAAACAATGTCAAATTGAGGTGTAAACAAATCGCCGTAGCGGAGTTTAAAAAGTTTAAGTTTATTAAGTTTAAGTTGTAAGTTTAAATTAAGTTTAAATTATGAGTTATCTAAATTCATTTTTATTTAAATCATTTAAATTAATAATTTAGATTATTATCAAAATTATTAATTTTTAATATGTTCAAACGAATGTTTTTTATACGCTTCATGCGCCAAACGTAATATTTTAGGAATTTAATGCTTGCGCACCACACATGGGCGTGGGGGGGATCTGGGGGGGGTCTGACCCCCCAGAAACCAAAGACCCCCCCCCAGAAATCAAAAGACCCCCCAGAAATCAATTTTTGAAATTTTTTTTCGTTTTTTTCGCAATTTTTTGATGCCAATGGATAGTGCTTGATGAGAAACGTCGAAAAATGATGTTTTTATCGCCATATCACCGTTTTTAAGACCATTTTTTGACCTTCAAAAAATCGTGGACCCCCAGAATTTTCTTGCTGCCCACGTATGTTGCGCACTTGCGTCACGCAAGCCTACGTGATTTTAGTTGCATCAAATCCCGAATTTTAGTAACATGTAAAATTAGCTTCGTCATAGAATTCTCGGAAATCGGAATTTCAGGAAATCACCTTAGTTCATGTATGCAGAATCTTTGAATCACGTGATAGAATTCCATGAAAAATATCAAATCGTACCACGCTTAGCGTTTCTCAGCTCTCCGAATCGTCATGCCGTTTTGTGCCCACTTATTTCACTAATATTATACACGGTGGCCCATAAAAAAGGCTACATTCCGATTTGACAGGTCATAACTTTGGCTCGTGTAAACTTCAAAGTTTCAAACTGGCTGCATTCGATAGACGAAAGTCTCTTCTTCCCCAATGTGCAAAAATTTTCAGCCAAGTCCCAGTGCTTCGGGCGCTAAGGCGATTTGTTTACACCCTACTTTAATATTGTTTTAGCGCCGATAGCGTCATTGGTCCTGTCATCAATATTTGCATCCTCTTTCTTTGACGATATCCTGAAATTTTTGCACTCGGTAGGACGCGTATCTATTTTGGAGATTTATAAATGTGCTAATTAATTTTTGTGACTGGATATATTCGTCAAAAATGTCGAAAAAGGATACCAACATACACAGTATATATATGACGTAATACAATTCAGAAACCCTGGGGTTTAAACAGTGAGGTGTAAACAAATTGCCGTATTGCAGGTACCGCCAAAAGCTGGCCAAGATTTTTAACGATCAAAGGAAGACATATTTACCCATCTAATGCAGCTGGTCTTAAGATTTCATTTTCGCATCAGTCGAGGTTATGACGTATTAAAAAATGTAGCCTTTTTTATGGACCACACTGTATACAAGTATTTCACGTTACATATTTTTAGTACATTATTATTCGTAAACTGTTGTTTGTGTCCACGATTCGCTTAATACATATGTTCTTCATATTCTCGTGTATTTTCCACTATATTGTTTTTACCTACATTACATTGCAGTACGATTTTGAAGAAATGTCAGATGCACTGAACCAACCCTCCTTGACGCAAAGACATGTTTATCTATCTAATGCAACTGGTCTTGAAATTTTATATTAATAGTTGCCCAAGTTATCATGTATGTTACATCGGGGGCATTGTTTTTTTTTGTCCAAGATCCCTTTGTACAAGCACAGAGATGGTCCCCAAAAGTCCTTGTACATTTCGTGCATGCAAATTTTTGGGTGCTGTTATATGGTATAGTAGCGTCTTCAATGTGATAAAACAGGGTTTTTCGACCTATGGTAGTGTTTTTCATCATATTTCTAGGTTTCTGATGACAAAAATACTGAAAATTGGCTCGAAAGCCGAAGCGCGAATTTGGCATTTTTGCTTTCTAAATGCAATTTCTGTCATCATAACGAGATATAGGACAAACAATCATTCATCTCGGCGCCAAGCGCCGAAAATTTCTGGGAATTTCAGGAATTTTAGGATTTTTATAGTTTTTGTCTCTCCCAAAAATCTTTGTACATGTACAAAGACGGTCCCGAAAAGTCTTTGTGCATCGGAAAAAATCTTTGCCGAATACGAAAAAAACCACGCATCGGGATGTAGCCTTTTTTACGGGCCACCCTGCATATCAATTTTTTGTTTCGTTCTTTATTTTTCCCATCTTTTAACTGATACTTTTTATATCGAGTACTCGTTACTTATGTATACACTCTTGTTTAATTTAATAAATTGATGATATTAGGACATCATTGACACATTAATCACTAACCGCAAAGAGGTGCTTTTATGCAGTCGTCTAAACATGTTGCCTACTGCCTTACTACGTACTTATAGGGAGCACGACGTGCCTTATCACGTTCGCGTATCGATTGATTTGAAAATTTTCGTCGGCCAATGGTACGACGTCGTTGGCAGGGGATTGGACGATAAACCTCATATTACAATAAATCCTGATCTAATTGATCGGCCTGTGAGTAAAATTAATTAATTGACTGATTAATTAATTAATCAATTTATTTTTATACATATGTTTATTAATAATAATGTCAATATTGTTATATATGTTTTAATTAAGGCTTATTCGTTTATTCATCAGTTTAATTATATTTTTTATTATTGTTTTCAATTGTTTACATATTTATTGCACGTTCACTCACTCGTCGAATTAATAAAGGAAATTTTCTTTCCCGTATTCATTCGCTTTTGACGTCTAATTTTTGACCTCTACTCGCCTTTTTTCGCGTTTAGTTCGTAAAATTTGATGAAAAAGTTTACATTACTAATGAATTTTGTTTATATATTTTATTCAATTATTTAATTATTTTATTTTTATGTAAATGCGTATTTGTTCGCGCTCACCCTATCAAGCACTCTTTTCAGGAGCCCGTAGTATTAGCCTTCGATATAGAGACAACTAAAGAGCTTCTCAAATTTCCCGACGCCGACCACGACAAGATTATGATGATATCGTACATGATAGATGGCAAGGTAAATAAGATTTGTGCATAATATTTATAACATACGTGGGAATAGGGATCATACATGATTGTTGGGGGACTGCTTAGGTAATTTTCGCCGCACATGGAACTGGGAGGGGGTTTGGGCGGATCCCCACCCAACCCACGTACAATAGGTCGTCCTTCCCTATCCCCCAAGGTTGGAAAACTTATGACCCACCGCCTTATTAACGAAATCTTGCGTTTTTGCTATTTTCAGGTGTTTTTCCGCTATTTTTAGGTGTTTTTTTCTGCTGTGTATTTGTGGCCAAAAATTGGTGGTCATTTGCCGCCCCCTCCTCCCGGAAATGACTGGGGATCCAAACCCGAAATTTCGAAGCGTTACATGCTTGGTTTTCTCCCCCCACCAAAAAAGGTTTTTTACCCCAGAATTTTTGATTTTCCAAAAATCGTAGAAAAGAATAGAAGATGTTGTTTTGAGGGTTTTTTGCTCCGTTTCGTCCTAAAAGTGTCAGATTTTCCATGGCTATGTGTCTGCTCATTTTTCGACCATATTTTGTTCATTTTACTATATTTTTTGATATTTTGCGAAATTTTTTTGCGTTATAGGAACAAAGAAATTGGTCAGAAACGCCCGAAAATGATCTTTTTTGACGCATGCTCAAGGACCGCACTTTAGAACGCATTTTTGATTTTCGTCCTTAAATCCCTCACTATGCATATATAATGGAGAACTCACCTAAAATAATAGAAATGTATAAAATAAATATAAAAAGCAAAATCAAAATGTAATCTAGCATATACGTACATGTAACGGCTTGGAATTTTGGGTGGGGTGTCCGTCAATCATTTCTAGGGGAAGGGTAACTGACCTCAATTTCTGGCCAAAAATCAGCCAAAAAACACCTAAAACGGCCAAAAAATTCAATTTTTTCAGAAAATCGGAGGGGGTCAAAAATTATTTGTCTTTGGAGGGGGACGACCAACTTGGATGGGGGATCCTCCACCCCATCCCACTTGCTATATGTATGATCATATGTATGTACATACATACATACATACATGTAAGAGGGGATGGGGGATCCCCTCCACCCAAAGTCGGCCGTTCCCCCATCCCCTAAAGCCGGAAAATTTTTGGCCTCACTAATCTTTTGGAAGAAATTAGATTTTGGCCGTTTTTAGGTTTTGTTGGCCATTTTTGCCAAAAATAAGAGGTCATAAACCCCCCCCCAAAATTGGCTGGGAAACCTTCTCCCAAAACATTTCGAGCCCTTACATGTATGCGTGCTTATGTAAATATGTATATAAATTTATATTTTAATAAATAAAATAAATGTAAACTAAATTTCTGTTTGCAGGGATTTTTGATCGTAAACCGCGAAATAGTATCGCAGGATGTGGACGATTTTGAATACACGCCCAGACCTGAATACGAAGGCTCGTTTACGGTTTACAACGAAGCGAACGAATACGAAACGTTGATCCGCTTTTTTGAACACATTCAATTGGTCAAACCTCACATTTTTGTGACGTATAACGGGGACTTTTTCGACTGGTAATTTTAAACAGCTTATACGTAATATATAAGTCATCCTTCGGGCCAAGTAGTGTAAAGTATAGTGCACGATTAGGGCTCAGCATCAGACATGCATTTAGGGGTTTGGGAATCTAAAAAATGGCGAAATGGGATAGTTTCTGGAGAAAACAAGGCACAATTAAGGTGAAAGATGGAAAAAATCGCAAATTAAATTTTATGCCAATTTTTCATACCATTTTACATAGCTTGAAGTAACTAGGCTGACCCCTCCAAGGACGGCCCTCCAAATCGACCATACTGTATGCTCATCGACACTGCGCTTTACACGCCTAAATTTGATAGTCTAACGCCACCGAATACAGTATTAAATTATTATACTACGCTTTACACTGTCGAATTTATTACTTTAGTGTAAAGAAAGTCTAGAAATTAGAAAAATATTACTGAGCATTACAATCTAAGCGGTCAAATTTGTTAGTTTGACCCGCTAAACTTGTTAATGTAATGTAAAATAAATTGAGCGATTGCGCTAAGCGCGGCATTTTTTTACACAATCAGATTTATTAGTTTAATGTCGCTACACTTTACACAGCTGAATTTATTCGTTTAGCATAGAACTAACTTATGAATTAATGCTCAGCGCTGCACTTAGCATGCGCAATCAAATTAATTTGTGTAATGTCAAATGTCAATACAATGTGAGCAGTCACATTTACAAATTTGATTTAAAGCAAATTGGATCTGTTGCACATGAATATCTTTACACTGTCAAAATTATTAGTTATGTATTAGTTAATAATACGCTGCATTAAATTATAAGATATCAATTAAATAATATTATATCAAAATTAAAATTATAAAAAAATAAAAATTATTGCTCATTAATACTATTCTTTACATGATCCAATTTACCGGCTTAATTAAGGCTCTTATTTTATTAATTCTTGAGGCCATTCATCGAAACTAGGGCCACCGTTTACGGCTTGGATATGAACAAAGAAATCGGTTTTTCCAAGGACGGTCAGGGCGAATACAAGTCCTCACAATGCATCCATATGGACGCGTTCAGGTTCAATGAACTTTTTGTTCATTTGTGCATATGTTCGCAGGGGCTTAACCATCCGGACGGGTGGGAAGGGGGGGGTGTGGGGAAGCCCAGAAAGGAGAAGATATTTTAATTTTTCAAAAGGACCCAATAGGCAAAATTTTACTACTTAAAAGATATTTATGACAGATTTTAAGTGTAATTTTTAAGCTACACATTTACATTGTAAACCCAAACATTTTGGCACTTCGCACCGAATTACATATTTTCCATTTTATTTTTTTTTAATTCAATGCCCTGGGCGAAATTTTGAATTTGTCAGATATTTACGGCGCCAACTTATCACTTTTCTGTATTATTTTTGTTAAATTAAATGCGACACTATAATTTCGAAATTTATCCGAGTCGAGCTTGGACTGAGTATTGAAAAATTAATCGTGCGCGCAGTTTGAACGACAGATTTTTTGTATCCGAGTCAGGCACGTATCTCTGGGGGATGGGGGTCGAACCCCCCAAATTCAGAAAAATCGGAAAAAATGGGACTTTTTAAACGTTATTTTGGCTATTTTTGGTCTTTTTGGGCTTAGTCCCCCAAAAATTGGTGTTGGTCCCCTCAAAACAGGACGGCTAGCTACATACGTGCCTAATCCGAGTTTGAAGTCGACATTAGAAAATTCCGTCTTTTAAACATTTTCTTCACGTTGGTATGGATCTTGTCGAATAAAGCTAAGAAATGCGTTCAACAACGTGTGAAATTCGAAAGTTTCCGCCAAAATTCAAAACTCCAAGAAATTCAAAAAATTTTAATAGAAAAATTCAAAATTTTTCAAAGTCAAAATATAAACTTTGTCTCATTTTGGTTCAATTTGGGGATTATCGCGCGAAAGTTTTGAAAATAAAATATGTATAACGATATGCAGCTCACAATAACTAGATGAAGTTGGAAATCGCAGCTCTTATAAAATTCATTATTGTTTACGTTGTTTTAACTTAATGGATTATGCATTTAAGATGGGTGCAGCGTGATAGTTATTTGCCAATGGGTAGTCAAAGTTTGAAGGCGTGTACGAGGGCCAAACTGCGTTACGACCCGCAGGAGTTAGACCCAGAAATTATGGTCCAAATGGCAAAGGAGCAACCGAAAGTAAAGCATTTTTTAAATGCATTGTAATTCGAATATTTAAATATTTTTCAAATATTACAAAATTTTAAATGTTTTTTTAATATTTGTAAATTCAAACACATTAAATTTTTTAAATACATTAGTAGACGCGCGAATCCTTCTTTACGTTGCACGTCTTATATATACGTCGTACATACGAGATGAAAATTTGCTTTTGGGATTATTTTTTGTATCGTCAATTATTATTTAAAAAATATCTTTTCGATACATTTTGATTTATTTTTACTTAAAAAGAATTTGTAAAACGTCATGATACGTTTTTGAACTTCTTTTGACATAAAATGTAAGCAGAAACCCTGCCTATAAGAGAAAGTGAATGTTAGGAAGTTACCTTTATTCTCTTTCAAAATTGAACCAGCTATAAGATCTCGTTAATCGATGTCTATATACAGGCCCGTATCCAGGGGGCGGGGGCCTGCCCCCCCCCGAAATGGGAAAAAATTGTTTTTCCCAAGGGTCCCCCGAAGGGAAACATTAAAGATTGGCGTAGTGCGTCTAAAACACCGCCAAAACAGGTTTTTAGCGTACTTTTAAGCAAGTAAACTCAAAATTTTCCGGCGCCTCGCACCGGATTTATTGTTTATGTATAGTTTTGTCTTCTAAACCGCTAAAAATCGTTCAAATTTGAGTTAGACATAGAGAGCAAGTCAATTTTTTCCAGCGCTCTGCGCCGGATTCATTGTTCAGCTATAGTTTTTGCCTTCTAGCTCACTCAAAGCAGCTCAAATTTGAGGTTTGACATAGGAAACATGAAATTGTTTCGGCGCTTCGCGCCGTATTTATTGTTTATATATGTTTTTTGTCTTCTAGCCCGCTCAAAACCGCTCAAATTTGAACTTGACATGCAGAATATGTCAATTTTTTACCCTTGGCGCTGAATTATTCATTATGTGCATTGATTTTCTCTGTAATGCTTAATGATTAAGTGCAAAGGCAAGAGATAAGAAATAATTCGTCGATTAAGTGATGAGGAATCAGCTTAAATGATAAATTTGCTGTATATCAATATGAAATGGAGTGAAATTTTTATAAATATTTTCGAAATTTTTCTTCACCATCGTGTAGAGCTCGTCGAGATACGCTCAAAACTGCCTTTATTTTCGCCAATCCCCTAATGGTTTTCGAGATATCTGGCCTCAAAAATTTTCGGCCCCCCCGAAATAAATTTTGGATACGGGCCTGTCTATATACATAGTCTCTTTTTCGATTGTCCGTATTTATAATAATTTGGAAAAGAAATACGTATGCTACGTATATGTTTGCACGCACTATGCTAATAAGTTTAGTTATAGATGTAATGTAATCTTTATCTTAATATCTTATCCTAAATTGCATCAAAAACTCAAATAGAAAGTTTCCTGAATTCTGCAATATCGGTCACACGGTGTAGTTTACAGAAAAATAGTCATGGACTATTTTGAGTCTGCTTAAAATGTCTTTTAAATCGTTCCTTCTGTAGCTGAGTTTCAGTTTTGAATGTTTTTGTGTAAACTAATGCATTAGTTTTTGAATATTTTATAAAGTTCGATTACTTAACATCAGATTGTTTATATTGTTAAAGCCAAGTGTAAAAACGATTGAGGGCGAACAGTTGAAAAATGTGAGCACTATGCACAAAGCGTGATTAACTTCCAAAACTAAGGAAAGGTGGGGTGACTTTGATTGAAAATTGGTATAATTTGACTTTGATCAATTGTACTGCGAAGCTCGTTTATAAGCACACTTCATGAAATGTGTTATGTATATGGAAGTAGAACTTCCCGATTACGTATTCAGTATTCAGTATCATGGCACCACACCTCGGCGTAGGAGGGGGTTGATTTGGGGGGTTTTCCCCGAGAAACCAAAATACCCCCAGAAACCAAAATACCCGCCCAGAATTCAATTTTTGAAATTTTTTGTTTTTTTGCAATCTTTTGATGCCAATGGATAGTGCTCGATGAGAAACGTTGAAAAATGGTGTTTTTCCGCCATACCACCATTTTTAAGGCCATTTTTTGATCTTTGAAAAATCTTGCACCCCCCCCCTCAGAATTTTGGTGCCGCCCACCTATGTACGTATGGCAATGGCACCCTCTGAAATCGAATATTTAAGCAACTGCAATCGATTAAAAAACCCATTTTTACCATCAAAGTCACCCATCGTTTGGTTCACCTTGATAGCAATTCAAGTTGCACTGATATTTACTTTTTTTGATGACTATCGAAATAAAAAAAGTCCCTAGTTATCCGATTAGATTGAATATATTGGAGCATGAGATGCAGCATCCATTCCTCCCTATTTCCTGAAATCCTTAACATTGAACCGCGAAATGATCGTGCATAGGATAATTTTTGCTCAATTTATGAAAAATTAAACAAAATTTAATAGTGAAAAATGGTTTTTTAATAAATGGACGATTCTGAATAAAAATACGGCTAAAAATGCCTTAACATGGCGTTTTTTATGACTATATTCGAATAAGTAGACAACAATTCTATGGAATGAAAAATTGTGGGGTTTAAAATGTTTTTTTCTATTCTGGGAAATCCCTCTGAGACTTCTGCTAATTAATGCTATAGTTAGGCAAGGCAGCTAATAGGACACATAAATAAATCATATCAGGATTACAATGCGCAACACCAAAGCTAAAACACAAAGAAGCACAGAACCATAGGTAGTCGAGAAAAAACTATTAGCCGACTTTTAACGGCCAAGTGGATAAAATAAAGCATTCCTATCAATGTCCCCCACATTTATCAAATTCACCCCTTAATTCATCCTAGCTAATAAGTCAGAGTACAAAGGTTATAAAATCGGTTTCCCTTCAGGAAACGATAGGAGGGGACAAAAAGTAATGTTCAATGACAAAAAATTTCTCAGTGCGAATAGCAAAAATCCGAATTCATTTTGCAATGAAATTAAAAAAAATTTAAAAAAATTTCTGTGCCTTCAAGCCGGCGAAATGACTACCAAACAAAGGAACCATTCCGAAATTCGACCAGCAGTCGTGTAGGCATCTTTTGCAGCAATGCTGGCTTACTCATCTTTTTTTCAAAAAAGTTTTACAGTCTTCTAAAAAATAGCCATTAAAGTCACCCCCACCTTACTCTCGTATGTTCGCTGAATGGGTTTGCTTCACAAAACATTGAATTACAGCATCGTTTGGTCATGTATTCTAGGCAAGGCTATACTAACTGGGGTCTTTAGCAAATTTTATGTAGTCACGGTCTTATGGAGCCGTGTTTATTATCCGTTAACTGATTGCTTATAAACCGAGTTTCCGAGCGTTATACGTAAAACATAGCACTTTGGCAGGAACCGGAGGAAAGGGTGTTTATTAAGCGGGAGTGTCTACTATCCGAGCTTTTATTATCGTGTGCATTATTTGATTAATTGAATTTAATTCATTTAGTAATCAAGGCAATTATTCAAAATTAATTTACTACATACGCGCTCTGTGTAGGTATTGGCCAGTTATTCAGTATCGGACGCCGTTGCTACGTATTATTTGTACATGAAGTACGTGCATCCGTTCGTCTTCGCCCTATGTACGATTATCCCGATGGAGCCAGATGAAGTAATGGCTCAAATTTTTTCGGCGGTAAAATGCTATTTTTCGGGGGAGAATGGAAATGACCTCCAATCTTTGAAGGTTGAAAGTTTATTTAAAAATTATTTCTGAATTAAAATTTATTCTGAAATTAAATAAATCAATTTAGAATTAATTAAATTTATTTAGAATCAATAAAATTAATTTAGAATTAATTAAATTTGATTAAATTATTTATTAAAAATTATTTATTTATCTGTTTTTATTTTAAAATATTTTATATCAAATTAATAAATCAAATACATACATAAATCGAAATCAACCTTTATGTTTGAAAATTCAATTTCGAAGCCTTCAGGGCCAAAAAATTAGCTAAAACGCATACAAATACCAGGTTTTTGCCCGAAATTCGGGGAAGGGGATTCAAGATATTAAATTTCGTGTGGGTATGCTTGAGGACGGTCAACTTTAAATAGGGCAACTCCCATCCTCCCTCTTATGTATATATGTACATGTATGGTATGGTCGTTAACATGCACGCATGAGGAATTTTGGGGCTATGGGGAATTAAAATTTTAAACTGCCAGTCTTGGGCGCAGACACGGTGGATACGCGTAAATATCATTTTTCGACATTTCTGACGACGCTCTTCCTAAAGTTCAAAAATATGGAAAATTTCGAAAAAATATCAGAAAAATTCGAATAATTTGAACAAACTATTACCGAAAAATGAGGATACGGTGCGAAGCGCCGAAAATTTGACACTTTTGAATGGTTAAAAATGCTTAAAACAGTCCATTTCTACAAACTTTTCGGAAACTTTTTGAAAATGGCGCGAATTCTGGGGCTTGGCTGAAAACATTTCTGGGGGCCTCTCAACCCCACCCCAAGATCATATATGGCTTATATAATTCTGCGGTTTCATCACTTATTATTATATGTTTTTGTAATAACTCATTTGTTAAGTAATGAAAGTTTATTTAAAACGATCCGCATTTAAAGAAAAGTGCTGAAAAATTTATTTCAAAATATTAGAGTCGCTCACGATGACGAATCACATAAAGCGCGCAAAAATTACAACAACTGTACTATGTACTATAAGCAGGACTTATTCAAAATGAAATGAAATGACGTTTTAAACTTATGACCGTGAACGTGTTAAGCGTGCTGTTATCTAGTAGTGTCAAGCAGTGTTTTTTTGTACAAGGTCCCTTTGTACATGTACAAAGATGGTCTCTAAAAGTCTTCGTACATTTTGTACATGCAAGTTTTTGTGTGCTCTATTATAGTACAGTCGCGATTTTAGTGTGGTAAAACAAGGTTTTTCTATCTTAGTAGTGTATTTTAGTTAATTTCTGGGATTTTGACGCCAAAAAATAACTAAAAATTGTCTCAAAGCGGAGCGAAGTGCCAAAAAATTGACATTTTTCCATTCTAAATGCAAATTATGTCATTATAAAGATATATGGGACTAAGTATTACTCATTTCGGCGCGTAGCGCCGAAAATTTTCGAGAATTTCACTCATTTTTACAGATTTTCTGTTCCCAAAAATCTTTGTGTATGTATAAAGACGGTCCGGAAAAGACTTTGTACATCGGGGAAAATCTTTACCAAATACAAAAAAATCGTGGTGTCGAGAAATCGAAAAGTGAATCGGTAAAAGCAATAACGCCTCGTTTTGTTAATAAGTGTCTTACTTTCTATTTGCTTTACGCGTTCAGCCTTATACGCCTGCTAAACATGCGACGGAGCAGTTTACACCGCCTAACTTATTTCAATTTAAAGTTACACTTTTGCTTATTTAACCAAGCAAAGGAGCAGTTGATACCATCACGCTTATTTTTGTTTACACTGTCGCTAACAACCAGCGAATCAGTTGCAGGCTCAGCTTTTTTAATTTACACTAAACAGCGAAGTAGTTAACACCATTGAGTTTATTTTAGTTTACACTGTCGTCCCTGTTAAACAAGCGGCGGAGTACTTTGCACCTACGAGCTCATTTTAGTTTACAATGTCGTGTTTTTAAATATGCGTTGGGGCAGTTAACTTCCTCATGCTTGATTTAGCTTATACTGTCGTTGTTTTTGAACATACGACGGAGCGCTACATACCACCGTGTAATTTTAGTTCACACTGTCGTGTTTTTAATCATGCGACGGAGCGGTTTACGACGTCGAGCTTATCTTAGTTTTTACGTCGCTTTTTTAAATTAGCGACAGAGCAGTTTTCTACATCAAGCTTATTTTGTTTTACGCCGTCGGTTTTTAAAATATGCGGGGGCGCAGTTTACACCGCCAAACTTGTTCTAGCTTACACTATCATTCCTTTTAAACAATCGACAAAACAGTTTCCACCAATGACTTTATTTTAGTTTACTTTCCCGCTAAAGAATCAACGGAGCAGTTGACATGCTGAGCTTGATTCAGTTTACACTGTCCTCTCTTTCAAACAAGCGACTACACCACCAAGCTTATTTTAGTTTTTACTGCCGCTAAACAACCAATAAAGCAGTGTACATGCTGGTCTTATTCTAGTTTACACTGCCATCTCTTTTAAACAGGCTGAGGAGCAGCTTACACCACCGAGCTTAGTTTAGTTGAATCTGTCGTCTCTTTTAAACAAGCGTCCAAACGGTTTACACTGTCCAACTTGTTTTAGTTTACACTGTTGCTTTTTTAAAAAGTGACGCTTATGTGCACAAGGTCAGGGTTGGCAGCTGGGGGGGCTGAAATCCCAAAAATCCAGAATAGTAAATTTAAAGTTCACGATTATTTTGCTGTTTTAACGATCAAAATGGTCCAAATAGCCTATAAAACGTTTTTTCATGGTAATATCGCATTTTAAAAGCATTTTTAGTCCATTTTGATTGAATCATATCACTTTTAACACTAAAAATGCAAAAAATTTATCAATTCTCGGCGCTTTTTGAGTAGAAAGCTAATACTTCCGCGAAGCGCCGGAAAAATTTTGACGTTTTCACTGCTTTTGACCTTAAAAATGACGCAAAAAAATTTTCCATCAGCTTGAAATCGCCGGACAGTACCTGTCCGGCTGATCCTTCTAGAAGGGGGTAATACCCCCTCACACCCGAATGTGCATGTGTGAAGTGACGGCGTAGTTTACACCGCCAAGCTTGTTTTAGTTTGTACTGTTGTTTTGTTTAACAAGCGACTTTGCAGTTTACAACATCGACTTTGTTTTACATTACACTATCGTTATTTTAAACATGCGACGGAACAGTATGCATTACCAAGCTTGTTACAGTTAACATGATCGTTTTTTGAACAGGTGATGGAGCAGTAATATCTAGGAGATTTTTCAGTTTACACTGCTGATTTTTTTAAACAAGCGATGGAGCAGTTTATACCGCTAAACTGATTTAAGTTTTCACTGTAGCTTTTTTAGATATGCGACGGAGCAGTTCGCGACGCTAAACTTTTTTAAAGTTTATACTATCATTTCTTTCAAGCAACCAACAAAATACTTTATACAATCAAGCGTATTTTAGCTTATCTGCCGCTAAACAATTAACGGAGCAGTTTACATGCTGAGCTCATTTTACTTTACACTATCATTTCTTTTAAGCAAGCGACAACACCACCGAGCTCATTTTAGTTTACACTGTCGTCTTTGTAACAAGCGATCGGCGATGTGTACACCGCCGAGTTTATTTTAGTTTACACTGTCGATTTTTTCTAGTTGTGTAAACTCGGTTTCGTTCAGGTGCTAAGGAAGGGATCCGGAACGTTATGCGAAGCCTTATTGATGGTCGAAGCGTTTCATTGCAATATAATATTCCCGAATAAGCAAGAATCCGAGTTAAGAAAGACGACCGACGATGGCCGACTAATAGACTCGGAAACTTACGTGGGCGGCCATGTTGAGGCTCTGGAGTCGGGCGTTTTCCGCACCGACTTGCCTTGTCGTTTTCGACTCGACGCTGACGTCATCCGACGATTGATCGACGAAATGGATCGAACTATGCGCTACAGTATACGCATGGAAGGCATTGACCCCGATCACGTGCTCGACTTGCAGCAGGTTGTTTTTTTTGGTTTTTTTTCATTTTATCCCTTTCTTTTCTCCTTTTATCTTTGTTTTTCTTTTTTTTCTTTTTTCCCGTTCTGATTTTTTTTCAAAGTTGTTTCTTTTATTTTCCAGATTATTTTTTTAAGTTGTTTTGCAAAATAGACCAGCTGAACCCCTAGATTCGGCCACGCTGCGCGCCTTTGTTAAGATTTTCGTCGCATATCCCTCTCGATGCCCTTATGTGATAATTTGCCGTTTCTCCATTCTCAACTTTTTTACTTTCACTGCACTCTTTTCATCAGAAGAATTTTTTTCGATATTTCCATTTTTTAGCTATAAATGATATTTTTATATGCTTCAGTGAATTTGCGTTTAAATTCACATGTAAATTTTCGAGATGTTTGTACAGTACATATCGTTAAAAGTCGATTTTGTGATACTTTGAGAATATAGGCGGCGGCTAATGTGAATGAATATATTAAAGAATGAATGTACATATTCTTGGACGAAAACATTAACAATATGGGAGAATCTCGTGCGTAATTATGTATATACATGTTTGAAAAAGTGTGCATTTTTCAATTTTCCTTCTGTTCATCTACTGCCCTAATTTACTCTTATCTTAATTATTTATTGGTAATTAATATTTTACGTTTTTGATTGATTAAATTTTTAATTTTTGATCAATTGATCGGATAATATCTTAATTGTTAATCATTTTTAATTGATTATTTTCCTTTTTCAATGAATATGAGGGTGCGCAAAGTGATAGCTACGATAGAAATGTTTTTTACATCCATAATGTCATTTGATCACTTTCCGCATCGGGCCATGCTACTTTTCATCGGCATCTTAATCGGTTTACACTTGGAATTTGCGTGAGAAGACAGTGTAAAGTGAAAATGGCTGTGTGAATAGCTTACACATAAATTGGTTTACACTGGGAATTTGCGTGAAAAGGCAGTGTAAAGTGAAAATGGCTGTGTGAATAGCTTACACCTAAATTGGTTTACACTGGGAATTTGCGTGAAAAGGCAGTGTAAAGTGAAAATGGCTGTGTGAATAGCTTACACCTAAATTGGTTTACACTGGGAATTTGCGTGAAAAGGCAGTGTAAAGTGAAAATGGCTGTGTGAATAGCTTACACCTAAATTGGTTTACACTGGGAATTTGCGTGAAAAGGCAGTGTAAAGTGAAAATAGCTGTGTGAATAGCTCACACCTAAATTATTGGTTCGCGCAGTGATTCGCGTAAGCCTAAAAATTTAGACTCACATTTCGGTTTCGATTGGCAACGAATTTTCGATAGGAATTTATATATAAAAAGCTTCGACTAGCAGTACAAAAAACTGTAATTTTATGAAAAAGTCGGAGAGTTTTAATTAAGCCAAAATCAAGGGAGGACTAGAAATCTAAAATTTTGGCAGGCTAGCCTATAATTGGGTGGAAATTTTGAAATTATTTTACATTTACATTTATCCTCAGAGCAGTTCTAATACCTACATTAAAATTTCTTCTTTATTAGTTTAATTTTGATTAAAAACTGCTAAATTTAGCCTGAATTGATTACTTTCTTGAATTATTAACTGTACACGGATGAAGAAGACCTGTTTTGAAATTTTCGAATTTTTCGAAATTTTCAATAAATTTTGTGTTCAGAAATGCGATGAAGTGAAACAGTCGTTGCAGCAATTGGCCGATTGCCCGAATCGGCTCGAAAATCCTATTATTTATCACTTGGACGTCGGGGCTATGTATCCGAATATCATTTTAACTAATCGATTGCAGGTTAGCGGTAAAATCAGTGTATAAAGCATACGTGGGCAGCTAGAAAATTGGGGGGTGCAAGATTTTTGATGGTCAAAAATGGCCTTAAAAATAGTGGTATGGCGCAAAAACACCATTTTTCGACGTTTCTCATCAAGCACTATCCATTGGCATCAGAAAATTGCGAGAAAAAAAACAAAAAAATTATCAAAAATTGAATTTTGAGGGGGTGGGATATTTTGGTTTCTCGGGGGGGGGGGGTGCATACCCCCCAAAACCCCCACGCCCAGGTGTGGTAGAGTCGCTTTCTTTTATTAGGTATATAACTTAGTGTGCCGGAATCGATTTGTTATTCCTGCTGATTGCATGTCTTGAAATTTAAGTATTTATCGAAATTAATTTTCAAGGAATGAACGAGGATTCCTTTTTTTACTTTCACTAGAAATTTGATTATTTTTATTCATTTTGCCGATTTGTAGAGTCGACAATTTTTATGTAGAAAATGATATTTATTTATTTGATAAAATATCGTTTATAGTATAAAATATTCGCCTAAGCTTACAATTCGTGGATCATAAAATGACTTACATGAATAGCCCTATTTATATTATATGTGTGTCCGCATATCTGTCATTGAACGTATAATACGAATCGTACGTTTAATACGGGGGTGCAAGGGATACCCACCCAAAGTCGGTCGTCCCCGATATTAATCAAAGCCAGAAAATGTTTGACCCTCCCCAGATTTTTTATAAAAAATTGAATTTTTGACCGTTTTAAAGTGATTTTTGGCCAAAAATTGGAGTTCATTTAGCCCTCCCTATCCGGAACCGTTATACACACGTGATAGAGGGGCGGGATATGCCCTCACCAAAAGTTAGTCGTTCCCAATCCCCCAAAGCCAGATAATGTTTGACCCCTCCCGCATTTTTTAATAAAAAATTGAATTTTTGATCCTTTTTTTAAAGTGATTTCTGGCCAAAAATTGGAATTTTTTGAGCCCTCCCACTCCGGAGCCGTTATACACACGTAATAGAGGGGCGGGATATGCCCTCACCAGAAGTTAGTCGTTCCCGATCCCCCAAAGCCGGAAAATTTTTGACCCACCCCCTTGATTTTTGGAGAAGACTTGCGTTTTTTGATCGTTTTTACGTGTTTTTGGCCGTTTTTAGCCAAAACTTTGAAGTCATTCGACCCCCCTGCCCCGTTCAAAATTTTGAGCCCCTTAAACAAAATGTGTCACCGAAAAATTCTTTTTTAAATCACAAATCTTTATAACGAATTTTCGTGTGATGTTTTCATCCTGTTTACACGATCCATGATAATTTACTGTCCTCTTTCTGACCTTATTAGCTTTTAGTTGCTAACATATTAAATTGTTGATCAAAATTAGTATTTTTGAAATTATCTTATCCAATTATGATTTATTGATATTCGGAACTTTGCATCTCTTAGCATCACTCGTAAAATAAAGAATAAATGGCTAATTTCTTACGAAACGAAGCCCTATTTACAAAGCTACAATTAGGATTTTTGTCGAAACAAATCGCTAATTAATTATTATTAATTAATAATTATTTTAATTAATTATTATTATTAATTAATAATGATAATTTCTGCAGTATTTTGTTTCTTAATGTATTCGTTTATCATTTATTTATTATTTTTTAATTTACCTACATATGTATTTCTATTTGTTTTTAGTGCAAAATAAAAAAGATTCAGAAAATTATAGCCCAGTGATTTTAATTTCAACTATGTATATGATCCACATGCACACAATGTAACGGCTCAGAAATTTTGGTGGGGATCCCCAACCAATTCTAGGGGGGTAGTTGAATAACTTGCAATTTTTGGCCGAAAAATTCGATTTTTTCCAAAAATCGGAGCGAGGGTCAAAACTTTTCTGGCTTTGGGGGAAAATGGGGGACGTCCGACTTTGGGTGGGAGAAGCCCCACCCCCTCTTACATGCAAATATGTTCAATGTTACTTCCTTGACTTACAGCCTCAGGCGATTATTGATGAAACAGTTTGCGCCGCGTGCGATTTCAACAAACCCAACGCTCGCTGTCAACGAAAAATGGATTGGATGTGGCGGGCCGAAGTCGGTAATAATTGCCATACGGCATTTTCCTGAATTTTCTTGTTATGCATGCAAGTAACCTCGCAATTTTACGAACTTTTTGCTTGAAAAAAATAAAAAATTTAAAAATTTTAAAAAATAAATATATATAAAAATAAAACACCATTCCTCTAAAAAACCCACTTTTTACTTTTCGTGCGATTTCTCTTTTCACGTTATCTCCGGCCTCTGGTTTTTGGGCTTGTTTATCGTGGCTACTCCATGACCAGGTACTCCACCACTCACTTTTATTCAATATTTGTTCGTTAAATCAATATTTTCAGAAAAGTGCAACTTCAAAAACGCTGGTTCCTAAAAAAACCCAATTTTTTCAAACAAAAATTTTTTATTGAGTTTAATCGAGCGATTGGCCTAGTTCATCAGTCTTATGACGTTCTATGAAGTAAAGAGCGTGGTAAACAAATCTATAGTATGTACAATGATTTTTTCGAAATCAAAAGTCGTTTTAAGAACAATTTCCCTTGAACCGTTTTTCACCTAAAAAACCCTAAGTGGTCCTTAAAAACCCACTTCTATGCGTTTTTTAGCATTTTCAAAAAACTAATTCTTCTCAAAGCTGCATTGCGCCTTAACTTTCATCTTGCAATATCATGGCTATATAAGGGCTTTAGCAAAGTATGTAAATGCAAAAGTAGAATACTATAAGCCAAATGCAAGTCAAGTTAGGGGGTGGGTTTTTTAGGATACAAATTTCCTTGGGTTTTCTAGAGGACAGTACTGTATGTAAATGTAACTCAATATTGACTAATTTTGGCCAATTTTAAGTATTTTTTAACTTCTTAATATTTAGACTTATCTTACAATAATCGAAATGAAAAATGCAATGACTGCAATATGATAGCGATCGGCATCATACATAATTATTACAGTTTATTTCTGGCCTATTTGAAAAAAGGCCTTTAATGCATGCAATAACGGAAAACTTTGTTTGAAGCACAAAAATCGAACGATTTCGTCTGAGGCTCAAGAAAATCTATCCAGAATTTAGATTTTAATTAAAATCGATAAATTTTACGAATCAGAATTGATGGTGGGACAGCTGATTATAATAGGCAACTTTTCAGCGCTTTTTCCCGATGGATTATTGATTATTTATTTCGAACTGTTATACATCTCGCATGCTGTACAGGATTAGTATAGCTGAGCTCATTTTATCAACCAAAAAGTTGTCATCGTTCAACTTTTTGATTAACTTTTCATTCGAAACACTAAAATTTGAGCCTTGTCATAAATGTTTTCCTTAGACACGTTTAGAAATGTCTCGATTCCTGATTGAAAATTATTGAATGTGTCATAATATTTATGTACTCTGGGGGTTAACCCAAAAAAGTTTCCGCCCCCTCCGCAGAAGTTTTTTCACCCTTTCCCTAGAATTCGCGATTTCCCAAAAGTTCCCGAAAAATTCGTAGAAAAAGTGAAATGGTTAAATTTAAAATAAGATAATTAAATGAAATCCGAATACTATTCACTAGTACATATCTTTTACAGTATGCCATAACTATTTTTTTAATCTGCATATCTTCGGTGCACTATTATGCTTGATACTTTTACGCGTATTTTATTTATTTATTTTAAATGCCTTAGAGACAGGTGTGAATACTTTGGGACACACCTGTCGCAATGGAGATCACCTACTTAGCCTTGCTGTATTACATCAGCTAGTCGCTGTAAACACATTCTTCTGTCACAAAAAGTCCACCTACTTTCTTGGTTGAGCCCTGATAAAAAGACACGAACACAGATTGATCACATATTTATTGGGCACCGATGACGTACATACCTCTGCAATGGATTGCTGTTCTTATTGGGGAACTGACGTACAAACAGATCGTGCACTGGTACTATAGTCTGTTCCACTCCAAACGGCCCATTTTTACCCTGCGGCTTATTACTGTAGCGGAACATTTTACCTTTAGGTTTTCGTGGTATTTTATTAGGATGCCCCAAATGCTAAGCAAAGCTCATTAAATTTAAGTAAGAAGAGTTTGAAGCAACCAGCCTGTTTGAGAGCATGACTGAAGAAGGCATTTGTGCAGTAAAAATCCAATACAGTAATAAGAACTTAGCGGAAATGGGTCGTTTGAAATGGAACAACAGACTACATATAGCAACTTTGCAACTGCACCTTTAATGAGTGAAATAGTTTATTGCGACAGAGACGGAATCAAAACAATACAAAGTTGGTCAAATTGAAAAAAAAGAAAAAATCAAAGTAAATACAATAAAAGGTCGTCAATGCAATGCAATTTGAACTATAAATTAATGTGATAAGACAATGTGTAATATCAATATCCTGTGCAAGGACTATGTATGAAGGCGGTTTGCACTTACTTATAGTCTTTATACCTTTCAACTCATACCACGACCAGAAGGAGAGTCAGAGATACGATCTATCCAAACTTACATCGATAAACACAGTTCGCGCTTTTCAGAATTCTTGCGATGCTAGCTTACAGGAGGGTTTCAACACGGTAAAGTACAATGTTGAGTCGAAGTGGGTTAACTTTAAACAATCTTTGCAGCCAGCAGCGCGGGAGACAATTGGTTTTTGTGAGAAGAAACGCGCAGATTGGATAAGTGAACCCCCAATCAAACTAGCCAAACAACGACAAGCTGCTTTTGCCAAGCAATACCTGACGTTATCCAAACAACTTAGCAAACAACTCAAGCAACTGGTCTTAACTGATAAGGCTCATTTTTATGAACAAAAGGCTTAAGAACTTGAAAATGCGCAGCTTCATGGCAATACGAGACGAATGTTTATAACTTTGAAGGTAATTGTAGGAACCTACAGACCATCAATCAGCGAGAGTCATATCGAATGCAAACACCTGATCTGCACAAACGGATGGACAGGTTGCAATTAAACTTCACCGACCTACTCAACCACCTAGCACCAAATGTGCGACAACCATTAGGTTATGATGTTAGTATCACTCGCTTCACTGCTCACGGACATTTGGAACTCTGAATGTATTCCAGAAGCTATCCTTATACCCGTGCAAGAAAGGGGATAAAACGCAATGCAAAAACTATCGTGGCATGGCATTTTCCTTTTGAATTTAGCTTACAAGATCCCAGAGAAAGTCATATCGGTGCGGCTTACTCTTTGAAGCCTGCACAACAGAAAATCAAGCTGGCTTTAGGCCTGGTCGTAGCTCCGCCGATCAGATCTTTGCCCTTCGTCAGCTGTTAGAACAGCAATATGAGTTCCGTCAGCCTATATATACATGACCTTTCTTGACTTTGCTGCAACATTTGACAGTGTTGACGGGACATCACTGCGGAATATCCTGTTTAATGATGGCATTCCTGAAAAATTACGCAATAGCATCAGGGCTCTATATAGGCGAACAACCAGTCAAGTGACGGCATACAACGACCTGGGCGAGCCTTTTAACATTCAAACTGGCGTGAGACAGGGCAGTATTCTTTCTTCACTGCTGTTTAATCGTAGTATGGATTATATACTACGTAAAGCCCTTGACCTACACGATTGTGGCCTTAAGATACCCAGCGAATGACGGACCCTACGTTTGCTGATGATGTTGCCCTTGTTTCAAACGACATAATAGATTTACAGCACATGATCCATTGTGATAACGAAGAGACCCTGAAGATTGGTTCAAGCTCAGTGTTGAAAAATCAATGTTTATTTTATACTACCAACTCCTTGACAACCAACCTGGCCTGTTCATTGGACTAAATGCCATTGAACGTGTAGATGTGTCCACTTATCTAGGGAGTCAAGTTGATCAAACTGGAGGTAGCTCAAAGGAAATTCTCCACTGCTGTTAAATTGTTGCATGGATTATACATATAAGCAAATGACGGACCTTATCTTTGCTGATGATATTTCCCTTGTTTCAAACAACATAACAGATTTACAACACATGATCAATCGTGTTAACAAACAGGCCCTAAATATTGGTTCAAGCTCAGTGCTGAAAAATCAAAGCCTATTTCATACAATCAATTCCTTGAAAACCAACCTGGCCTGTTCAATGGACTAAGTGTCATTGGACGTTTAGATGTGATTATGGAATCAAGGTGGTCACACTGGAGGTAGTTCGAAGAAAATTCTGACTAGACTCTTAAAATCCGGGCTACTTTTTGTTCACTTGCTGAATTCTGTTCTAGCCAGGATGTGCCCATAGCGACGAAACTTCGAGTTTACAATGCAACCATCGTACCGACCTTCTGTATGGCGCGAAGATCAAAACTGACTTAATATTTTCCACCATAGATGTGTTCGCCATATATGGGAAACCAGCCTATGGGAAACCGTAGCCGGTCACAAGCCCGGATAAATGGGGAGTGTTGGTTCCCGTGGCGACGGAACCGTGAAATGAGCTGAGAACCCAATGGCAGTACAACAAATGGATAACGCAACAACAACTAGCGCACACGGCCGAACCGATGCGTTGGGGGTATCTGGGCTCCCTTCGAAAAATAAACTACCAGCAGCAGCGAACAAAATTTTCAATGCAAAGAAAATTATGAACATTGCCACCTGGAATATACGTTCAGGTAGCCAAACTGGTAAAATGGATTTACTGGCCGACGAACTCAACAAATTTGATATTGATTTAGCTACTATTACCGAAGCCAGACTCCCTAGTCAAGGGGAACGTACTGTTTTTACCTTTAGCCATTCAAATAGCTTTAACCTTTATTATTCCGGCGGCGAAAGCTTTAATCGAGGCGTAGCTTTTATGTTAAAATCTAGTCTGAAGAAATATGTTACCTGTTTCCAACCTATTTCGGATCGAATCGCAACCTTAGAATTTGCTGGCACTATTCCGACTGTCTTGATTGGAGTTTATGCCCCAATGAAATGAGCGACGACGTTGATAAGGACTTGTTTTATGAAAATCTACAACAGACATTGGATTCATTTCAAGATGGAAATAATTTAATTATTCTTTGTGGGGACCTGAATGCGCAAACCGGCGTAAATCGTCTTGGATGGAGAAAACTCTTGGCCCCTTTGGATGCGGCAGCCTCAATGACAACGGTCTGCGCCTACTATCATTTGCAAACTTCAATAGAATGGTAGTGTGCAACACGTGGTTTCAACACCCTATCAATCACAGGCACACCTGGTTTTCGAATAACAGAAGAGATAAAAGTATGCTTGACTACTTCCTGGTGCATGTAGCGGTTCCACAGTGCTATCCATGATGTTCGGGCAGTGTGCCGGAGCTTCGATCTGATCAGATCACCACCTGGTCAGGGCCAAATTCCGGTTGCATCTGAAGGCGCACAACAATATTCGCCCCACAGCTACCCTCGATTACTCGCACTTATCCGACCCCAACAGTCAGGCCAAATTTCAACTTCTTTTACAAAATAAATTTTCCCCACTGTTAGCCAACAATGTTGATGAAAACTGGAACTCAACAAAAAACGCCATTATCTACTCACTTAATGAAATTTGTTCCAAAAAACGACGAAAAATAAAACCTTGGATCTCAGATGATACCCTAAAACTAGTTGAAGAACGCGCAAAAATCAAGAATATTAATCACAAGCTGTACCTTTTCCTCAATAGACAAATTAAACGGCAGCTTAAGACTGGATAAGGACGCTTGGTGGAATGTGAAAGCCCAAGAAATGGAAATAGCCAGCAAGAACCATGATTCAGCGCTTACTTTACAGCATCCTGCGAAGTTGTAATGGAAAGTTTAAAGCAACGAGTTCAAACCTCAAAGATCACCATGGCAACCCCATCAAATCACTAACGGGTAAACTAGATAGATGGAAAGAACATTTTAGCCAATTGCTTAACTGCCCACACCCCACAAGCCTAGACAAAAGGCTGATGGAGAACGTGGATCTGAAATTTTCAAGCACAATTAATGATCATCCTCCAACTGAAGAGGAAATCAGAATATCTATAAAAAGACTCAAGAACCGGAAGGCACCAGGTGTGGACAACATCCCTGCTGAAGCTTTAAAAGCTGGAGGAGAGGCAATAGTCAAACAACTAAAAGGCGTATACTCGACCATCTGGAACAAAGGCACAGTGCCTCAAGACTTTAAGGACTCAATTATCGTATCCAATTCACAAAAAGGAGACCCAGCTACCTGCAAAAACTATAGAGGAATAAGCCTGTTAGCAACATCTGGAAAACTTCTGACCTCTATAATCCGATCCAGACTACTTAGTGTTGGAGAAACTAACTGCAGGGAAGAGCAGGCTGGTTTCAGGCCTGGAAGAGGTTGCACCGACCATATATTCACACTTAGGCAACTAACCGAATCGCGCCTACGCTGTAAAAAGGACACATTCTTGGTATTTGTGGATTTTGCATGCGCATTCGATAGCATAGACCATTCGTCCTTATGGTGCGCCCTCAAAAATGAATCAATCCCACATGCCACACTTAGTATTCTCAAGGCCTTCTACGACGGTGGAATGAGCAGGGCAAAATATTTGGGAAATGTGTCCTCACCATTCTCAATTACCACTGGCGTTAAACAGGGATGCATTATTTCGCCTATGTTGTTCAACGTGACTATGGACTGGATTCTCAGAAAAACTTTCGACGACATGCCAGGTGTACAAGTCGGAGCTAATTTGTCTCTCACTGATTTAGTATACGCCGACGACATTGTATTTTTGCCGAAACAGCTCAAGCCGCACAAAATACCTTGAATGCGATTACAAGTGAATGCCAACAAACTCGGCCTGACAATAAACAGCGAAAAAACTAAATTTATTCTCACGGGCACACAACCGGCCATATTACAACTTGATGGCAAACCAATCGAAAGGGTGGATGCATTTAAATATTTGGGATCGGTTATCGATAGTGGACGAATAGTAGCAACTAGCGACATCAAAAACCGCATTGGGAATGCCATGTCAGCATTCACTTCACTAAAGAAGTGTTTGTGGAACCAAAAGACGTTACCATCACAACAAAAATGAGAATTTTTAATGCTTCCATCCGGACAATTTTGATGTACGGCTCTGAGTCGTGGACTCTGCTTAAAAGCGATATGCACATATTAGAACGTTTTCAACTTCGATGTCTTCGCAGCATTTTGCACATAAATCTACGAGACCGATGGGAGAATGAAACTGTGCTGCAAGTATGTAAAAACCAAACCAGTATCGAACTCTACTTAAGGCGACAGCGGCTCAGGTGGTTTGGACATGTCTGCCGCATGAACAACACCCGACTACCCTATCAGTTAATGAACTCCAAGCGGCCTACGAGGTGGAAAATCTCGAGACGCCCCTAAGAAAACATGGTTGACACAAGTGGCACAAGATGTTCAGCAGCTCCACTTCTCAATCATTGATGCCCAACAAGCAGCCTTGAACCGCGATCAATGGCGTGCTGTAATCCGTGATACACTGCCTTTGGCCGCCACAGCTCAACGGTCGTTGCCTACCAACGTCATTGAAGCTTATGGTGTTTAAGTCAAAGTAAGTCAAGTTCGCCATATAATACACCCAATTCCGCTCATCTAACGACCAGATTAAGCAGATTTGCCTCTGCTGAATTACCGATATCTGCGTTGGTTGTAGAGAGGCGTTGGAAATATGTCGGCCACGTGCTCCATATGGCAGATAACCGTCTACTCGACGACTCTTTCTCGCCCCCTGGTCAAGGATGTAAACTTGTGTAAAAGCATCCTGTCATTCCATTTTTCATCTTTTTTTTAATATTTCTATTCATGCAAATTACTGCGGAGTTATTTTTATTTTTTACTCTTTTTTATTTTTAATTTTTAAAAATTTTTTTACTCATCGATTACAGCGCCAGCTAACCGTAGCGAATATCAGCGAATTTTACAACAATTAGAAAACGAAACATTCGTTCACAACAATAAGCCGACTGCGTTTCATCAATTGCCAAATTTCGAGCAGGTTAAAATCGAAAAGAAGCGACTTCAAGGTAATTTTTTTGCTTCGAATACTTTCTCTAAAGTTTTTTCAATATACGTAAGTAAGCCTAAGTGTGTTATGTCATTTCTTATGTTACAGCCGTATCTTTGTGTAATTTTTCAATATAATTTGTATAATTTTTAAACAATTTGTATGTCGCATCATTTTTCGTTGCCAGATTACTGTAGGAAGGCCTATCGTCGACTCCACGAAACTCGTTCGGAACTAAGGCAGGTTACAGTGTGCCAGAGAGAAAATTCGTTTTATGTCGACACGGTTAAAGCGTTCAGAGACAGGCGATACGAATATAAGGCCCTGCTCAAGGTGGCTTTACAATCTCATTAGTTTGGTTTAAACTCGTAAATATTTCCTAAAATAATATCGTGCTATGTAGACACGCTCAGCGTGGGTTTTCCGCAGCGGGACCGAAAAAACTTGTTTTTGTGCCTTTTTGGGCTCAAAAGCGGTGGACATGCGTCAAAATACTATTTTTTGTTTTTCATGACGATCTTTGTAGGACGTTAAAACATTTTTAAAAATCGAAAAAATCGAATAAATTAAATTACATATGGCCAAAAAAGGAACACATTTACGACGCGAAGTGTCGAAAATTTGACTCTCCTGAGCAAGCAAATGCATAGCTAAAACGCTTAAAACGAGACCTTTTCTACGAATTTTTTGTTTTTGTAAAATCGCATATTCTGGGGGGGTAAAAAATATTTGGGGTTAAACTCCCCCGCCCCCAAGGACACGCATCTTTTCCTACTTACATTATACGGCTTATGTAAATGCAGTATACGAGAAATTATATCACTTCTGGATGAACACGGTGGCATAACTTAGTAAACATGCTTCATTCGAAATTTTGAAGCGAAATAATCGATAAACTTAATGCATGAAATCGCGCGAATAGAAAATGTCTTATTACTGTAATACCCGATTTCTCCAATGCGCGGCGGAGTACGGATTGACCCGAGTCGTCTGTTGAGCTGCGGAAAAATTGGACTTACAGTAATAAGCACTTTTGATTACCGATCGTTTTCGTGCACTAGGTTAAAACAACACAATTAAAACGAGAAATCGTGTATTGTGCATAAACATGTACATATGTATGTACATATTTATGAAGTTGCGGGTTTTTTAATTTTTTGCTCTTTGCTTTTTATTGCTTTGTGCGCATTTCCATATTATATTTTTGATATTTATGTACGTATGTTCTATTGTTTACTGTAATTTTTGAATGTGCTATACATAAATACAATAGTGAGTGTTTATTTCTTGTGTTTTTTTCTGTCCACTTCATTCAATCTTCCTTATGTGTATATATACGTATATTCAGTATACACGTATTATTGTGATTCGTTTTTAGCATCTTATCGTTTCTCATTTATTCTCATTTGTTTTTATTTTTACAAATTGAGACGGCCAAAAAGAATTTGGACGGGGCCATGAAAAGCGGCGACGCTTCGGAAATCAAATCTTGCAAATCGAAGGAAGTTTTATACGATAGTTTGCAATTGGCCCATAAATGCATCTTAAACTCATTTTACGGCTACGTTATGCGTAGAGGGTACATTTTACATTTATATGTACTAGTGCACATTATGTCATACACATATTACTCAAATAATATTATTGTGTTTCATTTTTATACATATACGGTTTTTTATTGTATCCGGCAAAGATTTTTGTCGATGTACAAAGACTTTTTCAGACCGTCTTTTTATCAGATACATATCTCTGAGGGCATGGGGTTCGGACCCCCCAGAATTCAGAAAAAATCGGAAAAATAGGACTTTTTGAACGTTATTTTGTGCCATTTTTGGTTTTTTTGGGCGTAGTTCCCCAAAAATTGGTGTTGATTCCCCAAAATAGGACGGCCAGCTACTTGCCTGCTTTTTATGTACATTTACAAAGATTTTTGTGAAAACAGAATCTGAGAAAAGGTATAAAATTCCAAAAAACGTTCGACGCTCCGCGTCGAAATGAGTTATTTTCTGTTCTACATGTCTTTATAATAACAAAATGTGCATTCGCGCCGTTCTCAGACAGTTTTTGTATTGTTGTCGTCAGGAGCCCAGAAACTGGCTAAAATGCACTACCAAAAGTCAAAAAATCGTGTTTTTCAGCAAATGTGTATAATAAGAGTGATGAAATAAAAGTCGGTTGTGATAAATTATGCTATTCTCTTGTTTTGCCTTACACTGGTGTGCATGGCTACAATGTACGCAGCAGGATTCTAAAGCTTATATCTGCATTTTACCCTCAGATTAGAGTAAGGTTTGTTTACAAACCTGTCATGTGTATAAGCCGGTTTTTCAAGAACAAGGATGCTGTACCTGCTAAGCTACTCTCAAATTTAGTATATTAGTATACATGTTCTAGCTGTATGGCTAGTTACGGCGAAACTCACCGACATTTTGGGAGTAGAATTGCAGAGCATACTGGCATCTCATTTGCTACAGGGAAGCCCATTCGGGGTGATAGCTTATCTGCTATTCACAAACATATCTCAAATAGCAATCATTTAATTACATCAGATTGCTTCAAGGTTATTAGTCGATCATACAACTCTTTTGATCTTTTAATCAAGGAGTCGTTATACATAGCAAGTGAACGTCCTATTCTCAACAATAATGTTTCATCATATCCTCTAAATTTGTTTAAATTTACTAAAATCTCACCTTTTCCATTTTCTTATAGTTTAAAATATTTAATAATTCTCTTCATAATTTAATGGAATGTTTAAACTTTAAGTTTCTCTTGGTTTACAACTCTCGCTTAACAAGCTCATTTTTCAAAACAAAGCTCTACCGTATTATAGTACCCATAACTTTGCATGTACGAAATATACAAAGAGGTTTGGTGACCATCTTCGTACATGTACATACAAAGGGACCTTGTACAAAAAACACTGATCCTTTACCTTTCGTAAGTGCTTAATATCATAATTATGTGATATCTGTATGAACGGTTGCATATTGATAAATTAATCATACAGTTAGATGATTATTATGATATAAATTATAATAATTCCATTTTAATATCCGCACTGATTTCTATTCAATCTTGTTATTCAATTGTATTGTTATTATACATACATGTCATTATTATATTATATTATTATGATCTTGTTATTCAATATTATCAGACTGTTAGATAATGTGCTATTTTGCAATCAGTAATTTTATCATCTTTAGGGTTTTATTGGAAATTAATCAGTCTGTCCATGCATTTTTGCAGGAATGGATTTACAGAATTAGTACATTTATATATGCATGCATATGTACTTTACTGGAAATAATGTATTTTATAGTGTTGAATGATGTAGCCGGAAGCAATCACATGCATTATCGACAAAAATGTTCGTCTTCTTATAAATCAGTTTGATCTTGTAAAATTTAAACTCAGAAAATTTAATTTTTTTATACTTGAATCTACAGAGTTGAGGTATTTGGGGTTTTCAGTTAATACTTACATACATATACAATTTATTTACACAATAAGACGTTGCATATTACATATGTACATATTAGGGATGCAGCGGATAACCGCACCCGCTATTACCCGCTTCTTTTTTGGTACCCGCACCTGCTATTCCAAAATTTTGCTACCCGCTCCCGCTAAAAATATCGTGATAAAACAGTGGGTGGCGGATAATAATTAGAATTCACGAAAAGACAAAACGATTCTGAGGCAGTGGCACGTTAATGAAAAAACCAAAATGTATAGCATTGAGTGACATCTAACGTACCAGTACAAATGGGAAAAGCAAACATCTACTCGTAATGAGTCATATTTTTAGGTACCCACTGGACTGCAGATACATGTTCAAGCTCTCTTATGGTTGATTCTAGTTACGCGAATTATGCTTTTTAAAAGAGGGGTCTACGTGCCAGTCTTTACGTGCATCAGTTTAACCACTCTAGCGTGTGTAGAAATCTTTTGCAGCAATGTATTGTACACTGCGTTTTTAAGACGAAATGGGACGTTTTGGCGCCACACTCTTTGTAATATTATTAATTATTTACATTCATTTATGATTAAAGTATAATACAGATTCCGAAAGCCCATTCAATTGTCTACGTGAATGGTACAAATAACTTTTAGAATATCTTTGAATTTAGTGAGATAATTAAACGCATCTAAAAATACACTGGATTTTCTATGGTTTTTCAGTCGTAGACAAATGAATACTCATTGAATCGAAAAGTCCAATATGCTATTTTGTAGCTTGTAGAACATGCTTTCTGAATATATAATTTACTTTAAAATTGCCTCAAAATTATTTTAATTAGAATAATTTATAAGTTGCTGGCGCCAAAACGTCGTAGACCCTTTTTAAGAGGAGAATGACAGGTACAAGTGCTAAACATTTTATTCTGCAAAGTGCAAATACATTACTCATTTTGGTCAATGCTTCAATCATTGACAATTTACTTATTTTTAATCTGCAAATTTAATCCATTGAGAGTTAGTCTGTAAATAAATAGACAATCAGCTTGAAGATTAATATGAATTTTACACACCGTAAATATCTGCATTAAGTGGACGAAAAAATGGTGCAATTTTAGCCCTATTTATTTTATGCTCTATCTCACTGCTTTACCCGCCACCCGTACCCACTATTTTTGAGGTGCGACACCCGCACCCGCACCCGCTAAAAGCAAAATTTTGGCACCCGCTATTCCAAAAAATGTGCACCCGCTGCATCCCTAGTACATATGTATGTATATTCAACGCTGAACTTACATATATGTACCATTTCTATGTACGAGTAATTTACTCTTAACTTAATTTCTTTCATTTTATCTGATTTTATCTTATTTTATTTTATGTTTTATTTATTTATCCTGCTTACTCGTTATGCATATTTATTCAAATTAATTGCCGTGGATCTTATGCAAATTAATCGCCTCAGATCTCGATGGCACAGCATGGAAATGGCTGGCATTGTATGTTATACTGGCGCCCAAATTATTACCAAGGCGAAAGAGCTTGTTGAAAAGATAGGGTGATGCGCTAAGATTATCATTAAACAATCAATTAATTCATTATCTAATTAGTTGCTTGATTTTCAATTGATAAGCACACAGGAACTCAAAGATGTATTATTTTAAGAGCAAGATTGCATGTACATACTTAAAATATTTTATTATTATTTTTATCAGGATTTTATTGAAAATTTTTATAATTAAAACATAATTATCTATTTATTCCTATTTTTTAAAATTTTGTTGATATGATATTTTTGATTATTTATCGATTTTGTATTAGTTTACTCCGATTTGTTTTATATTTTATTATTAAATTTTTGATTATTTATCAATTTTTATCTGTGCATTCAAATTTTCAAAATACATTCGATACCAAATTTTGAATTTTTTCAATCAATCTTTTGTCTGTTAGTCAGATTTTTCAAATATTTTTGGTAATAAATTTTTAATTATTTATCAATTCGATTTTTGAATTATAAATTTGTAGGCATTTATCATTTTGTATCAGATCATTCCGATTTTTGAATATTTTTGAAACTAAACTTCTGATTATTTATCATTTTTATTCGTTTATTTCGTTTTTAAAGTACTCTTCAAGGTACTTTGGATATTAAATTTCTAACTGTTTATCAATTTTTTATCCGTTTATTCGGATTTTTTAAAGAAATATTTTCTCTGTAAATTTTTTGTATTTATTGGCTTTTTTTATCTCTTTATTCCGCTTTTTTTCAAAAATTTTTGATATTAAATTCCTAACCATGTATTTATCAATTTTTTGTCTAAATTTTTAATTTTTTGTCAATTTATTATTAGTTTATTCCGTTTTTTTAACATTCTCGACATTATGTACATTCTTATTTATTCATCAATTTTTTATTAGTTTATTTCGATTTTTTAAAAATATTTTCGACATTTCCGATTTTTGAAATATTTTTTGTATTGAATTTTGAATTATTTATCAATTTTCTATCTGTTTATTCCGATTTCTTTGAATATTTTTTTGTAATAAATTCTCGATTTATCAACTTTTTGTCTGTTTATTCGGGCTTTTTAAATATTTTGATATTAAACTTTTTAATTATTTGTCAATGTTTCTGTTTATTATGATTTTTTAAATATTTTTGATCGCTATTTTTTTATTTTTTTACGGGACAAACGATCTTTATATCTTTGTACACAAAGTATAAGCAGTTTTTGGCCGATTTTCGATCGTACAAAAGAGATCGAAGAAAAGAAAACCGTGTTTTTAAGATTAAATTTTCTATTATTTATCGAATTTTGAGTCGGTTTATTCCGTTTTTTTCAAACATTTTTGATATTAAATTTTCAGTTATTTATCGAATTTTTGTCGGTTTATTCCGTTTTTTTCAAACATTTTTGATATTAAATTTTCAAATATTTATCGAATTTTTGTCTGTTGATTTCGTTTTTTTTCAAACATTTTCGATATAAGATTTTCAATTATTTATCGAATTTTTGTCTGTTTATTCCGTTTTTTCCAAACATTTTTGATATTAAATTTTCAATTATTTATAATTGTTATCTGTTTATTTCGATTTCTTTTAATATTTATGATGATATTAAAACTTTATTTATTTATCAATTTTTTAATTATTTTTCTAAACTTTATCCGTTAAGTCGTCCTCTGGAATTAGATACCGACGGCATATGGTGTATTTTACCGGCCGGATTCCCCGAAAACGTCACATTTACGACGTCGAATCCAAAACGGCCCATTTTTACCATTTCTTACCCCGGGGCCGCTTTGAATATCATGATTAGGGACGCTTATACCAACGATCAGTATCATACGCTTGTTGATGACACGAAAAAAATCTATAAAATCCATTCGGAGAATAGCATTGCATTCGAGGTCGATGGCCCTTACAAAGCTATGGTTTTGCCGGCGTCGAAGGAAGAGGGGAAAAAATTGAAGAAAAGGTCAGCAGCGTACACGTAACAGGGGGGATTGGGGACATCCCCCCGCCCAAAGTCGGACGTCTCCCCAGAGCCAGAAAATTTTTGACCCCCTCAATCCCGATTTTTAGAAAAAATTGAATTTTTTGTTCGTTTTTGGCCGAAAATTGGAGGTCATTTACTCCCCTCCCCTCACCTAAAAATGGCCAGGACCCCCCAATTTCGAGCTGCTACATGTATGGTCAACAGCATGCATATAATGTGGGTTGGGGGTTTGAGAAAAATTTTGGAAAAAGTTGGAAAATTTTGAAGAAAACATATTACAAATTTCGCCCCCTCCGCCGATTTTCAGTGGTTATTTGCGTTTCTTTGGCCATTTTTAGGTGCTTTTTCCAATTTTGGCTTAAAATTGGAGGTCAATACTCAACCCCCTGAAAATGCCAAGGACCCCCACCCCAAATTTCCAGCCCTTGCATGTGTGGTCAGCAGCATGCACATAATCTGGGGAAGATGGGGGAGTTTAAGAAAAATTTGAAAAAAATTTTGAAAAAATTCGGAAAATCTCGAAGAAAAAAATATTACCAATTTCGCCCCCCCCTCCGCCGATTTTTAGTGAATATTTGCGTTTCGTTGGCCATTTTTAGGCGCTCTTCCCATTTTTGGCCCAAAATTGGAGGTCTTCCCCCGCCTGATGGCCGGGGACCCACCCCTCCCAGATTTCGGACCATGACATATATATACGTTTTAATGCAGATTACGTTCACACGCGGACAGGGCCAAATTTAGCCAATGTTTCTAATATTTTCGATTTTTCGAAATTTTCCAAATTTCCAGGTTTCGGTCGTCTCCCATGCCCCAAAAGTCATAAAATTTTTGACACCCCTACCCTGATTTTTGACGAAAACTAGCGTTTTTGGCTATTTTAAAGTGCTTTTTGCTAATTTTGGTCAGGAATTGGAGGTTATTTACCCCTTCCCCCTAGAAATGTCCGGGGAATTCCCACTCAAGAGTTCGAGCTGATACATGTATTGGTCCACTCGGAAGCGTATCCAGCATTTTTATTCGGGGGGGGCGAAAATTTTGAGGTCAGATATCTCGAGAACACTTAGGAAATAGGCGGAATTAAAGAGAGTTTTGAGCGTATATCTCGGCGGACTTTGTACCAGGCACGTAGCTGGTCCTCCTATTTTGAAAGGGGGGACCAACATCAATTTTGGGGGGACGAAGCCCAAAAATAACAGAAAATAAGGTTTAAAAAGTCCTATTTTTCCGATTTTTCTGAATTTTTGGAGGGGGTCGGACCTTCCCCCATCCTCCCATAGCTACGTGAATGCTCTGTACGATGGTGAAGTAAAATTTCAAACTTTCAAAAATTTTACCCTATTCTCATCATTCAATCGATGAATAGTTTCTTATCCTGTTTTTGTATTTAATCATTGTGCTTTACATAGAGACACATACATATTATAAATGATTTGCGCGAAGCGCCGAAAAAATATGACATATTCTACATGTCTAGCTCAAATTTGAGCGGTTTTAAGCGGGCTAGAAGACAAAATTATAAGTAGTAGGGAAATATTTCATGTTTTCCATGCCATGACTTAAATTTGAGCTGTTTTGAGTGGACTTGAAGGCAAGAACTATAGCTAAACAATGAATTCGGCGCACAGCGCTGGAAAAAATTGACATGCTCTCTATGTCTAACTCAAATTTGATCGATTTTTAGCAGCTTAGAAGGCAAAACTATACATAAACAATAAATCCGGCGCGAAGCGCCGGAAAGTTTGAAGTTTACTAGCACTAAAGTTACCTACGCTAAAAACCGGTGTTTTAGACGCACTTCGCCAAGTTTCCATTCTTCTTTTGGAGGGGACCCTTGTGATGAACAAAAGTTTTTTTATTTCAGGGGGTGTCCCCATACGCCTGAATATGGGTCTAGACTGTACATGTACAGCATGAGAATTCTGGGGCGGAATGAAATTATAAAGTGCCTTTTTATGTCCAAAAATTGTAGGTACGCGTCAAAAACATTGTTTTTCAGCCTTTCTGACTATGCTCTATCTTTCTAGAGCATAAAAACATAGATAAATTTCGAAAAAAAATCAAAAATTTTTTAAATTAAACAGAATATAGTCGAAATATTAGTATAATGGCGCGAAGCGCCGAAAATTTGGTACCTATGAGCAAATAGATAGCTAAAAACGCTTAAAAAGCATCTTTTCTAAAAATTTTCAGAAATTTTTTGGGAATTTTCGAAAAATCGCCAATGCAAGGGGGTGAAAAAATTTTGCGGGGGGGGGCGAAAATTTTTCTCAAGGATCAAAACCCCCAGATGATGTATGGCCTGGACCCACCCCTTGTTGTGTCGTAGAAGCCTTTCTCGATCTTGCAAGGGATATTTAGTTCTTTAAATCTTAATATTCTTAAACCCGTAAATTCTGTGAAACCTTGACATATTATATATATGAAAGCGATATCCTAAATTAATTCAGTCTTGAGCAAATAGATTTAATATTTTATTACAATGAGTACGATATTTGAGTTGGGTTTAAAAATTTCCGGTATCGTTTTTAAAAAATTTTCGAGTCGAGCCTTAGTCATACATATTGTAATTTTTTTATATAAATTTTTAGAAATTAATTAATTTTTTAAATATTTTTTTTCATCCTTTTCATAATGAAAATGCGAATGTCATTATTTTCGTGTGACGGAGTAGGTTCACGAAAGTACCAAATATAATAATTCACGGAACTAATTTTCACAGAAGTATAACCCCTCCCAACCCTCCGTGTCTATTGCGCGTAGCATGCTTTAAAATATCGCATGTTCTCCGAACGGTTTTTTTGAAGATTTACAGTGAGTCAATTATGTACAATACAAGTATATAATTAACTTAATTTTATCATAACTTGAGCAATTATTGATTTTGCTGCGTAATAATTTCAATTTCAGGGTTAATAAGTGGCCCATTTTGACTTATTTTGCACACACTTCAAGTAGAGTCATCAAATATTTTGGTAAAACAAGTAATTGTTTTTAAATCTCAGTAGGTCGTTTCATCCACTTCGTGCAACTTGTTTGCTATTAGAAATTCAATTTTTCAATGTCTTTATGTGGAAAGCATACATATGTTATGTGAATGGCCCATCAGGCACGTATCTCTTGGGGGACCCCCGAAAATTCAGAAAAATCGGAAAATAGGACTTTTTAAACGTTATTTTGTGCTATTTTTGGCCTTTTTGGGCTTAGTCCCTTCCGAAAAATTGGTCTTGGTCCCCCCAAAATAGGACGGCCAGCTACGTGCCTATCGCCTATAGATACTTAAGATCGCTTCTGAAATTAAATTCCGAGAATATCGATTTTTTTACTCGTACGTTATAGTCTGAATAAGAAATTTCAGATAATGGACTGCCCCTCCATGTGACTTCTTCCTTCTGCATTTTTTGGTTTCAATAAATAAATAACTAATTAATTGATAATTAATTGAATAAATAAATAAATAATTAGTTGAATAAATATATAAATAAAATAAATTTATCAATCTTACCGCTAAGTGTTGAGAGGTTAAACGTTGGTATGTACCTAACTCCTCGCTTTACGTTAAATGATTCGAACTTGTTCGAATATAGTTAAACTTGGTCAACAGGTTGCTCGGATAAGATGATTCATAAGTAATTAAATTTCATCGAATTTCATTCAGAAATAGAAAGATTATTACAAAATTTATATAAGCATACTTAAGTGGGCCACGATATGACTTCGAAAATTTCGGGCCTCCCGAAATACGCAAAATATTATGCAGATACGTTAAATGGTGGAGAACTCAGATTAAAACCCATTAAAAAATACGCATTAATTACATATAACGTAACAAAAATATCTTTTTAAGGCTTCAACTCAATTCAACGCACGATTTTTTTATACCTTAGATCGCACTAGCTATCTTGGCCATCACTGTATCAGTATGAAAATAATTTTTTTCAGTCTTTATGCTTCGGAAACAATCGCCTTTCTCAAGATTTTCCGCTTTTTCCTTGTTTTACGCGTAAGGAACCGTTGCACGAGGATTTGGCGGATAATATGTACAAAATTTTGAGCAAAATTAGCCTCCTATGCTTTTAATTACGTTTCAGGCTTGGTTAATTTCGAATATGAAATAAGCGATCAAAACTCTGTTTTAGGGTCATTTTCGGAAAATTCGGGATTATTCTTGTAGAATTTTTCAACGCTTCCTAGAATTGACGATTTTTTGAAAGCTCCCAAAAATTTTCTAAAAATTTGTAGAAAAGATTCTTTTGTAAGCATTTTTGGCTATCTATTTCCTCAAAAGTGCCAAATTTTCGGCGCTTTGCGCCATTATACTTCATGTTTTGACTATGTTTTGCTCAATTTGTTCGACTTTTTGATTTTTCTGAATTTTTTATGTTTTCTGCTCTTGAAAGATAGAGCATCGTCAGAAACGCTGAAAAACGAGGTTTTTCGATGGGTGCCTATCATTTTTGGGCGCGAAAAAGGCACTTTATGATTTCAGCACCCCTTCCCCCGATTCCCATGCTGTGTATGTATGAATACTATTGAAAATAAATGTTCATATTAGAGTTTCGCTTTGTTTATACACGTCATCAGCGAGGTAGAGAATGAACCAACTGACTATAAAAATTACTTAAGCTATAGTATACCACTGCAGCGACAGATTCCTAGGCTAATAGACTAAGCTGGGCTTTACACTGTACAACATATTTGTATATAAAACTTTTCAATTGCAATCGTGCACGCAGAGCATGGGGATTTGAGAGTTAAAACCAAAAATTTGTTCCAGGTTGCTTTTTTTGGCTAAACGTTAAACACGCGTCAAAAACACCATTTTAGGCGTTTTGGACGATGTTAGTTTTTGCTAGAACATAAAATCATAACATTTTTTTGTATTGAAATATAAAAAATCTAGTAAATTGAATAAAATATAGTGTAAAAAGGAGCATATGGCGCGATGCGTCGAAAATTCGATTCTTGTGATCCAAGAGATCGCTAAAACGCTTGCGATTTGGGAAAATTCGAAATTCTTGGTGGAGAGGGTTGAAAAATTGGGGAAGGGGGTTGGTGGAAACATTTGTGATGAGCGCGCTGATGAAAACCCCCTGACCAGACATGCACAGCATGGGAATTCTACAGGGTTGAAATTTCAATGTGCCTTATTGGGATCAAAAATGCTGGATACACGTCAAAAAATCGGTTTTTTCGCTTTTCTGACGATGTTCTTTCGTCGTAGAGCATAAAAACATTTTTAATTAAGAAATTTCGGAGAAAATCGAATAAACTGAACAAAAATCAAAACATAGTCAAAAAATGAGCAGGAGGCGCAAGGCACCAAAAATTTGATATGAGCGGATAGATGGCCAAACACGCTTAAAACAACGCCTTTTCTACGAATTTGTCGTTACCTTTTGAAAAATCACTATTTTTGGGGGAAGGTTAAACCCCCAATCCTCGCCTCCAAGATCATGTATGCCCCTAACCAGGCCCGTATCCAGGATTCGGTCTAGGGAAGACCCAGCATAAGTTGGTCTATATCTCGAAAAAAATTCGTCGGGATAGCTCGCAAAAACCGCATTTTTCGACTTTATTCGACATGCTCTATCCATTAAGTTGATAAATTTCGAAGTTTTTGAAAAAAATTTTTCAATCCAAAAAAAACAATAAAAAAGTGTCATTTTTCTGGTCGCACTTGGACTCAAAAGATCGAAAATACTTCACATTCGGCGCGAAGCGCCGGAAATTTGAAGATTTTACATCAAAGACAGTCGATTTTTCATCTCGCCTTGCATTATCTTACCCTTCAAAAAATATTTCCTATTAAGGGGGGACGGCTGCCACCTCGCCCCCCCTTAAATGCGGCCCTGCCCCTAACCACTCCAAGATCCTACCAATGATCAAATACGATTGCAGCAGTGGCGGATCTAGGATTTTTCTAGGGGGAGGCGGTATCCCAACTTTCCCAAAAACAATCAAAAATAGATTCAAAAATTTGCCCTTAACGCGCGAAATAGCGTTTTTTTGTTTAACATTATATACTTTAACATAAAATCACTTTTGACGTAATATGTATTCTTAAAATTTTAAAATTTTTGACAATTTCGTGCGAAAAAATCATTAAATTTATCTGACTTTAATAAAAAAAATCTGGTGCGAAGCGCCAGAAAATCTGTGAAATTAAGGCGGATAGACGTCTAGAAGCATGATTTACTGCCTGATTTCCTGTATTTATAGCATTTGATGCGGAACATCGAAATTTTCAATTGAAAATAGAAGAAAACAATGCAAAAATAGCTGTTTCTGCTGTTACATTTGTTTTGAAACTCGCATGAACAGAAAATGGCTTCCAGGTCGCCAAAAAAGTAAATAAATGTCATTAATAGGTATCATACGGCGCGTAGCGCCGGAAAAATTTGAGAAATTTTGGTCACTGACGGTCAAAAATCATTGCAAATTGCATATCCATTCTTTATCGCGCCAAATATTTTTGGTCGATAGGGGTGGCGGGGCCGCCCCCTCTCAAATCCGCTCCTGGATTGCAGTACTTATTCATTTTCGTAAGTGAACGTACTTACTTTTCTTAATTGTTTAAGATACGCTGTGTTTAATTTCGATGGATCTCTGGCCGAACTGAAGGGTTTTGAAATAAAAAGGCGCGGTGAATTGCAGTTGATTAAAAATTTCCAATCGTCGGTATTCGACGCTTTCTTGAAAGGTTGCACGTTGGAAGAGGTGTACAAAAGCGTGGCCGATGTGGCCGATTATTGGCTGGACGTGTTGTTTTCCAAGGTCAGGCTTTTAATCGCGTGGAATAGGAAATTTTTTGGCAATTGGCCAAAAAATAAAAAATGACGTTCTTCCTATCGCATCAGTCCGTGTCTTAAAAATTGTCAGGCATTTTGCTTCATTGAACTAAAGGACGGTATTTTCAGGCGTCTTGCGTTTCGGATAAGGAACTGTTCGAATTGTTATCGGAAAATCGCAATTTATCGCGAAAATTGGAAGATTACGGTAGTCAGAAATCCACGTCTATTACTGTGGCCAAACGTCTCGCTGAGGTTGGTTAGATCGCTGTGCCGCAATGTTCTTCATTAGGGATCAAATCATTGAAATTATAAATCCTGAATTTATATGAAAAATTTTGAAATTTTTCGAGATTTGAAAAATTTAAAAATCAAAAAAAACCATGGAATTGAGAATTTGAGTATGTAAAACAATTGCGAAAAATTCGGAATCCTCATTTACTTATTGTACGAGTATGTCTTCACGCTTATCGTTTAATCATCAGGAATTTCGGGCCATATCGTTTACTGTCTAATCTCGAATGACAAGTACAAAATTATTCACGCCGTTTTTGTCAAAAACCTAGCAAAAGATAATTAATATTATTGTTTATTGGAGTCAGATTTGTAATAGGTAAGAACATTGTTGCGCGAAATGCAGCTGAAAAATAAAAAAAATTAATGCAACCATTCGTGTAAGAGGTGGGATGACGGGATCCCATCAGCCGAGGCACGCGGCTGGCCGTCCTATTTTGACGGACCAACACCGATTTTTGGGGACTATGCCCAAAAAGGCCAAAAATAGCGCAAAATAACGTTTAAAAAGTCCTATTTTCCTGACTTTATCTGAATTCGGGGGGGGTTCGAACCTCCCCCATTCCCCCAGAGATACGTGCCTGCTCCAGCCAAAGTCGAAGGTCCCTTCTGCCATCCCCCCAAAGTCCGAAAATTGTCGACCCTACTGATTTTTGGAAAAAATCGAATTTTTTCGGTTCTTTTTAGGCGTTTTTTGGCCGTTTTTGGCCAAAAATTGGAGGTCATTTACCCTCTCCATCCAAAAAATGGCCGGGTCGGGACCCCGTCCCCCAAATTTTGAGTCCTTGTACGTATGAATACAATGTATTATTAATGAGCTTCACACCAACGATTTTGTTTATCGATCACTTTACACCAACGCTAATAATTTTTTAGTGTGTAAATTTGTTTAGTCAGTAAATTCGATAAGTGGAAAATGGATGAAATAGTGTTTTTAGCGAAATTCGGAACAAGGGATAATTTGCCTTGTATATCATTGTTGTATCGTACATACGAGTACATTTATGTAGCTGATAATTTCCTTTTGGCCGTTTAAATAATTTTTTTGCAAGGATTGTTTGAATGGTTTCTCGCAAGTCAATTTTTTACGAGTCTCTTGCAACGATTGATTTTGTCATATTTTGGCCCGCTCAAGATTTTCTATTCTAGCCAAAGACGTTCAAATTACATTTAATAGTTCATTCGTGACGTACATTTTCATATATTGTATAACATGTGTGGAACCTGGCGTTGACGGGTTAAGAGCCTTACATGATCAGCGTCTAGATTTCTGTGGGATATGGGTATCCGAAAATTTTCAAAGGTGAAGAAAAGGTGCCAAAAATCAATAGTACGGGCAAAAACACCCTTTTTGACTTTTCTCATTGACATCTGTCCATTGCATCAAAAAAACCGAGGAAAAACTAAAAATATTGTAAAGATTCAAGTTTAAGGGGTCTGCCGGATATAGGGGGTTCATTACATTCTGGAGTCTAGAATCCCAGGTCCGCGAGGGATGCTTCTCCTCATTTCAATTGATTGTTGCCGGGTGTTTGAGGCAGTTTTAATCTCCTCCCCTAGCAAAAAGTTTCTCACACCGCGCAAAAATATTTTCACCCCGCTCCCCCTCCCCAGAATTCGCGATCGTTCGAAAAAAGTCAAAGAAAACGTCACGTTTAAGCGTTTTTAGCGATTTTTGTAGTCAAATATGTCACATTTTTCTCTGCGCTTCGCGTCGAACAGCCATTTTTGAATTTTTGACTCTTTTTTGTTGCATTTGATTGAATTTTTCTTTAGTTTTTTTGTGTTTCAATCGTTCAAGAAGAGAGCATCGTCAGAAAAGCCGAAAATGACGTCGTTTTTGTGTCCTATCCTTCGTTTTTGAGTTCCAAAAGACAAATTAGACAAATTTTTTGTCCCCACCCTCAGAATTCCCCTGCTGTCCGTCCATGTAAGATCGGCGCCCTATCATTCTCAATATTTCTGCTATTATGTGTTCATTTTCTAGAGAAATAATAAATTCGTCATTACCTATTTCAAAGTTTTATCAACACCTACATATGTAATAAAAAATTTCATAGGTACCTGCTTTAATTTTAATGAGAATTTTGTATTTAAGTATTCATTCAGAGTTAAATCTATTGCTGTTCGCGGTCTTATTATTTTATAAGATTTAAGTTTCTATTCATCAGTGTAGCGCAACGCGATTTTCAGGGTTGAAAACTGATCGTAACAGATTGTAAATTTTATTATTAATAAATGTGCAATTTTTCGTAGTATTACAATCTTTTGCTTCGATTATATATGTGTGTACATTCAAGACCAGACATTCACGTGGGGATTTGGGGGTGTCTGGACCAGACATGCACGTGGAGAGGGTTTGGCAGTCTGCACCCCACCCTCCTCAAAATGGAAAAAGGGAAATTTTGTTGGGAAACTGAGGCAAAACGAAGGCGAAAAATAGAAGAAAATCGACATTTTTCTTCAAAAATGCTTGAAATTGAACAAAAATTGTGAAATAACGTAGTTTTAACACTATTTAAGCATTTTTATCAGTTTTTGAGGTAATTTCGGCCCAAATTAGATTTTTGACCCCGCCCCTGACTGGCTAAGACCCTTCTACCCCAACCCCGCCCTCAGAACGGCCATGCTATGCATCTGTGGTTTAGACTCCCCGAATGGGAAGAATGTGAAATCTTCTGATGATAATGAGGCAAAATGATGATCAAAATGGATGACAATCGAAAATTTTCTTCGAAATTGTTTGAAATTCACTAGGTAATGTGGAAAAACGTTGTTTAACGCTATTTTCGCATTTATATCAGTTTTTGAGGTCATTTTGGCTAAAAGAAACGCTCACTAAGTGACAGGTTTTTTAGCACCACGCCAATGAAGTTGCCCCTTGCTAATGAAAATTTTGGCCGTGTTCCAACACGTACAAAAGACCCTTTTGGGCAAAAGTATAGTCATTTTAAGGTTTTTTTCAACGCATTTTTCAGCAAAATTCCAAAATTTTTGGCGCTTCGCGCCGATTGTCCTATACACTGGTTATTTAGCTTCAAGCGTGCGAATTGAACACTCCACAACAACCAATCTTCGCGCAGTCGAAAACATCATGCATTTATCTTGTTTATTTGTTTAACAATATCTAGCACAAGGTAATTACTGTGCGATAACTGTGCGCTGTTTTCTGTTGTTTGAAAACAAAATTAGCTTCTTTATGTCCATTCATCATTCAATTCATAAGCGCAGTCGCGTCTGTTGCCAGATCAAGTTAGAATATGCCAACCGCATTTTTGTGTCTGATGTTGAAACAGGTACAAAGGTGTCAGAAAAAAATTTTTGGGGCCGAGTGATAATATAGTGGTCGCCATGAAAGATGACGCGCCATCACCCTCAGAATTATAATGGATGGTGCGTCGCAGCGCCGCGTTACGTCAATCATGCGCCATCATCTATTTTTCTATTCAGCGCCATTAACCTCCATCATCCCGTTAATCTGGCGATGCGGACGGCGCAATTTAGCTATTAATAGCGCCAACAAGCGAAGCGCGCACGTGAATGCTGGCGCGCTTCTTTCTTGTTGGTGCTATTAATAGCTAAATTGCGCCGTCCGCATCGCCAGATTAACGGGATGATGGAGGTTAATGGCGCTGAATAGAAAAAAGAGATGATGGCGCATGATGGACGTAACGCGGCGCTCGCGACGCACCATTTATTATAATTCTGAGGGTGATGGCGCGTCATCTTTCATGGCGACCACTGTAATTGGAACGCTTTTTTAGTATATTTCAGCAAAATTTCAGAAAAATTTCGGTGCTTCGCGCCGAATATCGTAATTATAATTTATTTAGCTCAAAGCGCGGGCATTAAACAATCGAAAATCCGTCTTTGTATAATTTTAAGCATTTTTTAACTAAAACATCTTTTTAAATCCATCTCTACTGTTTTATAAGGATTATGCAGAAAATACAAACTATTTGGCATTTTTTCACCGTATCTGCCGTTTGAAGATAAAATTGGCTTTCTTATCTGTTTGTTGCATAGAATTCATAAAGGAATTAGTGCCTATTATGAGATTGAGTCAGCATAGTGCAATCGCTGTTTTAAATCTGATTGTGTAACACAAGTTACTCGTATTTTAGCTTTCTGAGTCGAGTTTTATGTGTAAGTTCAAGCGGAAACTCGTTAAAATTTCGTTGCTTCGCGCCAGGCTAATATGATTAGCTGGATGTAGAACAAAGTAACACTTTTTATGACGCATGCGGGTAGCGAATAACAGACTAATAGTTAGTAAAAATGTTTACATATAATAGTATATCTATAAATTATATGTACGAAAAAAGTTTCGCTCGTTAGACTTTTCTGGAGATCTTTTTACTTGTATAAAAAGACACTTACAAAAAACAGTGTTGAGCAGTATTAAGCTAATCATTGTGATTTACTATAAATTTATTGATTTATTCAGATCCGAAAAAATCGATTGAGAAAAAACATTGATCTGCGTGCAATATTATTACTTTCTCATACAGCTGTTTAAAAAAGATAAGGTCATATATGTATTACAGACACCATAGGTACGAGTTTAAATAGGTTTAAAACTAGTGTGCTGTAAGCCATCCTGTGCTTATGAAAAAATTTCTACTAGCTTCAGTATTAATGGGGTCGCGCTAAAAATACTGCTAAGTGACCCCCGAATGGTCTGTAGAGTTTTTAATGCCAAATGAGCCGCAAAAACATGAAATTTTTGATTTTCATAATTTTTTGACCATCATTTTTCCCGATAAATTTTCCTTTTCCCATTCTGGAAAATCTAGACCAACGAACCCAAACGAGCATGTCTGGTCAAGACTAGAAATGCATTTACATATCAAAATTCCTAGTCGTTTACCCGTTTTTTTAAAGTTTTTATTAATATTGTATTTTTTGTCGCATTATTTTGACCTTTTCCGTCGATGTTCAGCGTGTCGTATGTTGACAGGTCGTCTGAAAAAATCAGAGTTTTTATTTCAGAAAATTAAGTCAATCATTAAATTAAATTAAAGTAAATTCCTGAACTAAATTCTTTGATTCTTCAATTAAATCTGTTTGCAGTTCTTGGGCGACCAAATGGTCCGCGACGCCGGTTTGAATTGTAAAATTATTATTTCTTCCAAACCGCAAGGTGCTGCAATAACCGATAGGTAAAAGTTGCTTACATTTCAGCCTTTATCTTAGAATAAAAATTATTGCGGTTAATTAATTTGGTATAAAGGAGAGTTCTTATTGCAATCTGACAGTGGCATTTGCTTTTCTTAATCCACTTAATCTACATTAGATACAACGTGTTCCACCTAACCATGCATGATCTTGTTGTATGTTTAACTCCCTTCGCCCCCAGAATACTTTTTCGTCCTCCAGAATTCGCGATTTTCCGAAAAATTTCGAAAAGTTCGTAGAAAACGTGTCGTTTTAAGCCTATTTCGCTATCTGTTTGCTCAAAATCGTCAAATTTTTGGCGCTTCGCGACGTTTACACATTTTTTGATGATGTTTTCTTGAATTTATTTATATTTTTATTTTTTTCACTTTTCTATATATTTTCATGCTATAGAAGGATTGAACATCGTCAGAAACGCCGAAAACCATGTTTTAACGCGTATTCGCCATCTTTGAGCCAACAAAGGCACCTTAAACTTCCCCCACATAATTCCCATGCCGCGCATGTTTGCATGCGATTCGTTTCACCTAACTATTTCCAAATAATTATTTTGCAATATGTCAATTTTGTAATTCTCAATATTTTAAAAAATTTTACATGAGAATTGGGTGTTTTTAATAGGTCGTCGAATTACAAAATCTGATACAATTTGGCTACATATTGTGCGAGCAACTTTTACTAAACTAAGCTTTTTTCTTCAGCAAAACGGTGTCGCACTGATTCTAATAACGCTTTCTCATTCAGTCCATCAAAACTCATAAGCATTCATGCACAGTATGGGAATTCTGGGGAGGTAAAATTCTAAAGTGCCTTCTTTGGGCTCACAAATGGTGGGTACGCGTCAACAATATTGTTTTCGGCGTTTCTGATGATGCTCTATCTTGTTGGAGCCCAAAAACCTGAAAAAATTTCGACAAAAATTTCTAAAAAAGTTTAATAAATTGAGCAAAATATAGTCAAAAGTCAAAACATGAGTAAATGGCGCGAAGCGCCGAAAGTTTGACACTTTTGCGCAAATGAACAGATAAAAACGCTTTAAAAAGCTCCTTTATTACGAATTTTCAGGAAATTTTTGGGAACTTAAAATCGCGAATTCTGGGGGGTTGGTGAAAATTTTTCTGATGGGGGGGAATGAAAACTTCCCCTCAAACCCCCTTCCCCCGCCACGTGTATGCTCATAAATCTTTATCTCTCAAGTGCCCTATATCTTCAACTATGCATTGTTCGCACTACATATATTTCAGTAACTTAAACTGATAAAAACTTATGTTTACAAAAACTTCTGCAGTTTACACCATAATATTATGTTGAAAAGTCACTATTTTTATTTTTGACATTCTTTTCTTTATTATAGAAGGTTTGAATAGGAATGGAAATTGGATTGCGTGCATCAATCAAGCAGTCCACCTTATATTTTCACGAATTCGTCCTCTTTCATCCTTCTATTGTTGTCCGTTTGTCATTTTGGCCTTTTTTCGGATTAACTCGAAGCTTATCTTATGTTTTTAATCATAATTGCTCGATTTCAAACGTTACAATCTTCAGCTGTGTACTCCCCAGCCAGCGATTTGAGGATAATGTAACGCTTATTGTAGTTCTAAAATAAAATTTAATTTGATTCATTCAATGCATTTTTTATTTATTTATGTTTATTAATTTTTTATTTAAATAATTTTATTCTTTCATTATGCCTCAAATAGGCTCTGTATACTGATTGCTATACAATTTATGTACTTCAGGGCCATTCCTTCGGTTATTTTTCAAGCCGAAGAGAGTGTGAAAAGGTATTACATTCGAAAGTGGACCAAATGTTCAAATTTGGAAAACTTCGATATAAGAGAAGTACGGGTTGTTTACACTGTCGCGCGAAGTTTAACTTAATTTTTTTGCGTTATTCGTCAGATCTTGGATTGGCCCTATTACATTGAACGATTGGGAAGCGCTATACAAAAAATTATAACCATTCCAGCCGCTTTGCAAGGAGTAAAATAGATAATTATTTTGATTAATTATTAACGGATCGTTATTGTAAACTAATCTTTTTCTCAGGTTCCGAATCCAGTGCCGAGAGTCCCTCATCCCGATTGGCTGCACAAAAGATTGCTGGAAAAAACAGACTTGATGAAACAGAAAAGATTAACGGATCTGTTCAAGAAAGCGGATTCGAAACAAGAGGAAGTATATTATTATCGAATTTCTTACATTTTGAACGACTAGAGTGATTTAAACTAGTTTAAACCGCTGACTATTGTTTTACGCTGCGGTCAAATTCTTTATAAAAATATACTTGCTACAAAGTGCGCGTTGGCGTTATTTATACATAGGTTGACATAGCTATTGATCTAAGTCTCCTATTCGGCTTTATGTCAATAAAAAAGCAACAAGTGTAAACAATTTATAGTGTAAACAAAGATTGTACACGTCTATATATATTTGTTTTATGAACGGTTTTTTGCCTTGCTCTTTTAGAAAATTTTTATCACCATTGGTCTTCTCTTATGTCTTAAAAAGGCTTTGCTTTTACTATATCTAGGGCTCCCACATACTTTATGCCAGAAAAAAGGACATTTTTCGCAAAAAGTCTAAATTGACAAACGTTCACTGAAATCGTACACAACTAAGTTAATACAAGACCAATACAATGAGATCAATGAACATACTTATTGCTAGATTGAATTTGTCTAAGAAAGTTATCGTTCTGAATGCAGCATGAAAAGTTTAACATTCTACTTTTTATGGCAAAATTAGCAGTTCAGAATAATACGAAATTACGGGGTAATAAAATAGTACACTAAATAAAACTATATTAACCTGAAAGAAAAAAGTTAGTCTAGAAAACGTCCATCATATAACTGCAACGCTCATAACATAATAACAGAACAACATTAATTTAAAACAAAATCTTCCGCGAATGGCCAGTCACCCGACACGATGGTAATTGTGTAGAGATTTTTTCAGGCTAAGTAGCGAAAAAAGGACAAAAAAAGGACAGGTTCTAAAAAAGGACGCTGATGCAAATAAAAGGACTGTCCTCTTAAAAAAAGGACATATGGGAGCCCTAACTATATCTATGCAGCACATATGTAGTAACATATGTGTATTGTACGTCACATATTTTCTTTGGTTGGTTTTTGATATTTTTATTGCTGTGTTACTTTTAGTTATTTTCCTGGTGCGCTTGGGCATCAATCATTTTTCCTTTTTCCTCTATATTTTATTAGTTAGAATTTATTGTTTTGTAGGCTTAATTCAAGGCATGCTTATGCTTTTTCTTGATGCATTTTCAGCTAATTCTTTTTTATTAGCTCTTATGGTTTGTATTTCTCTTTTCATTTATTCTTTCACTTCTATCGACAAGATCAATATGATGAAATGAGGAATAGATTTTAAAAACTTACTTGCAGACGTATTTTTCCCGCCAATTCCATTATTTTTCAAAAGATCTACCCATATGTAACTTAGCCCTAAATCACAGTGATATTAATGACTGAATTAAGACAGTTTCGCATGATTTGCATTTAGCTTTCGAGAATTTTTCAAGGATCTGATTATTTACTCGTAGAAATGTTTGTAAAGTCAAAAACTTTAAAGTCTCTTCTAAGTTTTAGAAAATCATGTTTTCAATGAGTAAAAATGCTGAAATCTCAAGAATTTCTTTATTTGAACCTGGCGGATGTTTTCAATTAATCAATTTTTGTTCAATATCTATTGAATATATTTCATTTTGCTTTTGTAAGATGACAATTTAAGATTACGTGCCTGTGTCATATTTATGATTATTTTTTAATATTTTACTACATTTTTCATCCATTTCAAATCACAGTAATTCTGTGTGCATTTCATTGCATGCTAAATAGTAGTGTATTTCACTTAAGGAACCGCCTAGGCGACAGGTGGAAATTGAGGAAATCAGCTCAAATATCGTCCGCAAAAAGCCCATCACTATAACCCGTAAAAAAGCGGCTTTTGCAAGCAAACCGGTTGAGAGGACCAAAGAAGATTTGGATCCAGGCAAGCCCTGGAGAGAAGTGCTGGGCAATCCACCAGGCTGTGGCAATACTAAAGTACTAATCATTTTTATTTTTAACTCACTTCTTACGTACATTTTATACACATGCTTGATTTTTTGGCACCGTTCCAACCTCTTAAAATCTCAGATTTCCACTTATCCCTTATTTATTTATAAAGACGTTTATCGGTATTTCGAATGATAAGGTTGTTTTTTTCTAAATTTCAAATTCTTTTAAAAAGTTCAATATTCAATGTTTTGCACAAATAAGGTTTGCTATTCTCTCCGTTCTGAAGTGGCCCGCAGCCTTAATATAATTTGTGTCTTCCCATCTTCTAAACTCTGTAACTTTGACTCCTAGAAATGTTCCTCAAATTCCTATCTTGCCCAATTTTTCATTTTTATCCTAAATTAGACATTTATGCTGCCGAATTCAAAATTTCTTAGCTTAATGATTCTTCATTTTTTCAAGTTTTGGCTGCTGAGATGTATTTCTATAAATTTTGGTGCTTGAATTTCCTTAATACGTAATTTTAACTTAAAAACCGAAACCGTTATTCATATGCTAAGGCAGTTTTATATATACACTGATGCAAGCGGAAATGTAGTTAGGTCTCTGGCACTCTCGCGGGCAGGAAAGCTAAAACAATGGATTTTTAATCTCCTTGCGTATAGCAGACATGTAACAGCTCAAAATTTCGGGAGATAGTCAGTCATTTTAAGCTTAAAGGGAGCAGTGAATAAACTTTAATTTGGGCCTAAAATGACAATAAACACGTAAATATGTTCAACAAACGCAATTTTAGCCGAAAATGCATGTTGAGTCAAAAAATTATTTTTGACCCCTCAGATCGGCTGACCCCTATATCGATCTTGATTGATAGTAATTATTAATTATGAATAATAATAATATTAATCACGACGGTCGAATAGTAAGCTCTCTTTGCTCAAAATGACTGGAAATGTGGTGCAAATGCTAAATTAGCACAACGAAAATTGTTGATTTTTATTTCTTTATTGCACAGCTTAGCACAGCTTGGCCGATCTGGTGGTTAGCCGGTCTAGGGGGGTCAAAGTTGAGCTTTTTGGGCCAAAATGACCTCAAAAACTAGTATGAGCGCTTAAATCGCGTTGAAACTACGTTATTACACAGTTTCGGGTCAATTCATTAAGCACTTTGAAGAAATTTTTCAATTTTCATCCATTTTTGGCCTCCATTTGGCCCCATTTTCCATTGAAAATTTCCTATTTTTCCATTCTGGGGTTTTGTACCCGTCAAACTCCCCACGTGCATGTCTGGTCAACCATATATGGGCAGCAGCCAATTTCTGGCGGGGTCCGATGAGGCAAAATTGCTAGACATAGAAGCAAAAATTTAATTTGTAGTGGAGTGGGGTGGGGTTATCGATTTTCGCGGGTTTTTTCAGATTCTGGGGGGTAACCCCAACCCCCCGCCCGTGTGTGATCACAAGTATTACATGTATCTTTTAAGTTTTTTATTTTTCGTCTGCTTCTATTTGTACTTTTTTACGTCTTATGTATTCCTGTTTTTCTTCCGTTTTTTAAGCAAGAAAGACTCGAGTGGTTGACCTTTCTGAAAAAGAAATGGTCTTATCAGCGTCGTCAACGCGATCAAGTGAACCGAATACGAAAGCGTCAAGCGGGCTATGACGCTAACGAAATGGGCAGCAAAAGCTCCAGGATCGCGACTGAACGATTTTTGACCTCAACCGGCACTGGGTTGGATTCGTTCGTGCAACGAAGCGTTCGCAGTCTCTTCGAATTGCCGTGGAAAATTGTTCAGGTGCTCAAACCCATATTTACATGTTTTAAGTATTTTATACGCAACGCTCGCCGCGAAATTTGAACAATATAGGACTGATTGAGTTTGTTTAGGGACGCTTATTAAAGACTTAATCGCCGGAGACCTAAGTAGTATGCTGACGTGCTTTATTTCGAGAAGAAGCGACCCAAACGGTGCAAAACACTGGTTAGTTTCAAGAAAACACGAGCTAAACGCTTAGATCGGACAGTTTGCGATTCAGCGCGTGTAGAGCGTAGCGTATCAATATTGATTATTCTAGTGCAGTTCATATGCACGTGATATTGTGTACGTAATGCGCACACGCGCGCTATCATTACGCGTCTATTTAAGAACGCGCGCTGAGTCGTACTAAAGCGTTTACAGGCACGTAGCATTGGGGGGAATAGGGGGGGGGGGGGTTCAGACCAGCGAATGACCGGGCCCAAAATTTGGCCGGGACCGGGCTTTTGAGGCCGGGGACCGGGCTTTTGGAGGCCGGGACCGGGCTTTTGAGGCCGGGACCAGGACCGGGACCGGGCCTTGTTATATAAATAATAGGTAGGCCTTGCATGATGCAGGCACAAATTGATGTATACATTTGCACACTGAGACATCAGAAATCCTTTATTCAGAGACATAGACAGGGTCTTAAATTGAACGCTTTGTAACCAATAGCACGGAAACCAGATTTTAAGAACAACAATCTGTCAACATTATCAGGAAGCAGTGTTTTTTGTACAAGGTCCGTTTGTATATGTACTAAGATGGTCCCCAAAAGTCTTTGTACATTTTGTGCATGCAAGTTTTTGTGTACTATAATATAGTCCAGTAAGGATTTCAGAGTAGTAAAACGGGGTTTTCAATCTTTGGTAGTGTATTTTAGCTAATTTTTAGGTTTCTGACGCCAAAAGTTACTGAAAATTGTCTCTAAACGGCGCAAAGCGCCGAAAAATTTGACATTTTTCCATTCAAAATGCTAATTCTGCTATTTTAAACATATATAGGACAAACAATTACTCATATCGGTGCGACGCGACGAAAATTTCCGGGAATTTTGCACCTTTTTACAGTTTTCGTCTTCCCAAAAATCTTTGTACAATCTGTACACATAAATTTTTGGGTACTATTATGTGGTACATTAGCGATTTTAGCGTAGTAAAAAGAGGTTCTTCGACTTTTGGTAGTGTATTTTAGCTAATTTCTGGGTCTCTAAGGGCAAAAATCACTAAGAATCGTCTTAAAACGGCGTAAAGCGCCGGAAAACTTGACATTTTTTCCTTTCAAATGCAATTTCTGCCATTATAAAGATATATAGAACGCGTAATTACTCATTCCGGCGCGAAGCGCCAAGAGTTCTGCAAATTTAAGACCTTGTTTGCAGTTTTTGTCTTCCCAAAAACCTTTGTACATGTACAAAGACGGTCCCGAAAAGTCTTTGTACATCGGGAAAAATCTTCGCCGAGTACAAAAAACTGTCAGGAAGCAGTATGCAAAATCAATAGGTCAAAGTGATACAGAAGAAGCAAAAATACAGTGGAGTGGACATAATTGATTTAAACAAGAAGTTAATCACATAAGACATCGATCTTAGCAATAAGTGCAGTCACAAAATAGTGGCTAATCATTTGAGTGGAATAATATAACATTGTATTTATTTGCTTGGATGAGTTCTCGAGTAAATTTTTCCTTAAGTAGAATAAAAAAGCTAAGGCTACAAAGGAATAGTCACAGGTGCATAGGTTGCCGACAAAACTGCTTTTTTCTTCGACAGAATTTTTTAAGACAAGGCTCGAGTTATCTTGAGCAAGCTATTATTAGCTCAGTGTCACGTAGACAACAGAAGAAATCTTTACACTTTTTGCATAAATTAATATTAATACCAATGTCTCTTTATGTTGAATTGTGAGGGTTGCACACGCTTATCGCGCTTACGCAGAGTCTAGTAGTCAGTATAACAACAATAATGCTATGGTTTTTTGAATACATATATCATTCACATTATTTGCGGAAAAGTCGACATATCGGTATTTTAAAGAATTCTATTTTATGCACGATTTTAATGCGCATAAATGCATTACATAAGATTCACGCGTCGAGATATGAATGAGATCGGGGAAACGAATGTAACGAGTTGCATCAGTCCAAATTAAGTGCAACATGGATACACAGACAGTGCCTGCTGATTAACGTGCTACAAAGGTTCAGATTATGTACGCATGTACAGCATTACATGCTTCTCTAAGTTAGGTAAGTTGAATGCCTTGCATAATCTATTAGGCCCGGCCCAGGCCCGGCCGTTCTGAGGCCGGGACCGGGACCGGGCGCCCGGTCGTTCCTTGGTTCAGACCCCTCAAAATTAGAAAAAAATCCGAAAATAGGACTTTTAAAACGTTATTTTGTGCTATTTTTGGCATTTTTAGGCTTAGTCCCCCCGAAAATTTGTGTTGGTCCTCTCAAAATAGGACGGCCAGCTACGTGCCTGAGCGTTTAGGTCGTGTGTCGTGTTGTTTCCTTTAAAAAAGCATGTGAGGATACTCTTTAGGTCTCCGGCGATTAGGTCGTGAAACAGCGTTCCTAAATAGACGCAATTGGTTGTTTATTGTTCAAATTTCGTACCGAGAACTGTAAATGAGCCGCACTGAATGCGAACATTTGTTTGGAAAGGTTGTTTTTCTCATATTAAATATTACGTCGTAATGGTGTTGCTAATAACAGTGCACGTGGAATTCTCATCCTACATATCACGTAAATAGAGTACCTAGGTATTTATGTTGATCTTAATTTTTTATTAAGTTTTATTTAGAAACAGGGAAAGGGAAAAGTGGGACTTTTTGTTTAAATATTACAGTGGACTCTAACGACCTATCTTGTTAATTTGTCATCAATGTGTTGTTAATTATCACCATACATGATCTTGTGGGGGGTTTACCCCAGAAAATTTTCAGCCCTTCCTGCACAAATTTTTCACCCTCCTCCCCACGGTTTTTTTGTATTCGGCAAAGATTTTTCGCGATGTACAAAGACTTTTAGGGACCGTCTTTGTACTTGTACAAAGATTTTTTGGAAGACAAAAACTGCAAAAAAGGTTCGAAATTCGCAAAAATTCTCGGCGCTCCGCGCCTAAATGAGCAATTGTGTGTTCTATATATCTTTATAATTTCAGTAATTGCATTTTGAAAGGAATAATGCCAATTTTTTGGCGCTTCGCGCCGTTTTGAGACGATTATTACTGATTTTTGCCCTCAGAAACCCAGAAATTGCTAAAATACGTAACCAAAGGTCGAACAACTCTGTTGTTGCCACATTAAAATCGCTACTGTACCATATTATAGCACCCAAAAATTTGTGTGTACAAAATGTACAAAGACGTTCGGAACCATCTTTGTACATGTACAAACGGACCGTGTACAAAAAAACACTGCTCCTCCCCCAAAATTGGCGATTTTTCAAAATTTTACCGAAAATTCTTAGAAATTGGGCTTTTAAAGCATTTTCAGCTATCTATTTGCTCAAAAATATCACTTTTTCTGCACTTCGCGCTATAAACTCATTTTTGGACGTTTATAGTAATCAATTTGTTCGATTTTTGCCTATTTTTTTATGTTTTTATGCTCTAGAAAGATAGAACATCTTTAGAAACGCCAAAAAACGATGTTTTGAAGCGTTTCCACCATTTGAGGATTTGAATAAGGCACTTTAATATTTCACTCCTCCCCCACCCCTCGGAGTTCCCAAGCTGCGCATGTCTGATTATCACGCAGTCTAAATTGTCTTGCATTAAAGAATTGACTCTGTACGGAGGCTTGTATCAGTTTATTATTAGATACCTGCTGCATGCACATATCTCTGGGGGTAATGGGGGGTTCGGAACCCCTAAAATTCAGAAAAAATCGGACTTTTTAAACGTTATATTGTGCTATTTTTTGGCTTTTTTGGGCTTAGTCCTCCCAAAAATTGGTGTCGTCCCCCAAATAGGACGACCAGCTACGTGTCTGACCTGCTGTGCATTGATTTGTACATATGTTGAATGTCAGGCATGCTATTAAAATATGGCTGAATACATTCCCTAGAAGTCTAAACTTTTTGTAACCTTTAAAAAGAGACAGTCTTTTAGCCCTTTTTTCAATCATTTCACGAATAAATAGGTACTATTCATATGGACAGTGTTTTTTGTACAAGGTCCGTGTGTACATGTACAAAGATGGTCCCTAAAAGTCTTTGTACATTTTGTACACACAAATTTTCGGGTACTATAATATGGAACAGTAGCGATTTTAGTGTGGCAAAAACTGAGTTGTTCGACCTTTGGTAGTAAGGTTTAGCTGATTTCTGGGTTTCTGAGGTGAAAAATCAGCTAATAATCGTCTCGAAATGGCGCGAAGCGCCGAAAAATCTGACATTTTTTCTTTCAAAATACAATTTCTGACATTATAGAGATATATGGAACACACAATTACTCATTTCGGCACGAAGCGCCGAAAATTTTGGCGAATTATAAACCTTTCTTGCAGTTTTTGTCTTCCCAAAAATCTTTGTACATGTACAAAGATGGTCCCCAAAAGTCTTTGTACATAGGGGAAAATCTTTCCCAAGATTTGTTCTAAAGTGTCTTTTTCGGCTTTAGAAAAACGATGGATTTGCGTGCGAAACGTAACATGCAGGCATTTCTCACGACACCATTTTCCCCCAGCTTACAAAAGTATTAAGAAAACTTTGTGAAAATATCAAAAAGTTGAAGTAAATTAATCAGAATGTAATTCAAAAATGAGTGTATGTATAAGGGCAAGCGCCGAAACTTCGTCACTTTAAGTTTTGGGCCTAGAAATCGTTAAAAACGGCACCTTTTCTACGTTTTTTACGGAAAATCTAGAATTCTGGAGGGGTGTTAAAATTCCGGAGGGGTTGGAAACTCTCCGCGACCATGTGTGATTGGTGCTGAATTTTAAATTAGAATTATTTCGATTTATCTAATTTGTAAATCCTGATAATGTCCCCTAAAAATCTTAAAACGTTGGCCTCTATAATAAATGAAAAAATGCATTTTAAATTTAAAATTATTGAAATTATTAAATTTAATGTAAGAAAATTTTAAGTTAATATTATTAAAATCAAAATTATGAACTTAAATGTGTTTCAGTTTGTCGAAACTTCCGACCCGGGCCTCTTTTATCTTTGGATATTCGTTGCCCAAGAATTGAGGAAAGTAAAATTGACCGTTCCGCGTATATTTTACATTAATTGTAAAGTGCCGAAAGAACGCGATGCGACGGACGGTTAGTTGGCCTCGTTTACACTCGTGCATTCGAAGGCTAGAAATTTCGGCAGGGGTCGCCTTCCGTTTAAGGGGGCGCTGGATGGTACACATGCACACTGTGGGTTGTGGGGGTATCCCCCTACCAGGACTTTTGGAAGGCATACCCCCTCAGGCGTTTTTGGACCAAAATCGATTACTTGAACCATGAAAATGATTGTAAATATACATATAGTGTAATTTATTTTTGACACTGTAATTTCAAGTACGTATGTACTTATTTTCGAGTTGATTATTTTGTCTAAACTTGATGTTACGGGTCATTTCAGTGCCCTTCTTGTCCCTGATTCCATCAGATTTAACCTTAAATATTCATGAAAAATCTAGTACGATTAATTAAGTGTGAAAATTTGACATAAAATGGGTAAAAAATTATTTATATATCCCCCCTTCCTACCCCCTCCCCCCAAGTAAACTCGGCTCACCCCTTCCCAGAGCTTTTGACGGTGTGACTTTATACTGCGGGGGAAGTAGATAACTCCAATTTTTGGTCGAAAATTGCTAAAAGCACCTAAAAATGGCCAAAAAATCTAGTTTTCGCCAAAATTCGAGGGTGGTCGAATTTTTATCGCTTTGAGGGGGTGGAATGGCCAAGTTTGGTGGGGATCCCCATCACTCCTGGTACATGTATGTTTACACTATATATTAACAAAATGATTTTCTTTTGCTATATGCAGTTCTTTGTTAACGTTCTTTCTCTAATTGTCGTACAAATGCGTAAAAGTTATTTTACTTTTTACTTTTCATAGTAATTTCTACTTGCTATTCATGTATTTTTGAACCTAGACTTTTTTAATTTGGGGCTTTATTTACTTATTTCTACGTTCGTTTACGTTCTCGTTGTTTTTTTCTCATTTATACCTGTGATTGCAAGCATTTTTGTTTACATTGTATTTTTTCATTTTTGTTTACATTTTTTTTCATTTTATTTTTTCTTCACTTTTAAATTTAATTTTTTATTTTTTTATTTTTTTTATTTTGCGTTTTCATTTTTCTATATTTGCATTTTTTAATTTATTTTTTCACTTTTAATTTTTTAAGTCATTTTATCTTTTACTTTTTTACATTTATCTGTTTATTTTATTTTTTGTTTTTTTTTATTTTTTTGCTTTTATAAATTTAAACTTTTTTCCTACGTTTATGCTTTTCTTATTGTTTTTGCTTTGCATAATATTCCTAACCAATGATTCAACAGCTAGAAAATTTCTATCAAAAAATTAATTTTTTAATTGTTTGTTATGGTTTTCATTATACAAAATTCATGCAAAATTTACATCTATTATCTCTAGCAATTATTTTTATATCATTTATTTACTGTTAGAAAGTAATGACTGCTCAGAATCGGAACTGCATATGCATAATTTGGGCTTGAAATGAGAGGTGTCCTAAAAAATAAAAATTCCGCTCCTTTTTATTAATCATTAGTCGTAGATTGGCTTTTAAAATGTGATTATTTTTTAAGTTACGTACATGATCTTGGGGGTTTGTGGATTTTTCATTCCCACCCCTATAAGTTTTGCACCCGAAAAATTCTCCGATCCACTCTTTGTATTTATTATGTAAATCCATGGGCGAATTTTAATATAAATTATGAATACAATAGTTTAATCCAAATTTTTTCAGCCTAAAAAATTATCGATTATAAAGTCGGTTACTTATAGGTTGCTTGATAATTTTTATGTATCTAATTTTAATAAGGATTTTTGATTGTGTATCACTCCTTGTTAAGTTTCAGCCGATTTCTCCTTCTCTCAATGCCTAAATTTTGCCCACGTTTCGTACTGTATCAATTTTTTTTATTGTATTTACTCGCTTAAAGGGTGTGCTAGCGATTTTTCGACAACTTAGCGTACTTTCTCCAGTTTAGACTATCAAAGTAATTGTTTAATCAGAAATGAAAGTAAAAGCCTAATCTCGGTTTGAGGTTGACCAAAAATCTCAACAAAAAAACCGAAAAAATCATTTTTTAGCCTAAAATATCCGTACGGGAAATTTACATATATGAATGTTTATATAAGTTTTATTCGAGTGAATGCTAGCTTTTTGAAAAGCGTCAACGGACTTCAAACCCCATAAGCTTTTAAAAAGTGTTAAGCAAGGCAGCATTACCGTTGCACCTTTTTATGCTGCGTTTTCAAGCTGAAATTTCACTTATGAGCAAAAAATGTGCAAGATTATCTCACGGGAAATTTAACGATGGAATAATCCATCATATACTGCCATGCATATGTGTTATAATTCTTGCAATCAATACTGCGAATTACTGTTCATATTTTTAGTATACTTATTGCCAGGCCCGTATCCTGGATTTTATTTCGGGGGGGGGTGCCGAAATTTTGAGGTCAAATATCTCGAGAACAATTAGGAGATGGGCACAAATAAAGGCATTTTTGAGCATTTCTCAACGAGCTCTATGCAATGGTTAAAAAAATTTCAAGAAAAAATAAAATTCTTCACTTTATTCCGTACTCATATTACACAAATCTACCGTTTGAACAATCTGCACAACTGATTTCTCATCATTGAACCGACAAATTATTTCCTAACTTCGGTCTTTGTAATTAATCTTTGTCATTCACCAAGAAAAACAATAAAGAAAATGAGCGGTTTCGGGCGGGCTAGAAGGCAAAAACTATACATAAACGATGAATCCGGCGCGAAGCGCGAAAATTTTGAGTTTACTAGCTCAGAGGTACATTGAAAAGCTGTTTCGGTGGTGTTTTACACTACTTTGAGAATTTTTCATTTTTTTCTTTTGGGGGACCTAAGTGTTTTTCAAAGATTATTTATCATTTCCGGGGAGATCAGGCCCCCCTGCCCTCCTGAATACGGCCCTGCTTGGTCCGCATATGTATGCGCATAAGTCCAACGTACATTTGTATGTATGTAATTAGTTCTTGGTTATTTTTGCAATTTATCGTGCAGTTTACACTAAAGTTCAACGCGTTCTCCCCCGGTCGAATCCCGTTTACAACTTGTACCGATATTCGGTGCCTGAAGACAAATTTCAAGAGCACGTCAAGTAGGGCGTACTGTACCTTACGTGTGTACGTTGAGGCATAAATATATTTTATAAAAGCAAAGAAAAATGCTCCAATGGAACAAAAAAGGTCGAATATACTTAGGATTATGGATTATTAAGGATGTAAAAGGAGGAGACTAGGAAAAAGCTACCTATACCTACAGAAGTCACAAAGAAAAATATGCTCAGCTTTGGCATCCAAGCTTACAAAGGTCACAAAATATGCGAAAATCACATTTTTTCTAAGCAACGCAAAAATCTAAGCATATTTTGCGGCTTGCAGAAGGAGGCCGCACTTTAATCTAAAGAATGAAAACAAAGCGTGGATAGCTTAAGGCCAACAGCCTTACAAATGCAATTAATGACGAACTTTCTTATTGCTGAGTTGCAAAACTGCATCAGACTTGTAATATACACCTACAGCCCAATTTGTGTGGATTAAATTTAGTGAAAGCCCTTTTAAATCGTAAATTAAACAGAGTTATATGCGCCTAATAATGGTTTACAGCTGTTGAAAATGGATAATAGATTTAATGTGTATGTTACCTGCACTTTGACACTTTAAATGACTGCATCTTCTCAGTGACATGCTAAGTTAGTAATAATGGAATACTAATAACTTAATAATGCATTTGCTAAAAGCATGTTACTTTGTTTTCTATCAGCCACAGTATGAAGCAACTCAGAATTGAATGCAATCTGGAAAACTCACATTAAATCATATGCTTGCAAGCCATTATATCGATCAGTGAAAATTATTTTAAGATTATATATCTTTTTCCAGAGGCTGCAGAATATACGTCGATTTTCGCGTGGCTTAGAAAAAGTGTGATTTTTAGCATTGCGACTTTTGTAGGCTTGGATGTAAAGCTGAGCATATTTTTCTTTGTGACTTCTGTAGGCATAGGTAGCTTTCCCTAGTCCCCTCCTTTTACATCCCTAATGATCCACAATCCCAAGTATATTCGTTTTTTTGTTCCATCGGAGTACTTTTCTTTGCTAGTACCCTACTTTTAATTAGAATGATTTGAGTAAATCAGTCGGTAAACACATACGGTACCATGCCATAATAATGACAGCAGTCCAAGAACGCGGAAAACATTATTGCAACTTTACCTTATTCGTACCAATCAAATGTTTTCACCGTAAACTTTTCGCAACTACTGGGTGTATAGAACACTCAGACCCTCAGGTTCGTAATCCTTACGTTACATGGAACATTTTGAAAAAAATTAAGCTTGTGCAATGCTCTGAAAGTAAAGTTAATTTTCGGTGTAAATATTACATGACTAATGGGTGTAAAGGAAACATTCAGTCAGTTTCGTAATCCTGACCTTACGAAACATATTTTATATAAAATTCACGTTTTGCAATGCTCTGGAAGTAAGATAGATTTGTAGTGTAAACTTTACACATTAACAATAAATGAATAGTGTACACTTTACGCAACTACTGGGTTTAGAGAAAGCTAACAGTCAGATTCGTAATTCTGGTGCTACATAGAACATTTTGAAAAAAATTAAACTTCCGCAATACTCTAGAACTGAAGTTAATTTTCAGTGTAAACTACACAAATATTGGGTTTAAGGAAATTTAATAGTCAGATTTGTAATCCTGACATAACGTGAACCTTTTTAAAAATTCGTGTTTTAAAATGTTCTCCAAGCAAAATAAATTTTTAGTGTAAACTTTGAAGTTCTACAATGAAGCAATAGTGTAAAATTTACACGAGTAATGGTTGCAGACAAAAGTAAGAGTCAGATTCATAATCCTGACTTTACGGGGAACTTTTCGCAAAAAATTTACGTTTCGCAAAGCTCCGCATACAAAGTGAATTTAAAAATTTACGTTTCGCAAAGCTCCGCATACAAAGTGAATTTTTAGCGTAAACTTTACACATCAACAATAAATAAATAGTGTACACTTTACGGAACTACTGGGTTTAGAGAAAGCTAACAGTCAGATTCGTAATTCTGGTGCTACATAAAGCATTTCGAAAAAATAACTTCCGCAATGCTCTAGAACGAAAGTTAATTTCAGTGTAAACTTTACACAACTACTTGGTGTGAAGAAATTTAATAGTCAGATTTGTAATTCTGAAATTATCAGAATGTTTTTCAAAAGAAATTAATGTTTTACAATGTTCTGGAAGCAAACTAAATTTTTAGTGTAAACTTTGCAGTTCTACGATAAATCAATAATGTAAACTTTATACAAGTAATGGTTGCAGAGAAAACTAACAGTCGGATTCATAATTCTGACGTTACAGAGAACACTCTGAAAAAAACTCACGTTTTGCAATGCTCTGGAAGTAAAATGTATTTTTAGAGTAAACTTAACACCTTTAGAATCACTCAATATTTAGCGTAATCAAACGCGCTCACTTGCACGCTTGATCCTCGATGTTGAGTACATTTTTTGTAATTAGTATCATGTCCCAACCCATATCGGGATAAGTTGACAGACAAAAACATAACAAAAACGTTTTTGTCGCCCCAATGTTGGAACTTTACACCTCCAAAAATAACTCCGCATTGAGTGTAAAGAAACGCGACCAAGTGCGATGTGTAACCATCGACATGTACCTTATTTTTGAGATAGTTCACACCATTCAATTCATAAGCGCAGTGGTTGACAGGCAAAAAATGGGCAAAAACGTGTTTTTTTGCCCCAGAGTTTTAACTTTACGCCATTAGAAATAACTCTGCATTGAGTTTAAAGAAACGCGCCCAAGTGCGATGTATAAGCCTTGGGATTTACTTTATTTAGATAATACTCTGCACTTTCTGATTTATATCCGGCGCGGTTGAAAATCTTGAAGAAGGTGAAAACTTGTTTTTTTGCGTCCACCTCCAGAGTGTAAACTTCAAAGCGTCAGAACTAACTTCGTATTGATCTCAAACGAACGCGGTCAACTTCATCGTGTAGCCCTTAAACTCTAGTACTTTTCCATAAATAGGCTTTTTGGCGACTTGTAAAAAATATTTGGCAGGCAGCGTAGACAAGTCGAAAACTCGACCAAAATGTGCGTTTTCACTCCCAGATTTTCACACTCTTCACACTCCCCCTTGTGAAATAATGCGAAATTCAAAAACAAAAAATGAATGTCTAGAGAATTCTATTCTCTACAATTCTATACTATTAAATTTTATGAGGCATTTACAGTGAACTGTATACATGCTGCAGAAAAAAACCACCAAAATTCGCTATGTTGCAACGTTACGCCAAAACTTTACTCGCTCATCACATATTACATACTCGATATTAAGTGTAAACAAAAACAAAAAGCTCCATCAGAGTTTTTTATTATCTATTTTTTAAAAACCGCACCTCTTAGATGTGTCCTGTTATGTAGCTGTAGGAGGGGGTAGACATGTAGGGAGTACCCACGTATAGGGGCGTAACCAGGCGGGGGGGGGGCTAGGATTCCCCTCGAAGTGAAAAATATTTAGATTTTTCACAAGGATTCCCAAAGGAAAAAATTGAAAATCATCAAAGTCAACTAAAAGGACAGCCACAACGCGTTTTAGCACACTTTTCAGCTTCCAAACTCAAAATTTTCCGCCGCTTCGCGCCGGATTTCTTATTTTCTATCTTTTTTCTTACCGTAGAAGCCCAGATTTAACCTAAAACTAGCGATTTCAAAGCCACAAAATTAAATGCAAAGAAAAGAATTCCGAAATGTTTTGGAGTCTGGCTTTAGCGTGATAACGATGGGTTAAAAGATAGATTTTTGATATCCAAGTTTGAAATCAAGCAAGAAAATTTTTTCAATTTTTTTAGTTCACCATGGCATAGATCTCGTCGAGAAACGCTCAAAAATTCCATTATTTTCGCGTCTTGAAAAATTTTGCCTCCCCCAAAAATTAAATCCTGCTATGCCCCTGCCTAAGTATATTATAGGTACGCGCTAACTCGCTACCTAATAGTACAACGGTAATATATTTTATATTACACATTTAACTTATTATGATTATTATAATATACAATATTTCCTATTCAACAATTCGTTCAGCTTCCTTACATTTTTGAAATATAATTTTATTTTATATGTTTGGAAAAAAGATGCATTGCCAGACGTGTTGTAAAAGTGTAGTGGTATTTTTGAAGTGAAGCGGTGTTTGTACACGCCCACAAGGTGCTTCAGACAAAATTTTCAGGTTGGTTGGATGCCCCGACAATAAATTTAAATAAATAATTAAATATATACGTTTTGACAATGTTTTTATAGAAAAATAAATTAAAGTTTTGGAAAAACATTGTTTTTTGTTTTAAAATTAAGTTTTGGATCTTGAAATTTCGAATTGTTTTTTATTTTAAATTTTATTTAACAAAACATTTTTTCTGAATTTCGGCTTTAAGAAACGTGAATTGTTCTCCGGTTCAGTGTGAGGCTAAAAACTTTGGCTTTATCGGGCGAAATTTGGGGACAGCCGATCTTGGCAGTAGGTACATACATGCATGTAACGCCTTGAAATTTTCGGTTGAGATGAATTACTCGGCGATTCGGGGGGATGATAAATGATCTACAATTTTCGGCCAAAAATAGCAAAAAAAGCACTTAAAAAAGATGCCAGCTTTTTCCTAAAATTCCTAAAATCAAGGGGGACCAATAATTTTCTGACTTTAGGGAATAAAAGGAACGACCAACTTTGGGCGGGGGATTCCTCATCCCCCTGTCACCTATCTCAGTAGATTTCCGATAAAATGATAGATTAAATGCTTAAATGTACATATGACCGGATGTTGTGTAAACTTAAGCTAAATTCGGAGGGACATTTTGTGCTCTGTTTAAGGCCAAATGGAAATTTTGTTAGGGAAAAATTGAATTTTAATTAAAATTTAAAATTAAAAAAAATCAAAATTAAGATACAAATTAAAATAAATTGCTAGGGAAGACAAAAATCATTATGAAAATTCGATTCTTGGGGTCTGCTAAATTAATTAATTGAAATAACTGACTTAACTTTGGTTTTTTATCTTCTACATCTATTTCTGCGTTGTTTTTTGTCGCAGCGAATTACTGGTAGAGTCGAGTGCTCCGGATATTGAAGGTGTTTACGAAACTCAGGTCCCGCTGACTTTTCGCCTCCTCGTCGAATTAGGATGCGTTTGTCGGCTCATGGAATCCAGGCGCATCAAGGCTTATGTAAAATTGTGTACAACAACAGGCACGTATCTTTAGGGGGGTTCGAACCCCCCCCCCCAATTCAGAAAAATCGGGAAAATATTACGTTTTAAACGTTATTTTGTGCTGTTTTTGGCCTTTGTGGGCTTAGTCCCCCCAAAAATTGATGTTGGTCCCCGCTAAATAGGACGGTCAGCTACGTGCCTGTACAACAATTATGAAATATATTCAATTATACTTAATTGATTATATTAATTAATTAAAATTACCGTTGTAAACAGACATGAATAACATGGGAAATTCTAGGAGGGTGAAACCGGAAACTTCTTTTCTTCAGTGCCCTTCTTTGGGCTCAAAAACGATAGGTATGCGTCAAAAACATAATTTTTTTGTCATTTCCGTCGACGTTGTTTTTTTAAAACATAAAAAAGACTGAAGAATTCCGAAAAATATGCAGAAAATCGGGTAAATTGAACAGAATATTGTCAGCAAATAATATTTGGCGTAATACGCCGAAAATTTGAAACTTTAGAGCCAAAATTTCTCAAAAAAATGCTCGTACATACATATACTTAGTTGGTTTCTTAGCTGGGAATTCTATAAAAACGTTTTAGGGGATTCATTCTCCCGTTTGTACCCTGGTCGTACGCTTAAATTTTTCATTTTTTATATTTTTGTAGTTTTTTACTCAATTTTCAAAATTCCATTTTTTTCTTATAACGTTTGTCTCCTATATTTTAATTTTTTCGAATTTTTTTACATTAATCCTTATTTTGTATCTACGATTTTTAACGCGAAATATTTCTATCTGAACAAATAAATTGTGCGTACGTTTTTCACTTTGCCATGCCTAATAAACCGGTTTAATGACTTTTACTGTAAGTTATCCTATCTTTTATTAATGTACACATTTTGTTTGTTTTTATCATTTATTCTTATACATATTTATTGTTGTTTTATTTTTCATTTATTTCATTTTTTCTATATTTATTTTTACTACATATTCTTATAAACGTCAGTTACGTATGACTCATTACGTAATTCGATAAAAAATTAAATTTTCTTTACTTTCAGTAGCAATTATATGTATTATATGTAATTTTTATACTTTAAGGAAAGTGAAACCTTCTGTTTGCATGATCTCGAATTCTTATCGCTGGTACATTGCAAATACTTGGAAGACGACAATTACAAGCAAACTTTCTTATATCACTATATGCAGTGAGTTTTCCTACCCGTTTTTCGTAGCCAGCCGCAGGCGCGTATCTCTGGGGGAATGGGGGGGGTTCGGACCCCCCAAATTCAGAAAAATCGGGAAAATAGGACGTTTTAGACGTTATTTTGTGCTATTTTTGGCTTTTTTGGGCTTAGTCCTCCTCAAAAATTGGTGTTGGTCCCCTGAAAATAGGACGGCCAGCTGACGTGCCTGGCTAGCCATGCCATGTAACAGCTCGAAATTTTGGCTGCGGGTGCTCTTCCAATTGCAAAAAAATCATCTAAAAAAGGCCAAAAGAACTCCACTTTTTAAAAGCCGGGGGTCAAAAATTTCTGACCTAGGAAGATAGATGGGACGTATTTTTATATCTTTATACATAAAAGAAGATATTTACACTTACGTGTGTAACATACATTTTATTATGCGTAAAGCTTGCATCATAAACGATATTTTTTAGGGATACCAGAGCAATTTGGGCATTTTTTGTGCCTTCAGATAAAAAAGCGGATGTTTGGATAGTGGACAAGGGTCAGAATAAAAATGTGCCCAATTTGGATAACCTTTACGAAAGCGAAAGAACGAAAAAGTGCGCCAACGACCTTTAAATCAAGATTAAATAGACTGTTTTTTATAACATTGAACTAATCTGCGTATAGCTCAGCTTTTAATTCTAAACATTTTGATGCTCGTGAATCATTTTAAAACTTATTCCATTGGATAAGTTATGTATATAAGTATGTTTTTGTAAATTCGTATGTGATATCATAAAAAGTTTTTTATTGATTTTAATTTAATTATTCATTGCGTTAATTATTACTTAATTATTTAATTAATTAAATATTAATTATTAAATGAATCATGCGGTCAAAAGGCTTATTTGTGTATGTGCATATTATTTGCTAATTGTTACATTACGTATGAATGCCGATCTTTTTACGCCGAACTCAATCAGTAAATAGAACGGAAACTCGAAGGAAATTCCGGAATTTGGTAAAATTGCATTATTTAACTTTGTTGTACATAAAATGTCGCTTTTGTTAATTTGTTATGAAGCTTAGAGAGCAAAAATTGCTAAAATCTCTTATTTGCGTGCTTAGCATGCATGATCCTGAGGTTTTTGATCCAGCTTACTCCGGAATTTCCGATTTTTTCAAAAGAATCGAAGTACAGCGCTTGCCATACCTAGGCGTTGAGAGGGGTTTTGGGTATGCTACCCCCCCAGAAACCAAAATACCCCCAGAATTCAATTTTTGAAATTTTTTGTTTTTTGACAATTTTTTGATGCCAATGGATAGTGCTCGATGAGAAACGTTGAAAAATGGTGTTTTTTCGCCATACCACCATTTTTAGGGCATTTTTAGACCTTTGATAAAATCTTGCAATCCCAAGAACTATGGTGCTCGCCATGAAAATTAACGCTCCATCATTGTCAGATTAATGTTAGATAATGCGTCGCGAGCGCCGCGTTTCGTCCATTATCCTTCATCAACTTATTCTTTTTTATTACAGCAAGTTATCCTGTATGATGCTGCTAATGCGGCGACGCAGACGGAGCAATTTAGCTATTACTAACGTCAACAAAAAGGCAGTATGCGGGATTCACGTGCCAGCCATAGGCGGGCGGCACCAAAGTTCTGTGGAGGGGGCGGGTTGCAAGATTTTTCAAATGTCAAAAACGGCCTTAAAAATGGTGGTATGGTGGAACAAACACCATTTTTCAATGTTTATCGTCGAGCACTATCCAGTGGCATCAAAAAATTGCGAAAAAAACAAAAAAAATTCAAAAATTGAATTTTGGGGTTGCATACCCAACCCCACGCCCAGAAAAGGTGCGCGCTACCTTTTTGTTGACTCTATGGATAGCTAGATTCCTCACCGCATTAGCGGCATGATACGGGATAATATGCTGTAATAAAAAACAAGTTGATAGAGCATAATAGACAAAATATGGCGCTCGCGACGCATCATCTAATATTAATTTGGCAATGATAACGCGTCAACTTTTATGGCGAGCACTGTAGATGTGCAGTTGTAGACGATTTTAGTGATCTGGTAGTACAAAAGTACATTTTTTCGCTTTGCGCCAACCATTTTAACTACATTTTGTTCAATTTATCAAATTTTTCACGAAAATTTTTTGTTTTTATTGTCTATGAAGAAATGGCGTTGTCAGAAACGCCAAAATATGTTTTTGACGCATATTAATCGATTTCGAGTCCAGATAGGCGCTTAAAAAAGAATTTGTGACCCCCTTTGCCTGCTTCCGAATCACTATAATGTGGTCGTTATTTTGTATACCGTTTCAGAGTACGTGACTTGATAATTCATTTATGAATCCAGCCTCGTTGTGTTTTTCTCAGTTTACACTTTTAAAAAATAAAAATGGGAGTAAAACGAAAAAATTGTAATGAATACGGAAAAATGAATCAAAACGAATGAAAACGAATCCGGAAGTCGTCATTCTGATTTTTTCGTTTAGAGTGTTTTAAAAATGAAAACGAAAGTAAAATGAAAAAATTAGGACGAAATTATCAAAAAAAGTAAAAGTGAAAGTAAACTAAAAAAATTGGAACGAATACTGATATGTAAATGCATAAATGGATCAAAACGGATAAAAATGAATCCAGTTAATTGCAAGATAACTGGATTCTTACTGTTTGAAAAGGTAGAAATGAAAGTAAAATAACAAATGGGGCGAATAAGTAAAGATGAATCAAAACGAATTAAAAATTATATTCTTTCATTTATACTGTTTTAAAGAACAAAATGAAAGTAAAATGAAAAAATGAGACAAAACAAGTAAAAATGAATCAGAACGATTTGTAAATTATGTTCTCTCGTTTATACTGTTTTCAAACAATAGAATAATAGTTAAATAAATGAAAAAAATGGTGACAAACAAGGGAAAATAAATCAAAACGATTTATAAATTATGCTTTTTCGTTTACACTGTTTTATGGAATAAAAATCAAAGTGAAATGGAAAAATGGAACGCATAAGTAAAGAATGGTTCAAGACGAATGAAAACGAATCCAGTCAATCTATTTTTCGTTTGCGCTGTTTGAAAAGAATAAAAATGAAAGAAAGATGAAAAATTGGAACGGATAAGTAAAATTGAAACAAAATGAAAAAGTAAAAAATACAAAAAATGGAAAACATGAGAAAATTTAAATAAATTGATACTGTTCTAAATAATAAAGTTGAGATTGAAATCGAAAAAATGGAACGAATAAGTAAAAAAGAAGCAAAGCGAATAATAATACAGTTCTTGTCACGGAAATTGCAAACGCAGCGCCGCTGTGATCTACTACGATTGACCAACTACACTAGAACGTAAGCGCTTCTACCGTAGCCACGCGTGTTCGGCCATAGAAAGATTGCGTTCGGCGTTAGTAGATTGCAGCTAGCATATTGCATTATTTGTCACATAAACGGGAAAAAATTGTCAATCTGCTTTGATTTTTTGCATGCGTGCGTCTCAAAGTGCGTGCATGCTGCAGGTTTAGTCCGAGAAAAAGGTAAAAATAGATTGGAATTTTCGTGCATATCATCATGATTCTCGTTTCCTCCAATGGAATCTTATCTAGGAGATAATGGACATAAAAATGAAAGAAAATAGCATTTCCCGTGTGCGATCAATTGCATATTGCTCTGCCGCAAAAGAGCATTTTAAAATTAATTCCAGGCTGAGAGCGTTCTGCGTTTTAAAACAAATTCATAGTCAATGAAGAGCAAAAGATTCAAAAATCATGTAGGCCCAAAAATTTCTTTTGCCATTATTTATATGATTTTAAAAAGTGCATCTTTTTGATCAAATCAAAATTAGAAATAAAATCAAAGCAAATTGCTCTTATCTTTTGGACAAAAAGGTCTTTTAATTCTTCTACAAACCATATCTTTCACTATTATATTGCGAAATTGGGAAGAGAGAATGAATAGTGACTGTAAGCTCTAAGCTAGATATAAAATTTAACAAAATAGTGAAATACAGATGAAAAATACTTAGCAAATTAATTGTACATCATCCTTAGTGGATCGCGGATAGTAGAATGAGATGACCTTCTTAATGCGTATTAATACAAACATACGGTATGCGTGTCTTTTTCTTTAACCAATCGGAGAGTAATACGAGCACGCCAGCGTAAATCGGAAAGATAAAAATAGCCAAGCTGGCCGTTCTTTTGACACAGGCATGGAAGAACGAAAATCTATTTTGTTGAAAAATTGAACTAAATAAGCGTCTGAAGTGATTGGATAAAATAATTATACTTTTATTACATTATTCTATATTAATGATACAATTAGTTATATTAGAGAGAAACTGACATGGAATACGACTAGACAGAAATTTGAAAATTGATATTTAAAATTAATTTTAAAATGAATGAATCAATTAATTAATCATATGTCATACCTGCACAGTATGGGGATTCTGGAGGGATGAAACCTAAATAATATTGTATTAAAAACACTGTTGACGTTCCTTCCTTCTGGCCACAAATGGCCATGGGGGGCTGTGACCCCAGAAGTTGAAATATATACCCCTCGAAATTACTGTAGACCCCAGAATTCTATTTTTAGTTATATTTTTGGCGATTTACCTTATTCTGACCTCCTAGAATTTAGGTGCTGCATATTTAAAATTTTTGTTACATAAAATAAACTAAATAATAAATATCATTATGCCTTTAAACTGCAAAATTGATAAAAAGTTCTTCATTATCCGCTTTCAAAAATATTTTGTATCTTCGCTTTTTTCATTTATTTATGATATGTACATCAATAATATATTCAGTTCAGAAGTGTAATACATCACATAGTGTCTGTCTCCTCAGGCAAGCATATAGTTCAAAAAATATTGCCCGTTCTATTATTTTGCACAAATTTTATTTTGACCAGCCAGCTTTCTTCGCAATTTTTCTTGTTCAATTAAACTTCTTATATATGCGTATCTACCATTTTGTATTTATTCTATTCAGCGGACATACGCCTAAAAAATGTAATAAAAGGCAAGGCTTGAAAACAACAACAAATTTTTACCTCCTGATATATTAATACACAAGCTCACAAAATTTCGCTCGCGTTCCCTGGGTCTATATGTATGATTTTTTAAATCTTTTGCTCTTCTTTGGCGATGAATTTGTTTACAAAACGCCGAACGTTCTCAGCCTGAAATTAATTTTAAAATGCTCTTCTGCGGCAGAGCAATATGCATTTGATCGCACACAGGAAATACTATTTTCTTCCATTTTTATGCCCATTATCTCTTAGATGAGATTCCAATGGAGGAAATGAGAATTATAATGATATGCATGAAAATTCCAATCTATTTTTATCTTTTTTCTCAGACTGGACCTGCAGCATGCACACACTTTTGAGACGCACGCATGCAAAAAATCAGAGCAGATTGAGAAATTTTTGTTACCGTTTGTGTGACAAATAACGCAATATGCTAGCTGCGATCTACTAACGCCGAACGCAATCTTTCTATGGCCGAACACGCGTGGCTACGGTAAAAGCGCTTACGTTCTACTGTAGTTGGTCAATTGTAGTAAATCACAGCGGCGCTGCGTTTGCAATTTCCGTGACAAGAACTGTAATAATGCAATCATTCTGTTTTTTTCTTTAAACTATTTTAAAAAATATATAAACGAAAATAAAACGAAAAAATGGAACAATCGAGTAAAAATGAATCAAAACGAAGAAAAACGATCGTTTCAGAATAAAAAACGGCAAATCAGAAGCTCTGCTGCCTGAAGGCGATTATCACTTCGAAGTGCAAACTTGTCCCTCGGCCAAGGAGGCTTATCGTTGCGTGCAGCGTTGCGTTAGAGCTTACAAAGACGAAAAACGGGGTCCAACTTTCCTTGCTTTTATATCAAAATACGGTAGATGAGTTTACTTAGTATTTAAATTCGTTTGGTGTAAAGTTCGTGGCATTTAAGCTATAATTTGGTTTAAACTCGTTTGTAGGTAATTTTTAGTGCAAAAGTCTTTCTTTATCTTGTTTATTTTTTAATTTTTTAATATTTATTTTTTATTAATCTTTTATTTTATTTGTTTAATTTTTGAGATTAATATTACTATTATTACTTTAAGTAAGCAAGTGAAATACGTGAATATAAAATATAAATAATAGAAAATAATCATATGTATAAATTTATGTGAATAATATAAATATAATTTTAAAATATAAAAATAATATAAATGCAGTATATGTATATATATAATAAAATATAACAATGACATAATTATAAATGATAATATAATGTAATTTAAATATAATAAAATATAAATGTATATAAATAATGAAAAATTATATAAAATATGAAAATAAAAAGTCAGCAAATCCATGTATAAAAATATATAAACATGTGCCTTTTAAAATACGCGCTTCTTATCGCTGTTTTCGATATGCCTCGATTCAGCGTGTATTTATTCATCAGATATTTAGTTACAGTTTATTCTAGCTATTTATCGTTTTTTGTTTTGTTTGATGTTTTAATTTATTTCCTGTTTATATTTTCATCGCATACTTACACTCAGAAAGCGAATCGCTTATCAAGCTTATGCCTAGCTTATCGGATTTTCCGTTGATCAAGCTGCGCATTAATCAGCCGTAAGATAAATGTTTCAACGAAACTAAATATGTATGTATTAGAAGACCATTGTAACGTTACGTGTTCGTATCTTCTTCACAGGGACAATATATTTAGTACGTTGGATTGGCAAAGAGTCGGATGCCGATATACGATCAACTATTTCTTAAATTACCCCAATTATTTTCAGGTATTTCCATAGAGTACAAGGTGGGTAGCAGCCGAATTCTTGGGGTCTGGGTGGTGCAAAAGTGACAAAAATGGCAAAAGCACGCCAAACATTGTTTTTGACTGTAAAAACGACTAATTTTTAGTTAAGTTTTTTAACTATTTACATATCCAAAAAAGGCCGTCAATTTTACTCGTAAAGAGTAAAAATATCAAAAGTTTTCTGCTATTTTTTATCCGCAGAAACCCAGATATTGACTAACCCACGCAACCTAAGCTCAAAAAACCCAGTTTTGCCACACAAAAAGTCTTAAAGTACCATATTGTGGCAGTGATTTTTTGCACAGGGTTCCTTTACATGTACGAAGGTAAAACCCAAAAGTCTTTGAACATTCTGTACTTGCAAATGTTCGGGTACTAGAAAAGGGTATAGTAGCATTTTCAGTGAGGTAAAACGAGGTTTTTCGACCTTTGGTAATGTCTTTTAGCCGATTTCTGAGTTTCTGATGACAAAAATACTACAATTACTCAATTCGGCGCGGCGTCTCGAAAATTTTCGAGAAATTTTTAGACTTTTTCTTACAGTTTTTGCCTTCCCAAAAATCTTGTACATGTACAAAGACGGTCCTGAAAAGTCTTTGTACATTGGGAATAATCATTGCCGAATTCAGAAAATCGTGTATTATGGTATCAACGTGCATGTACATATAATGTTCATACGATTATCTCATAGGTGCGCAAGGTCAAACTTTCAGTGGGGGTGAAAACCAAAAATGCTTAATAGCTATGTGCTTCGTAAGAACGGCTCTGTAGTCCTTTTGGGGTCAGAAAATTAGTTATATAGCCTTTTTGATTTCAGAAAACTAGCTATATAGCCTTTTTGGACTAAAAATATCTATTAATCCCTTTCCGGAGTCAGGAAAATAGCTATAATTCCTTTTGAAACTCAGAAAAAACAAGTAAATATCATTTCTTATTTAATAATTTTTCTGAAATAAACTATGCTACGAGTATCCGCTTAGCTTGATTGATAAGGTCAAATCAGACTTTATGACAAAAGTTTATAGTAAGAGTGATGACATAAAATTCGGGTGTGATAAACTATGCTATTCTCTTGTTTTGCCTTACACTGGTGTGCATGGCTACAATGTACGCAGCAGAATTCTAAAGGTTATATCTGCATTTTACCCTCAGATTAGAGTAAGGGTTTGTTTACAAACCTGTTATGTGTATCAGCCGGTTTTTCAAGAACAAGGATGCTGTACCTGCTAAGCTACTCTCAAATTTAGTATATAAGTATACGTGTTCTAGCTGTATGGCTAGTTACATCGGTGAAACTCGCCGACATTTTGGGAGTAGAATGGCAGAGCATACTGGCATCTCATTTGCTACAGGAAAGCCAATTCAGGGTGATACTTTATCTGCTATTCACAAACATATCTCAAATAGCAATCATCCAATTACATCAGATTGCTTCAAGGTTATCAGTCGAGCATCCAACTCTTTTGATCTTTTAATCAAGGAGTCATTATACATAGCACGTGATCGTCCTATTCTCAACAATAATGTTTCATCATATCCTTTAAATTTGTTTTAATTTACCACATTTTTCTTTTTCTTAAAGCTTTAAATCTTTTATTATTATCTTTATAATTTAATAGTAGGTTTAAACTTTAAGCTCCTCTTAGTTTACAACTCTCGCTTAGCAAGCTCATTTTTCAAAACTATATAGCTAGTTTTCTGAGCCCAAAAAGGCTGTTTAGCTAATTTTCTAAGCCTAAAAAAGGCTAAACAGCAATGGTTTTTCGGCCAAAATCGCTGTATAGTCATCAGTTCTGGAAAGCTCTGGGAGGATAATATCCCCATCACCCCCAGGCACGCATCTCTGGGGGAATGGGGGTTCGGACCCCCAAAATTCAGAAAAATCGGAGAAATAGGACTTCTTAAACGTTATTTTGTGCTATTTTTGGCCTTTTTGGGCTTAGTCCCCTTGAAAGTTGGTGTTGGTCCCTCCTAAAATAGGACGGCCAGCTACGTGCCTGATAACCCTCACCCCATGCTCTTGTATGGATTATGTACATAATGTACAGGGTGTCCCACCTAAATATCTCCAGTGTGTTTCAGTCATAATTTCCTTAATAATGGTCCAAAGTTAATGAAAATTTACCAGTATACAACACATCTAATAACATTGTAAAACTTAGAATTTCATCAAAATTGTTCAATTACAAGGTTTACAACACAACTTTTTGTGATTGGTACTTCCAAATCAGTCTATTTGTTACTTTGAATTATTTAAATACGTAACTTTTTCTAATTTTGTTAAATCTAACTTTTGTTCATTTTTCTACGTAAATGTCGTGCCTTTATTGGTTATAAATTACCACAGGCACGACAATTACCTAGAAAAGTAGAAAAAATTAGATTTAACAAAATTCAAAAAGTTACGTATTCAAAAAATTCAAACAAATAAATTGATCAGAAAGTACCAATCACAAAAAGTGCTGTTGTAAACCTTGTAATTAACCAATTCTGATGAAACTCAGAGAATGTTATTAGACGTGTTGTAAACTGGTAAGTTTTCATCAAGTTTGGACCATTATTGAGGAAGTTATGATTGAAAACACTGGGGATAGTTAGGTGGGACACCCTATATTATGTATATTAAATTATGTATATTATGTACATTTAAACCTTTGGAAGTCGCGACCTCATGCGGTATCTCTGCGAGAAACACGTCTCTTACCTGCGGGTAATACCCACATGTGGGTGAAAAGCCATTCTTTAACCTTTTTTAACATAAGAGAAGAGTTCGAAACTTACGTAATTTTAGAGCTGTAATTGATCTTCAAATTTTTGCTTGAAAAATTAGGCAAAAAATCGCCTAAAAAAGCCTCAAAAAGAAGGGTTTTGCCATAAAGCTGCACCATTGTGGTCCGTTACATAAATGCAAAATATGATGGATAAACCCTTAACCATAAGGTTATTTTAGGTAGTTTCATTATCGGCGAAATAGCTCTTAGTCGTTAGTGCAGTGTTTTGTTCTATTTTATTTCCAAAAATTTGTTAGTTATCTACTGAATAAAGTAATTGCATTTTTTGCATAAAAATGACGAGAGCGGTGAGCAAATAAATTTAACTAGTGCGCCTTTTGTCTCAAATATGCCTCCTAAATTTCAAATTTTTATAATGTTATCATTTAATGAAGTTAAATGTAGCGAAAATTAGTCGAAGATTTTAAAATGACTGAAAACATAATTTTCCAATAAAATAAGCATTAAATCACTTTCAGCGTACAATACCAGATACACATATGTATACTTTAAAATCACACTTGCACAGAATAGCAATCCCTGAGGGTCAGTCGCGAGAAATGTGCTCGTTCTTTCAAGGATATAAAAACGTTAAAAAAATTCGAAAAATTAGAAAAAATTCTGTTCAGATTGGACAACATGTAGTCAAAAAATAACATATTGCGCAGACCGCCGAAAATTTGACACTTTTCAGCCAAAATTTAGCTAACAACGCTTAAAACAGCGTAATTTTTACGATTTTTTTCGAAAAATCGACAATTTATGGGGTTCGGCAGCCATTAAGCGAAGGGTCAGCTGAAACTCCCCGAAGCCCTCAAAGAGCATACACATTTGCCTAAAACTATCATGGAGAATGATGCCTTTAGCAAAGTTTGTTACATAACATGCATGCATCTATACACATATTGAACAGAGGGATGCGGGATCTCGCACCCAAAGTTGGTTGTCCCCCACCCTGACCCATCCCTCTGAAGCCATAAAATTTTTGACCCCACCCATACATGCTAACGACTTGAAATTTTGGGGGCTCCGGCAATTTTTAGGGGGGGATAAATGACCTCCAATTTTTGGCCAAAAACGGCCGAAAAAGCCTGAAAACGGCCAAGAAATTCAATTTTTTCCAAAAATCCGGGGCGGGTCAAAACTTATCTGGCTTTGGGGGAGAATATGGCGGGGACGTCCGACTTTGGGTGGAGGGATCCTCCATCCCGCTGTCACATGCATGCCTCCAGCCTCCTCCCTGATTTTTGAGAAAATTGAATTTTTTGGCCGTTTCTATGTGTTTTCGGCTATTTTTTTGCCAAAAATTGGAGGTCATTTAAGCCTCCTCTGAAAATAGCTGGGGACCTCACCCAAAATTTCGGGCTGTTGCATGTTATGCATGTGTAGAATGGTCAATAAGTTGACCCTTCGAACGCGTGGCGTTTGATTTTTCTTACCTTAGAATCACCTATTCTTCTTAGCTTTTAGGTATCTTTGCAGATAGGGCTGTTTTATTTAAGGTGGGCGGCTGGTCTGTCTTTATCCGTAAAAAATTTTGAAAAATAAGACAGTGCATGCAAAATCGCATCTATTTTTTTAAGCAAATCTTCGAATTTTCTGCGCTTCGCGTCGCAAATAAAGTATTTTTCATAATTTAGCCTTAGGCGTGACCAAAAACAACACTTTTCAAAGCCTATTGAGAAAAAAATTGTATCCGAAAAGTTCGAATTTCACGATCTTATTGGATAGAGCATTTTTAAAAACGTCAGACACATGCATGCACATGGTCAAAAGCTCTGGGAGGGGGCTAAACCGAGTTTCCTTGGGAGGGGTAGTAATGTTTCACCTATTTAATATTAAATTTTTATACTTAATTCGTCGTATTTCATTTTTCATAAATATTTATGGTTAAATTTGCATGAAAGCAATAAGAATAAGGGCAGTGGAATGACCTTTAAGATCGAATATGTACCAAATAATGGAAGAAAAGTGTCTGGGTGAACCGAATTGAACAGTCTGTTGCTCAAAAAGTAAGTATGTACTTGAAATAACACTCTTAGCCGCCATTTGACGCTATAGTCGTGGTTCAAGCAACCAGTTTTGGTCCAAAATGGCCCGAGGGGGAGCAGGTACGCTTCTCAAAAGCTGTGGTAGGGGATACTCCCCATATATCCCCAGTGTGCTTGTGTGGTCAGACAATATGGTTTTTATTACATAGATATTCTAACTAACTTTACTAGATATGTACATATATGCCAATTTTTGTATCGTTAGTCCGTCCCTTGAGCGCATCCTTGATACGGCCCTGATCGCAGCTGTAACTTTTTCATTAGACCTATTTCCCATTGTTCACAGTAGGCCTTACGTTTACACTACGCTTAAGTCAGCTGATTTTGCATTTCCTCATATAAAGGGAAATTCAGTTCTACTCTCAGATTTTGATTACATGTAATCGACATATTTTCCATTGTCTTTAGGATTTACGATTAAAACGTAAAAATTCGAATTAAAAAAAATTGAATTTCGAATTTTGTATCATTTCTTTAAAAGTTATAATATTTATTTTATGATTTTTTCTATAATTTATAATTTATAACATCACTCGACGTAATTTTCATTTCTCTATAAAATAATTTTGACATAATTTAATTTAAATAATATAATTACTTATAATTTAATATTATTCAATAGAATAAATTTGATATAATTAATATTTAATATAAATAATAATTAAGTTAAATAATAATATAATTAATAAATTATGGCAATTATATTAATTTAGTAAATTCATTCTTTTTAGACATACCTAGAATTGAGTAGGTATTTGCATATCCCATTGGGCAACATTCCTTCCGATTTCGCCCAGTCCGGCGCAGACATATTCTTTGCTAGACATTTACAGCGACAGAATTGCGTGTTGTGGGCATCTCCCACCGAGCGTCCCGATTTGGGAGGCAAAGAAGCTGACAATAATAGGTTAGGCGATTGATTTGGATATATAAATTTTGAAAAGGAAGGATAAAAAAGAAAAAGAATGCATTTAAAAACGACGAATTGTTATATAAAATACGCTTGGTTTAATTTAAACAAAGGTACACATAGATTAGACACCAGACATGCACATTGTGGGAATATTGGGCGGGGGCTGAAAAATTTTCTAAAGTGCCCTTGCCTCAAAAACTGTGGATTCGCGTCAAAAACATAATTTTTCGCGTTCTGACGGCTCTCTCTTTCTGGATTGTAAAGAAGCGTAAAACAATTTATTAAAACATCGAAAAATTCTGGCAAAATCGAGAGAATGTTGTCAAAAAAATGGGTATATTTCGTGAAGCGCATAAAATTTGACGATTTCAAGCGAACGGGTATCTGAAAATGCTTAAAATAGCACTTTCTCCACGAAGTTTCAGGAAAATTGCGCATTCTGGGGGTGATAATATTTTTGCGACGGATGAATAAGGCTTGATGATCTTTTTTGCATCATTTTTGAGCTCAAAAGTAGTAAAAATGTCAAAAAAATTTCTGGAGTAGTTTTATGTACTTTTTACTTAAAAAGCGCGCAAAATTGATCAATTTTTGCATTTTTTAGTGTTAAAAGTGATATAATGCAGTTAAAATGGTCTAAAAATGCTTTAAAAATGCGATATTACCACAAAAAACCTTTTCTATGCTTTTTTGACCATTTTGATCGTTTAAATAGCAAAAAATCGTGAACATTAAATTTACTGTCTTGGGTTTTCGGGATATCACCCCCCCCCGCTCTCCTGCCGACCCTGACCTCGTGCACCTATGCTAGAAACCCTCTTTTCCTCTCGAGATCATGTATGCAGTATGATACTAAAGACTCCAAAAAATAATCTGAAAAGGGAGGGATTTGACGAGTAGTGGAATGTCGTCTGCAATTTTTGTTCAGCGAGTGCTGAATTGGAACGAATTTCTAGAAAATCTCCTGATTTAGTATCATAATGAGCCGTGAGCTCTTCCTTGTCGTAAGAAATTAATTTTGTTGTAATATTTACTGATTATTTATTTGATGTGCGTAATTGTTTAATTTATTGAAACATTCACGTACATCGTATTTATTTATTTAGCTAATTATTTACAAAAAGTGCTTATTTATTTATTTATAATCGTTAAATTTGCTTTTTCTCGCTTCGCTCCTTGACCTCGTCAGCAGCCTGATTTGTTTTTCCGATTAGTTATCCTACAACATTTGTTCACAAATTGATCCGACGCAGTATTTTGGCCGATTTCTTTGTTTTTAAATCCACCTTTTGAAGCTTTAAGTTTATGGACGCATTTTACTTCAACTCGTTATCATTTTTTTAATTTTGATGCAAGTCTAAATAGTAAAGGCATTTGCGGGATTAGGAATCGCATTATATCACGAAATTATCCATTCCTGCTTAAATATATAAAATGTCGGATGCGAAACTTAGTATAAATAATACTACATATGCATAAACTGGGAATTTTGGGCTGAAAGCCAAGAAATTTTCCTAATTGCTTATTTCGGGAGTCACAAATATCATTTTTGCGTTTCTGACCATGCTCTATGATTCTAGAACGCAAAAAAGATTAGAGAATTTTCGAGAAAGAATATCGAGAGAAATTCGAATAAATTGATCAAATTTTAGTCAAAAATTTGCTGCGCGGCGCGAAGCGCTGAAAATTTGACACTTTAGAGCAGACATGCACAGCATGCGAATTCTGGGGAGTGAAATTTAAAAATACCTTTTTCGGGCCAAAAATGATATTTACGCGTTCAAAACATCATTTTTCGTCGTTTCTGACGATGCTCTATCTTTCTAGAGCATAAAAACTTTGAAAAAATAACGGAAAAATCAAAAAATTCGAATAAATTGAACACAATATAGTCAGAATTTGAGTATTACGTGGCGCGAAGCGGCGAAAATTTGACACTTTTAAGCAAATAGCTAAAAAGCTAGAAAGCACCTTTTACACGAATTTTTAGCAAGTTTTTGGAAACTTTCGGAAAATTGGAATTCTGGGGTGGTGAAAATTCTTCTGGAGGTGGGCGCCAACCCCGCCCAACCCCCTCCCCCAGATCATGTATTCTTTTGAGCAAGCAGATAGCTCAAAACGCTTAAAGCAGCAGATTTTTTTGCAAAATCACGAATGCTAGGAGGGTGGAAAATTTTGCAGGGGCAAATAATTTTCATATGGTAACTACCAGACACGTATCAGCATTTCGGTCGGTTGAGTCCGCTTATTTCAGGGAAAGGGTGAACGACGTCCAGTTTTTGCCTTAAACGGCAAAAACGCCTAAAAATGACCAAAAATGCAAGTTTTCGCCAAACATCGCCGAAGGGTCAAAGGTTTTCTTTTGAGAGGGGTGAAGGGGCCGACCGTGGGATTTAGTGTTCACGAGGTTTTGCTATTTTTACGACGAAAACGGTCGAAATAGCCTACAAACGGCGTTTTTGAGGTCATAATACCGCATTTTTAAGGCATTTTAGTCCATTTTGACTGCATTTTGTCGTTTTTAACGCTAAAAAAGATAAAGTGATCAGTTTTGGGCGTTTTTTTGGCGGAAAAACATTGAAAAAGTTTTGACCCTATTAAGCTTTGTGCTAAAAGATCATGCAGAAAACGATCCATTAGCTCAAAATCGCCGGACAGTACCTGTATCGAATAATAATAATTATTATTATATATTATTATTATTATTATTATTATTATTATTATTATTATAATAATAATAATAATAAATAATAATAATAATAATAATAATAATAATAATAATAATAATAATAATAATAATAATAATAATAATAATAATAATAATAATAAAATATTATAATAATAATATAGGGGGATAATACCCCTCACCCCTATGTGCATGTGTGCCTAAGCTTCCTGTTATAATACGTGTGTGGTCACTACACCTTGTAAACTGATTACGATGCGAAGTAAATTTTAATCATTAGGATTTTATTTCAATTTTCTAATCTGAGACGTTAGTGATTGTTTCCGACCACTAATGTGATCCATTCTTCTTCAATAACCATCGCGTTTAGACTGATAACTGATTTCGGCGAATATCGTGACGTCAGACTTAACGAACCGGGTTTCTATACAAACTATTGCATTGAATACGAAGTGGCTAGTTTGCCGGTAGCAGCCATATTGCAGGTTAGAGCTTCTATTTTTGGAGCTAGTAATCGATCATTTAAGAGAGGAACATTGAACTGCCTTATGTTTTGAAAAAACGACAAATGAGATACGAAATGGTCCTAAAAAAGTCAAATTTTGGCCCAAAACTCAGGGCTCAAAACTTCTCCAGAATGAGGGATGGCTGAGTTTAGCTGGGTCTTTCTCCCGACCTATGTTTTACACTAAAATCAAATTGATTCGAAATGAAATTTTAATAACTCGATTTAAGAAATCATTTCACTCTATAAATTCAATAAATTTATTATACTTTTTCAGAATTCGAACTTTTAATTTAAACAAACATAATAAAAGTTTCATGCATGTAAATAGCGGAACGTTTAATCTTTGTTTACACTGCCTGTTTAACTTTACACTGTTCGCTATTAAAAATTTCGTCTGGTCTTTAAAGTCGCATAAAATAAGCGAAATGGAGGGCGTTAGCGCCGCAGTGGGGTTCGATTCGGGCCAAGCTCAGTACGGAATTGACGAAATGGTGTCGTCGAACCGGAATTCGGCTCTAAATAACGCTTGTTTGGCTAGTTACGACGAAACCGCGCTTTGCGCGCATTCATTCAGGTGAATTTGGCAAGAAAATTAGTTTTAAACGTAAAACGTAGTTATAGTTTAAAGTTTAAACTAAATTATTAATCCATGTGTAAAGCGACATCGTAGAACTGCTTTTTCCTGTTGACGTTTAAAGCATAAAACGAACTTTTAGTTTAAAGTCTAGGATAAAATTCCGATTATTAAAGTGTAAAGTGGTATCGTAAAACTGCATTTGCTGCTGACGTTTATAATGTGAAACAAAGTTATAATTTAATGTTTAAACTAAATTATTAATTCATGTGTAAAGTGACGTCGTAGAACTGCTTTTCTGTTGACGTTTAAAGCATAAAACGAACTTTTAGTTTAAAATGTAGGATAAAATTCCGATTATTGCTTAATAGTGTAAAGTGGAATCGTGAAACTGCATTTGCTGCTGACGTGCATAATGTGAAACGGAGTTATAATTCAATGTGTTGAAAATAATTGTTGCTTTAATTGTAAAGTGGCGGCAGAAAATTGATTTTTCTGTCGACGTTAAAAGCTTAAAACGAAGTTATAGCTCAAAGTGTAGGACAGAATTATTATTTAAAGTGCGATGTCGTAAGACCGCGTTTACCTTTGACGTTTAAAGCATGATACCAAGTTTAATACTTTAAACTCTGAGGTGGATTAGTTGTTTAACGTGTAAAGTTATATCGTGGAACTGCGTTTCTTATTAACAATTAAGGCGTTAAGCGAAATTGTTGTAGGAGTACATCAAAATTATTGTTTAAAGTGTAAAGTAGCATCGTAGAACTGTTTTTTCTGTAAACGTCTGAAGCTCCAAAAACAAAGTTATAGTTTAAAGCGCAGGACACATTATTTTAAAAGTGTAAACAAGTGTAGTAGAAGTGCGTTTCCTGTCATTTAAAGCGAGAAATCATGTTTTAGTTTAAACTTTAAGGCGGAATAGTTGCTCAAAGTCTAAATGGTATCATTAAACTGCGTTTCTTGTTGGCTTTTAAGAGAAAAAAGTGATGCAAAGATTGACTTTCCAAAAGTATTTAGTCGATCTGACCTTGTATACTGTAATTTAAATTCTTCCATCTTACATTTAAAGCTTGTTTAATCGCCAAGCTGATTGGTAAAATTCTAGGGATATCAGCCATAAAAGTGGAATGCATGCTCTGTATCGTGAATATCCTAGTTCGTTCATTTTTTGCAAACTTAAATTTTCTTGCATTAATATAGTGTGCTTTAATAATTTTAAAGTTTTTGTATGACAATTTCAACTTTGTCATTCCGCTGCTTCAATTGTGCACTTATTTTATTTGTTAATATTTATTTATTCATTTTGTTTATTTACTTAAGCTAATTTTAGTAATTTTAGTAAGTTTCAATCGAAATGAGGTCTTTCTTTGTTCTGGTTTTGCTTCCGGAGTAGATGCTTTCACTTGCTTTTTAGTCAAATAAAGCGACTGGTTGCCATACCTGGGCGTGGGGATTTGGGGGGTATACACCTCCCAGAAATCAAAATACCCCCAGAAACCAAAATACCCCCAGAATTCAATTTTTTGTTTTTTTTTGTTTTTTAGCAATTTTTAATGCCAATGGATAGTACTCGATGAGAAGCGCTTTGAAAATGGTGTTTTTTCGCCATACCACCATTTTTAAAGGCCATTTTTTGACCTTTGAGAAAATCTCGCACCCTTCCCCAATAGAACTTTGGTGCCGCCCGCCTGGGCTGGTTGCCCTGATCGCTCTGAATTGACCTAATTCTTTCTCAAGATTATCAATCTTTCACTCCTATTATTTTTTAAATTTACATTATTTCTTAATTAAAAAATAATCCATGCGAGATTCACCGCTCAATAGACCAAAGTCTGACCATAAATCGAGATATGCCACCATTTTCTGCTCTTATATGGCTTTTGCATACGTATTACATTTTTGGAATATTTTCTATTTGTTCTATCTTGCTACCGATTTGTTTCTACAAATTTAATTTTCAAATTTTTTAATTTTATTAGTTTTTGTATTTTTTTGCTGTTTCAATTTTTTTTTAATTCAGTTCACTTTCCTATTGCAGAATACTAAAAAACGTTGTGCATAGTTGGGTGAGGGACGTTGCCCACTTCGCCAATAAATTCGCCGATAATCAAATTGTGCATTTTTACAGGTACAGTATGGCTTAAGACTTCAAAGTACGTAGGTACATAATATTCATTGATAAATAAACGCGAAAATGCTAATTCGTTCTCGGTTTTCTTATTGCAGGTGGCTCCGCTCCAGCACTTCGTTGCTATACGAACCTGCTTTGAAGAAAACCTTGAATGGTCTCATGAAAAGCTCTTCTTATTGGTATGCAATTAGGCGCACGATCACATTTTCTGTTCAGGCACGTATCTCTGGGGGAATGGGAGGTTCGGACCCCCCAAAATTCGGAAAAATCGGAAAAACTGGACTTTTTAAACGTTATTTTATGCTATTTTTGGCCTTTTTGGGCCTAGTCCCCCAGTAAAAATTGGTGTTGGTCCCCCCAAAATAGGACGGCCAGCTACGTGCCTGTACAGGCACGTATCTCTAAGGGGGAAGGGGTTCGGACCCCCCTAAAATTCAGAAAAATCGGAAAAAATTGGACTTTTTAAAAAGTTATTTTGTGCTATTTTTAGCCTTTTTGGCCAATTCCCCCTAAAAATAAAAGTTGGTGTTGCCCCCCCCCAAATTGGTCGGCCTGCTACATGCCTGTTTCTGTTAAGAATAATGTTCATGTGTACATGAATCTTTTTTACTACTAACATATCACAACACATTGGCTTTATGCTTGTGAAAATTTAAAATTCAAAAGAGTTTAAATTTAAAATTATTCGATTTAGGAAGCATAATCTAAAATCCATTCTGATTTTTAGATTCCTCGCCGAGTCTTCTTTTCTGCAAATGTTTTCATGTTATTAATCAATTTTTCGCTTTTTTATTTCGTATTGCATCTTATTACAGATTTGTTAGTGTCTTTGACCCAATTCCTACAGCTAATACGAACATATAATTTTGATAAACAAAATTTTGTTGTGTAAGCCGTGTAAAAGTTTGGCCATCTGTCAGCTGTTCGTGCTCAATCCAAATTTTCTATGTTTATAGCTTACATTGTTTAAAGTTTAGGGGGTAAAACTATCTCTCTTTAATTTGAAGTTCAATTTATAGTTTTAAGTATTTTTAGTCAAGTTTGAAGTAGCGCTGTACCGGGGCCTGGCTCCTGGGCCTATGCCCCGGGCCGGGGCCAGGCTGGATGATGATAATGAGAATAATCAATAATAATAATAATCAATAATAATAATTAATAATAATCAATTATAATGAATACTAAATTATAATAATAATTAATGCAAATTGTTGCACTGATTGATTGCAAAAATGATTGAAACTGATATTGTTCCATCAGTCACACTATGATTTCATTATAGATGTCAACGAAATAAGGTATTAAAATCTTTTGAGACAATTAAACTGATGGAATTGAAACTTAGTTCAATCAATGGAGCCAAGAAGTTTTGCGCCGAGTCATAAGCATGCATGCATGGCATGAGAATTCTGAGGGGTTTAAATTATAAAGGACCTTTTTTGGTCGAAAATGGTAGGTAGGCGTCAAAAACATCGTTTCTCAGCGTTGCTGACGATGCTCTATCTTTCTAAAGCATAAAAACATAAACAAATTTCTTTGAAAAATAAAAAAAGTCGAAACTAATTAAGTAAACTATAGTCAAAATATGAGTATAATGTCGCGGCGCGCCGAAAATTCTGCACTTTTGAGCAAATGGATAGCTATAAACGCTTAAAAAAGCATCTTTTCTATAAATTTTTTGAAAATTTTGGGAAGTTTTAAAAAATCGCCAATTCTGGGGGTGAAAATTTTTTTGGTAGGTGGAACCCCCCAGATCATGTATGGTCATAAGGTTCAGTTGTAATTGCATTTTCACAGCGCTTACGCTCTGGAATCAGTCTGGTATGGGGTTCATGGATTTTTTCGAACTAAAATGATTTTGAATTTTGAAAATAAACGAAAGGTTTAAAGAGCGCAATAATTTCATTAATTCTCAGGTTCTCGTCTATTTCAATCATTTTTGCGTAAAAAGCCTTTACGTTTATGCGTTTCTGACCTTAATTTTACGATCTCTATACCGGGAAATTTTTCCTTCCCCCGAAAGCCGCACTTGCACGCAGGCACATAGCTGGCCATTCTATTTTGGGGGGACCAACACCAATTTTTGGGGGACTTAAGCCCAAAAAGGCCAAAAATAGCACAAAATAACGTTTAAAAGTCGTATTTTTCGATTTTTCTGAATTTTTGAGGGATCGGACCCAGAGCTACGTTCCTGCTTGCACGACTGCCTGCTGCAACTCTAGTAAATGCGGAAGAAATTCATCTTATATAGCAGCATAAAAACGTAGTTGAAAACACATTGCCTTATGAAATTTCGTCGATTTTATTTCAAGGGCATTCAATTGCAAAGTTAGAAATCTAAAAAGTAAGTAGAGGAAGTTACATTGCAATCATACATGATCTTGGAGGGTTTCAGCCCCACCCCCTTCCCCGGAAAAATATTTACACCCCCCCCCCAACTTTTTCACCACACCAGAATTGCGATTTTTAGGAAGTTCCCAAAAAATTTTCTAAAAATTTGTCGAAAAGATGCTTTTTTAATCGTTTTTAGCTATCTATTTGCGCAAAAGTGCCAAATTTTCGGTGCTCTGCGCCATTATACTCATGTTTTGACTATATTTTCTTCAATTTGTTCCGACTTTTTTGTTTTTTTCCGAAATTTTCTAAAGTTTTTATGCTCTAGAAAGATTGAGCATCGTCAGAAACGCTGAAAAACTATGTTTTTGACGCGTACCTACCATTTTTGCACCCAAAAAATCACTTTATAATTTCACCCCCTCCCAGAATTCCCATGCTGTGCATGTATGATTGTAATCATAAACAATTTAAAAGTATTCATCCCGAGACAGATAAAATTTTTTCTGCTGAACTTCTTTATTTGAGTAAAAGGTGATTTACGTATTAATTATAATTATTTTTATGTATTATTATACTTATGATTATCATATCAGTATTGTTATTATTACATATTATTGTTATTATTTTTATTATTATTATTAGTATTGTTATTGTGATTATTATTATTATTTTGTTAGTATTATTATTATTATTATTATAGTTATTATTATTAATATTCTTATTATTATTATTATTAATATTGTTATTATGATGATAATAATAATAACAATTATTATTATTATGTATCATTACTATCACGATATATGTCACGAATAAGAGCTGCGCGCATATATTGCATTACAAATGCTAGCATGGGATGTCATATGACCTGTTAATATTGTATGTTCCTTTGCCCTGGCCCCAGTCCCCAATAAAAATGGTGGCCCCGTACAGCTCTAGCTTGAAGTTTGACGCTTAGTTGAATTAAGTTCATGATGTCGCCGAATGTTTCTTAGCCTTTTTCATCAGTCCGCTCACCCTTCTCACGATACATTGTGGTTTTTCGCACCTAGTACCGAAAAACGCGTTTTCTGAGGTCAAACAATGTGCTGATAATTTTTCTGACTGAAAATAATGTCAGATGGATATTTATTTACATATTAAAAGATGTGCTGTAGTGCAGAAAGTATGTGGTTTAAACAAAATCAAAATAGTTGTAAAGAAGCTACGCGGAGCGCCTGAAAATTATGACATATTCATCATGCCTCAAAAATTAATACAAAAGCAATAAATCCGGGAGAATTTCGGCTTTTTAGCTCGAAAGTGCGCTAAAATCTATTCTAACGGTGTTTTAAATGCGCCTAAGGAATCGCGGTACTTTTTTCTGGGATGTTTCTAAAAATACTTGTGATTCTAAAAAATTTTAGGGACTGATCTTCCCTAAAATTATCCATATCCATCAAGACCTGTTTAACTTAAACCTAATATTAACCGTACTAAATAAAATAACGTAAAATAAATATGCTAAACAACATTTAATTATAATTTATTTAATTTTAGTTCAAAATTTAGCAGTTCAATTCAACAAATTTCCTTTTTCAGCTCGTTGCTGAAATGAAGCGACTGAACGTAAATGTAATTTTTGCCGATTCTTCGAAAGTCATAATTTGTACGAAAAAAAGAACATACGCCGATGCCGTATCGTACGCTAATTTTATTTTGGAAAGTTTAAACAAAAAGGATCTTTTCTCGCCCCTCGATATTACAGTATCCCAAGCGTGGCGTTTGATTCTTTGGCTTGATACGGTATATTTGTCGATTGGATGAGAAATAATTCAAAATTAAAAATTTAAGAAATTAAATTGTTTTTGATATTCTTAATAAAAAATAATTAAAAATTTAAAATTTATGAAATTTAATCATTTTTAATATTTCGTAAAAATTTGGAGCTCGGGTGGACAATCTTCTATATTCTTCTCTTACAGTGACCAATTTTTTGGTAAAAAAATTCGCAATAGCAATTATGTATTGACTGATTTTGCGCATACATATGTGTGTACATTGTATGTATTGTTTTGACTGAATTATCATTGATAGATTTTATTTTTTCGCTTATATTAGAATCGGCTTTTGACTAAATGTATGAGAAAGTACATATGACCAGGGTCGAGAAATTTGAAAATTTTTTATTCTATTTATTTTTTCATCACGGAATTCATAAATATTCATCTCTATATTCAGATAGCTGTAAAATGTGAATAAAAAATAATCGAAATATTAAAAATTAAAACTTGATCAAAATTTGAAGCTTTCAAAAATTCAAAGATATAACCTAGAAATTAATGTATCAGACTTAAATCAATCGGCGATTAATTTGGCCTTTAAGATTTTGACAACCCAATAATGTATATAAATGTCAAATTGTCTCTTAAACTGTTTCCTCTTGCAGACCCTGCTTTTACTTTGAAAATAATCTCAGTTTAGTCGAAAATTTTAAAACAGCAAAAAAAGAAATTTCCTCTAAAAGCTCGGAGAGAGAAGTTTTTAAATGTTGAGGTTTTCGTTTAGCGGGTGTTTTTACTAAACCTTAAAATTTAATGTTGATCTTAGAAAATATTTTGCTTCAAGTTTTCCAGATTTTCGATTAAATCAATTCAGTACCTACTTTAATTAAATTATCTGATTCGTTTTTTTAATTTTATTTTATCTGAATTTTTCTCTATTAAGGTGTACAAAGCGCTTTTTCTGCATTCAGATTCGCCTTGCCCTTAATGTCGCTAATTGCATATTTATTTTATTCACATACATTCGTCGATGGTTACCACACGTGGGCGTGGGGGGAATTCGGTGGGTTATGAACCCCCAGAATTCAGTTTATGAAATTTTTTTCGTTTTTTCGCAATTTTTTGATGCCAATGGATAGTGCTCGAGCAGAAACGTTGAAAAATGGTGTTTTTTCCGCCATACCACCATTTTTCAAGACCATTTAATGACCTTTGAAAAATCTTGCACCCCCCCCAGAATTTCGGTGCTGCCCAACTATGATCGTTACTAGCTTACGCACGATTTTATTTTGCACTTGATAGTTTCCGTGTTTCCGCCCTAGGAATTTATGTTTGGGGCCCAAAACAACCAATTTATATCATTTTGAAAAATATTTTAAAAAATTATGCCGAATTACGGCCAAAAATCCACAAAAGACTTTATATGTTCCCTCTTTCCGACCCTGTCGGACGAATAAGATGCGCAAAATCCGAATACGTGGTTACCGCATTAATTCTGAAATGGCCGAAAAATGCCGAAAAATTTATCTTGGGCGCGAAAATCGTCATTTTTCGACTTTTCTCGTCGAGCTATGCCATCAAGGAATAAAAAAAATCGCGAGAAGCGAAAAATTCCAGAAAAAATTTCAAAGTTCTCCTGAATTTTGGATTTCTTTTAGATTGGGGGGACCATACATGGACAGCAATGGATGGAATTCTCGTGGTCTGTCCCGAAACATTTTTAAAAATTGCCTCTCCGGGCTAAAGACGCTTGGTACGCCTTTTAAAAACATTTTGAACAATTTAAAAAATTTAAAAAAAAATCGAACCGAAAGTTGTAAACTCCTTCAAAAAGCATACTGTCTAAGATTTTTTCGAAAATCAACGATTCTAGGGGTCGCAGCCAGTTTCCTGAGGTCAGTAGCCGTTGTTGAGCAACCCTCCCCCTCCAACGCACACCTTTCTAAGAAAATGGATGGGCTAAACAATCCCTATAGCTGCATCTAGACATGGGGGGTTAAATTTTAAAGTGCCTTTTTCGGGCCAAAAAATGGTAAGTACGCGTCAAAAACATCGTTTTTCAGCGTTTCTAACGATCCTCTATCTTTCTAGAGCGTAAAAATATTTTAAAGAATTCGAAAATGATTTAAGGAATCGAAGAAATTAATCAAACTATAGTCAAAACATGAGTATGCAGCGCGAAGCGCCGAAAAATTTGACACTTTTAAGCAAATAGATAGCTAAAAATGCTTAAAACAGCATCCTTTCTGTGAATTTTCATGGAATTTTTGGAAACTTTTGAAAAATCGCGAATTCTGGGGGAGTGAAAAATTTCTGACGGGGGTGAAAATTTTCTAATTTTCTGGGGGGTTTGAAAATCCCAACCCCTTCCCCCAGATCAAGTTGTATGCCTGCTTCTGGGGTCCGCCCTTGATTCATTCTCGGTGTAAATTTAGGAAGCTCCACTGTAATAAGAAAATCATTCATTTCTTTTTTTCGCTTTTTCAAACTTTGGCTTCAAATATGTATATGTGTATATATATATATATATATATATATATATATATATATATATATATATATATATATATATATATATATATATATATATATATATATATATATATTTCTGGGGTACGAATTACGAGAAATTATTGAACGATTTTTTTCGTCATTTTTGATTTCTTCTATTTCGGTTTGAAGGCGAATTTTGGAGGCATCAAATACGACCAGTCGAAGAACAGCGACGATAACGACGACGTTGAGAGGATTACAGACGACGATGATGTATTTTTAATTTTTTTAAATATTACTTTTGAATTTTTTCACTCTAAATATTTGTTTAATTTCCGACTCAGTAATTTAACTTCCAAGAATAATTTAACATTTTTTGTTTATTAGTTTTGCGAATTTTTCGATCGATTATTTATATTGTAATTGTTTCGGGTCAGTAATTTATTTTATCGCTATTCGTACGATGAACTTATGTTTTATGTTTATTTGACTTGGGTATTTATCGAGTGAGTTTTTCTGGAAATTTTTAATTAATTCCATTATTTTTCGATTATAAACATCATAGATTTTGTGGCTTAAGAGATTATTCACGTTTTATTTACGTTTTAATCGGCAGCAGACTAGTTCTTGGGGGGTTTGACCCCCCTCCCGCCAGAATGGCAACTGACCCCCGCACAGAGGCTGCGATCCATCGATTTTTTGTAAAAATTGGTGAAAGTTATAAAAAGTATGCCTTTTTAAGCGTTTTTAACCCATTTTTGGCTCAAAAATCTCAAATTTTTGGCGCTTCGCGCCATACACACATTTTTTGACCATAGGTTGTTTAATTTACTCAATTTTTCAAATTTTTCGTTTAAAAAGTTTGTTTTCAACAATTATCCCCAATTTTTTCAATTACTGATCCGGAATTTGTTTTGAAAGATTAAAAACTAGAGCAATAGTGAAATAAAGTCAAATTTTTTGGGCGATTTAGCGGTTTTCATTGTAATTATCAGTATGTTTTACACATCACATCGGATTTAAATTTTGGTGGTCTGCGTTGGTTATTCGTATATTAAAAATTTACAATTTTAGTGGCTCGGAATTTCGGCCGGGTTGCATTCGGTCATATTATGTGAATAAATTATCCAATTTTCCGAAAAACGGCAAAAAGGCATAAAAGACGTATTTCGCCCCCGAAATCGGGGTTAAGGATCTGAACACTTGGCTTCAAGCACACCTGGGCGTGGGGGTATGCACTTCCCACCCCCTTCCCCCCCCCGAGAAACCAAAATACCTAACCAGAATTCAATTTTTTATTTTTTTCGCAATCTTTTGATGCCAATGGATAGTGCTCGATGAGAAACGTTGAAAATTGTGTTTTTTTCGCCATACCACCATTTTTAACGCTATTTTTTGACCTTTGAAAAATCTTGCACCCCCCCCCTGGAATTTTGGTGCCGCCCACCAATGGCTTCAAGTAGCAAATCCCCGCCCTGTTTTGCATTTCGGGACTTTGTTATGAAAAATCGTTACATTATCTTTTGAAAAATCGATCAGAAAATAAGTCAGTTCAGTCAAATCAATCTAACCAAAGAAAATTAAACTTTTATCCGTTTTCAGCTGTTTTGTTAAATAGTTTTATTTAATTTCCAATTTATTTCTGTTTAATTTAATTTTTATTAAAATTTGAATTTAATATATTTTTCTATTCAATAATTTTCTTTTTTATACCTTTATTGATCCGGTCGTGGATATGAACTGGAATATGATGTATTTTCTGCCGGAGATGGCCGAGTGTCAGGCGAACTTTAGCGTAATAATTTAGTTTTATTCCTATGTGTATTTGCAACAGGTTTTTCGTTAGTTTTAAACTTGTTTTGTTGTATTTTCTAGCTTAATTTTGACTTTCGCTTAATACGAGCAGCGATTAATGGCCTTTTTCGAAAGTTTGTTGCAATATGCGCATTATTTTTCTTTGATTTCTCTGTTAAAAATGTTTGCCCGTACGAATTAGGTTTTTCAGAAAGAATAAATGTGGTTCTGAATACAATTTGTAGTGCTCCTCAACGGAATTTTTCCCAAAATGAATTTTAGAATGCTCGTTGAAAGCAAGTGTTTGGTTAGGTCGGCATCATACATGGTCTTGGCAATTTCACCCCCCCCCTCAAGAAAAATTTTTCCCCTCCACCCCCCCCCCGAATTAGCGATTTTTTGGAAATTCCGAGAAATTTTTTTACAAATTTGTGGAAAAGATGCTTTTTAGCGTTTTTAGCTATATATTTGTTCAAAGATGCCAAATTCTCTGCGCTTCGCGCCATTTTACTCCTGTTTTATCTATATTTGTTTAAATTTTTTCCGACTTTTTTGATTTTTTTCAAATTTTTTTATGTTTTTATGCTCTAGAAAGATAGAGCATCGTCAGAAACGCCGAAAAACGATGTTTTTGACATGTACCTACCATTTTTGGATCAAAAAAGGCAGTGAAAACGCTTTTATGGATATTTTAACAGAAGCATCATGGTTGATATTTTGGGCATACAAATTAACTTAATTGCTTATAGTTACCATCTTTTTTCCTGTTGAAACTTGCCAAAAACTGATCTTTTTGGGCCACTCTATTTTTAATATTGCTGATTCAAGTACTTCTTAATATAGGATAAAAAGATTCTAAAAATGTGACAAAATTAGGTAAATTGAGCAAAATAATGACAAAAAATGAGTATATAGCACGAAGGGCCGAAAGTTTACACTTTTGAACAAAAAACAACGCTTTTTTCAGCTATTTTGGAAAATCTTAAATTCTGGGGGTTGAAAAAATTTAAGTGATCTTTCTGGAGGATTAAACCTTAAATCCCGTATTATGGTGTTTACGCGTATTGCCCGTTGCGGAGTCATCGTCATCATGCAACCAGGCATTGCCAAGTGCTATTGTGCTTATGGAACGTTTTTTCATGCTATTTTTTTAGGAAAAAGGTACGAGGGTTGTTAGTTAAGTTCGTTTTAGCTGTCTAATAACTTTTTAACTATCAGAGTTATCAACATGCGGTTTTTTGCTCGTTATTCTGCAACTTCTGCTTTACATCTCTGAACTCATTATTTCTTCGTATCTTTATTCCGCTTTCCAGCAAAATAATTTTGTTTTATCATAGATTTAAAAAATTGATTCAAAATAGCCCTTAATAGAAGGTCCCATGACTTCATTCTTCAAGGAAAAAGATAAATATTTCAGCTGACAGTATCCAACGTTGTAAAGCACTTTTTAAAATGTTTTTTGTTCATAGAACGTGCATTTGTGATGAAGCCAATTTTTTATCAAAATCAGCGAAAAATTGAGTTTTAAGGAAAAATGCATCACTAAAAGGTAGTGCATCAATGAAAGTCACAAACTCTCTTTGTTTTACCAAAATTTTGAAATCAAATGCTAATAAGTGCCCAAGCTGCGACAAGATAAAAAGTTGTTTTTCTTAACCAAAGAAGTGACGTATTTAAAAAACTTCTAGAAAAGGCAGAAAAAATGACGACTATAGTGATGTAAAGCAGAAGCTGCGTCACCATATGCAAAAATCCACATGTTCATATCTCTTATACAGAAAAAGTTATTGGACAGCTAGCTAAAACGACCTTAGTTAACAACCCTCTTACTAAAAATGTCGAAATTTTCCAGAATTTTTTCTAACTCTTGCCCAATTTGTGCATCGTTTATCTTTAAAAACGTCGTAAAACGGTCGATTGGGCTGAAATAGTGCTGAAAACGTGGTCTTCTACTCATACATTTAACGGCTCGAAATTCAGTTTAACTTACCTCCAATTTTCGGTCAAATTCACTAGAAAACGGCGAAAAATTTGATTTTTTTCCAGAAATTGGGGGGTCAACAATTTTCCGGCTTTGGAGGGATGGGGGGCGGCCGGCCTTGGTCGGGGGATCCCCCATCCCCCTGTTACACGTATGCTTGTACCTTATAGAAACATTGTATATAACGTACGTATCAGAATAGTTTCTTCATTTGTGTTACCTGACTCGCGGGTAAATCTAGTTTATTCGTTGCTTCTTATTGGGATTTCATCCCGATCCCTTTTCGTTCATGCATAGATGATAATTAGAGAACTTTTTTTGATCATAAGTACGCGGCGGGGCTGGGCTGGGGATCGACCGGTCTGAATAGACTATCAGAGAGCTTTTTGAGTCGAAATGTCCATAAAAACTGATACATTTAAGCGCCGAAACGAAGGAACTACTTAATCCACAGTTCATGGTCAATTTCATGCGGTATTGCAACAAAAAAAATATTTTCATATATTTTTTCCGTCACCTTGCCTCATTTTCCGCAGAAGATTATCCATTTTTCCGTTTTGGGGTCTAGATTTATTCAACCATCGCTTTCATGCTGTCTGAGCATTATTAATTGAAATATTAAATTGGGAAAATGATATAGAACACTATTACGGAATCGATCAAAAATATAATAGTAACGGGAAAAAATGGCCTGCAATGAATAGGTAATTAAAAACTGAAAAGTGGGAACGAGTTTTCGAAAAGGATGACATTACGTTTGATTTTGGATCAGATTCCTTTTGAGGACCCAAAAAAGAAATAAAATCGCCTAGCATAGCAGTACAAAATTAAGTTGAAAAGTCGTCTTGTTATTTTCTATCGAATTTCGAGTTGACTGTATTATTAGTATCTCCAGCTCCCCAAACACGTTCCTGATCGGCTCGATTTCTGCTGCTGCAATTGCTTACTCTGTCTCACTATACATGTAATGGCTCAAAATTTAGGGAGGGGCTCACCGGCCACTTTCGAATTGGGGGGTGAAGGACCTCGATTTTTGGCCGTAAAACAACTTGAAATGATCAAATGATTTAATTTTTTTAGAATATCGGGGAAGGGTCAAAAATTCTCTGGCTTTGGGGGGTTGAGGGGCACGACCAATTTTCGGGTGAAGAAAATACTTCCCATTCTCAGGCGCGTAGCTGGCCGCCCTATTTTAGGGGGGACTAACACCAATTTTGGGGGACTAAGGCCAAAAATAGCACAAAATAGCGTTTGAAAAGTCCTATTTTTCTGAATTTTGGGGGGTCCGGCCCCCCTCCCATTCCCCCCAGAGCTACGTGCCTGCCCGTTCTACCTGTTACACGTATGAATCCCCTCCTCGTCTCAATCCTTCATATGCTTCGCCTAAGGTTGACTGTCCCTCATCCCCCGAAGCCAAAAATTGTTAAAACCGTGAAATGTTAGGTAAGGGCGTGAAATGTTAGGTAAGCGTCAAAAACATAGTTTTTCCACGTTTCTGACGATGCTTGATATTTATAGAGCATAAAAAGAAAATTTCGAAAAAAAATCAAAAAAGTCGAACAAATTGAACAAACTTTAATCAAAGCATGAGTTAATGGCGCGAAGCGCCGAAAATTTGATTGTTTTAAGTAGATAGATAGCTATCTTCTACGAAATTTCAGAAAATTTTTGGGAACTTCCGAAAAATCGCCAATTCTGTGGGGGGTGAAATTCCCCCTTCTCCCTCAGAATCATGTATGGTTAAAGCTCTGATTTTTGGCGAAAACGTGCTTTTTTTGTATATTAGTTGACATTTTTTGCCATTTTTGGTCAAAAATTGATGTTCATTTACCCCTTCTAAAACGCTAGTCCATCTCCTCTCCCAAAATTTCAAGCCCTTATATAAAAATGCCTAATTTTTACGCACTCGTTCAAATTTGATAGACACTGGTCGCGGGTTACATTCTGATCGTTTATCGATTTTTGGCTGAACAAACCAAAGCCGACTTGTCTCAAAATGCAAATGACGCGTCGTATTTATCGGCGCATAATACGAGTCTGGACAGATCTTTTCTGACTAGCCAAACTTTGGCCAAAAATGAAAAAGTTAATGACCGACTAGCTGCATATTGCCAGCAGTTGGTCGGCGGCGAAATGACCCAGAAACTTCTTGCGTTAGTGTTTTAATAATCAGAAAAATTAGGGATTTGTATTTATTCCCGCTAACACTTTTAGAATGTTTTTATATTTATTTTTCTGTGATAACTTTTCATTTTTATAGTAATTTTCATGATATATTTTTGTAATAACCTTGGTTTTTTCAGTAACAACTTGACAGTTTCTATGTCTTTTTTGTGTATATGTAAGCATCCTTCCAATATTTGAACTTTTACGTTATATTAATTAAAAACGGTTTAAGCCTCGTTTGTTGCATAATTTTCAAATGATTTTATTTTTTGTCTACATTAATGATGATAGCTTTCCGGGTGCGACCGGCCAATACCGGCGATCAGTGGCGGATCCAAGATTTTCCTAAGGGCGGGGGCGGTACCCCTAAGGGGGGCGGAACCCTGACTTGGGCGGTAAAATTTGCCGTTTTAACCCAAAAATCGCTAAAAATCACTCAAAAATCCTTAATTTTGCGCACTATTTTGGGCCAAAGGGGGAGTGGCCGCCCCCCCTAAAACCGCCCCTGCCGGCGATATTTTGAATTTTTGTTACAATTTTCGGATAGAAATCGAAAAGTTTCATATTTTTGAATAGAAATTTATTGAAAAATATTTCCTTCGTTGCTATGAAGATTGAAATTATCAAAACTTCATTTTAAATATATTTGAATTTTTGAAATATTTAAAATCTTTAGATTATTCAAAATTTTAGGGTTGTTTCACCCTCAAAGCATTTATGCTTATATAGGGATACATTTAAGATAAAATGCAAAAGCGAATAATAGGTTTGCTAGAAAAGTGTATTTTTTATCCTCGAAAATCAGGAGTCGTGTTTTGCTGTTTTTTGGGATCGTTTTGGATCGATATATTAAAATATGTATGAGCACACCTGGGCATGGGAATGGGGGTATGAACCCCCCCCAGAAACCAAAATACCCCCCAGAAATCAAAATACCCCCCCAGAATTCGATTTTTGAAAATTTTTTTCGTTTTTTTTCGCAATTTTTTGCTGCCAATGGATAGTGCTTGATGAAAAACGTCGAAAAATGGTGTTTTTATCGCCATACTACCATTTTTAAGGCCATTTTTTTGACTCAAAAAATCTTGCACCCCCCCCAGAATTTTCTTGCTGCCCACGTATGTGTATGAGTATCTACAGGCCCAAATTCAAGATTCGCCCCGAGGCGAAGGGCGGGCCAAAAAACTAAATTAGTCCATAATTCGGAAATTTCGTGGGTATAGCCTGTGAAAACCGCATTTTTCGACTTTTTCAGCATGATCGTTCTTGTATAATTATAAAATTCGGCTTTTTTTGAAAAATTTTCTTCTCTCTTTATCTTTCTTAATGGGAAAATGTGAAAGTGTGTTTTTTGTCGCACTTAAGGCGATCACGTATTAAGTCAAACGCCGAAAATTCTAATATTTCTTATTGTGCATGATCTCTTAATATCAAAAAAATTTGCCTTACAGCGTATTATTATTTAGTAGTATTTTTTAGTATTATTTACTATAATTTATTTTAACATTTATTTATTATTTATCTATTATTTATTTATTATTTATCGTTTTTTATAGTATTATTTTGTCTTTATTTTATAGCGTAGTGCAAAAAATACAACGAAAAATAATGGTCAGCGCCGGTGAAGCCGGTGTCACGCGTATGTTCCCGAATTTGCCCGGCTCGCACTTAAAACTGACCAATCCGGCTTTAGAATTTGCCAAGGCGGTTTGTAAAGTAAAATTTGGAGATGTTTTTTTGTTTTTCTCCATTTCTCATTTTTTCTATCAAATTCTGTGTGTAAAGCCTCCACGAATTCGTAAAGTATACTGAGTTATAGTAGATTTATACTCAATCGTTTCAATTTGTGATATAAACTGTTTATTTGATGCTACCGATGTAAGTTAAGTAAATAATGCGTATACGATCGATAGTAACTCCGTTTTAGGCTGCCTATGTCCTCATATTTTACTGCTATTTTTTATTTTAGTTTTTTTTCGATTTGTTTGCCGTCTGATCCGATTAACACCAAAAAAATTTATCTCTACTGCATTCGCTATGAAAAGTTCAATCGACTGGGGAAAATGGAAAAATTTGAATTAAATAGTAACATTAAAAAAGCGGCATAGGCCATGCAACACTGCGGAAAACAGGACAACAATATTTTAGAAGACTAAGCGTCGTCTTCAGTGCAATGACTTTTTGTATGTGAATTCGTGAATTAAACTTCTTGGGGGTCTACACCACGCAGAATGGAAAAATGGGACGTTTTCTGGGAAAACGAGGCAAAGGCCAAAAATGGATGAAAATCGAAACTTTTTCTTCAAAATGCTTCAAATTGACCAGAAACCGTGTAATAACGTTTACTTACGCTATTTTAGCGCTTATACCAGTTTTTGAGGTCATTTTGTCCCCAAAAAGAATTTTTGACCCCCCCCAAAGACCGACTAACCCGACCCCCAGATCGGCCTTCCTTTGCATCTATATACGTTTGCGGCTGCATATGGCCCCGTCTAAGTTTTAGCACATTCGCTCCCGAATTAAGTACAAGGACTTGTTCATTGACTCTTTCTATGTTTTTGTCGTTTCCAGGCGAAAATCTGGTAGTCCGCTGGCCCTTGAAATGGCCCCCTATACCATACCTGAAACGGCTCGAAATTTTGGGAGGTCCCGGCCATTTTTACGCGGGGGGGGTAAATGACCTCCAATTTTTTGGCCAAAAAACGCTTAAAAACGGTCAAAAAATCAATTTTTTTCCAAAAATCGGGAAGTCAAAAATTTCCTGGCTCTAGGGGTTGGGAGGACGTCCGATTATGGATGGGGTATCCCCCATTCCTCCCCTTACATGTATGGCATATACTATTCCGAGCCAAAATTTTGAGTTTTCACGAGCGTAGTGTTACTTATGTCATTCTTTTCGCGCCGCTCAAAACGCATCGTATTCTTCGCTTATTCGCTTTACTCCGCTTTAGCTACGCTACTGCGCTTCACTTTACACTAACCCAGATTTGAATTTTGAATTTATTATTTAATGAATGCTTAGAATAAAGAAAAAAATTGAAAATAAAATGAAAATGAATCATTAACCTGCCTAAACCACCCTTGAATTTAAACTACCCAACGACAGTGTAAACTACCCAAACAGGTATTGAGTTTGGACGCGAATTTATCGGACGAATCGGAAATTTTGAAAAGGACATTGTTGAAATGTCTCAGTGTCGGAGAATTCTCCGACGAGGCCCAATGGATCGATCCTTGCCTCTCTTACGTTTTACCCGAAGTATGACCAACTCGTTTTTTCCTATTTTTGCCCCTATGGTCGACATCCAGCGATTAAGACAGTCAAATAGTTCAATTTTAGTAAAACTTATGAATCATCATAATCACAGTTTTAAAATGGTATGCGGATTATGTCATAGAATAATGATAATAATTATTATGATTATAATATTAATTATAATAATTTTAATTATAATAATAATGACTCGCATTCAAAATCGGAATAATAATTGACATTTTATTTAAAAAAACCATAAATATATGTAAGCATAATAATAATAATAATAATAATAATAATAATAATAATAATAATAATAATAATAATAATAATAAATTGTAAAGTGGTTGATAAACGGGAATTACGTAGTTAACACTTTTAAATTGTTTGCGTCATAAGTGACATTTAGGGCAATTTTTTTTATTTTTTCAGTCACTATTCTGAAGTCTGAAAAACTAGCCTTGTTCTCCGATATTTCCATTTAGAGCTTGAACAATTCGTCATTTTAATTAAAGCTTTGTAAGGCCGTTTTTATGATATTATTCTGAAATTATGGAACCGGCTATTCCCCTGCGAATTTATATGCTTTGTATAAATATAATAAATAAAAAACAAATATAAATATAATTTATTCCCATTTATTTGTAAAAAATTACCGATCCGCGTTGCTTTTGAATTAAAACTCGAAATACATACCTACTCGTAAATACTGAGCAATTTTCGCTCGGAAATAGGAAAATTAAATTTTGCGGAATGAAAGTTCATTCGCTAAAAATTCGAGATTTAGGCGAAATATCCCATATCTTTATCTTTTCAAATAGGCACGTAGTTGGCCGTCCTATTTTGAGGGACCAACACCAATTTTGGGGGGACTAAGCCCAAAAAGGCCAAAAGTAGCACAAAATAACGTTTTAAAAGTCCTATTTTCCGATTTTTCTTAATTTTTGGGGTTCGGACCACCCCTTCCCCTCCCATTCCCCCAGAGCTACGTGACTGTTTTCGAAGTTTGTATAGGCATACATGTAAGGGCTCGATATTTGGGGGTCCCGGCCATTTTTAGGAAGGGGGCGGGGTAAATGACCTCAAATTTTCGGCCAAAAACGCCTAAAAACGGCCAAAAAATCGATTTTTTTGCAAAAATCGGGGGTCAGAAATTTTCTGGCTTTGGGGAGATGGGGGGACGTCCGATTTTGGGTGGGGGATCCCTCCATCCCCCCTATTACATGCATGCGTATAGGCAATATTTGCTTTTACATTGTTATGCTGTTTTTTCTTTCTTTTTTATCAATACCCAGCCTTGAATTCACTAAATATCGATAATTTTCTTTTTAAAATCAGTTTAGTACAAAAACTGAACCACTTTAATTATTTTCAGCTCATATGCAAATTTTGCGGCCATTGTCGGGATGTTGATTTATGCCGCGATCCTTATATATACGATCAACCTAATGAAGTGTAAAGAGTTTTTTATTCTTATGTACATCATTCGTTGCAATACTTTTTTTGGCCAAAATTACTGATGTAAAGAAAGTTTTTTAATCAAACCAATTCTTAGATAAGTAAGTATCATGCAGGTGCATCGTGCTTGTTAACATGAAGGTTTGAGCGAGAGCTTCAGCTGTTCATTAAATAATCAATTAGGCACTTTTGTTTAAAAATTTATTATATACACCAATGTATCTGTGCATCTCGGAGAAAAAATAAGAGAGTTTTTGAGTTGAAAAGGCCTCAGAAATCAGTATAAAATTAAAATAGCCTAAAAATTTCCGTAATTGACGGTTTGATCGATTTCGGGCGCTTTTAGGAGTTTTTTCTCTGTTTTTGGTCGTAATTTTGGCATATTTTTCCCAGGAAACTTTGCCTCTGGTCATTTTAGGATCGAGTTTTCTAAGCCGTCCTGATTATGCTTCAAGTGAGCATCATAATGTATGCAGTAGATATTATTCGGCACATAGCATTGGGGGGAATGGGGGGTCCGGACCATACGTGGGCAGCAACAAAATTCTGGGGGTGCAAGATTTTTCAGAGTTCAAAAAATTACCTTGAATGGTGGTATGGCAAAAAACACCATTTTTCGACGTTTCTCATCGAGCGCTATCCATTGGCATCAAAAAATTGCGGAAAAAACGAGATAAAAAGATTTAAAAATTGAATTCTGGCGGGGGGGGGGGTATTTTGATTTCTGGGGGCGGTATTTTGATTTCTGGTGGGGGGTTATTTTGATTTCTTGGGGGGTGCATACCCCCTCACGCCCAGATATGGTCCGGACCATACGTGGGCAGCAACAAAATTCTGGGGGTGCAAGATTTTTTAAATGTCAAAAAGGGCCTTAAAAATGGTGGTATGGCGAAAACACACCATTTTTTAACGTGTCTCATCGAGCACTATCCGTTGACATCAAAAAATTGCGAAAAAACCAAAAAAAATTTCAGAAATTAAATTCTGGGGAGGGCAGTATTTTGATTTCTGGGGGGGGGTATTTTGGTTTCTTGGGGGTGCATACCCCATCTCGCCCACGTGTGGTGCCTTAGCTTCGAGGTTTCTGTCTCAAAAAAATTGAGGTCTTTTACTGGCGCTATGACGAAGCTATCATCGAAGTCCACCGGACCCCCCAAAATTCAGAAAAATCGGAAAAATATGACCTTTTAACGTTATTCTGTGCTATTTTTGGCCTTCTTGGGCTTGGTCTCCCCTCCCCGAAATTGGTGTTGGTCCCCCCCCCAAATAGGACGGCTAGCTACGTGCCTGGATATTATCAGGTACGGACGTCATAAAATATTCACTCCTTTTAAATTTGTCGGATCATTATTGTGATTATATGTAGCAGTCCCTTTTTTTGTTGCTTTTCAGTCTGCTTTGAAAACATTCAATAATTAAATAAAAAATATTCAAATAAAAGGCTAAAAAAATTAAAATAAAAAATGATATTCTTTCAAAAATATTCAGTCCATCTGCTTTTGTTTTGTCTGAATTATCGTTTATACTCGCTCCACATCCCTCCCGTCTCTACTTCGCGGCTAAATCGAGTTGAATTATAAAACTTAAAAGAGCATGGGAGAAAAACTTATTATAGAATTATCAATTTAAAATTGCTACAAAATTGTAAAGTATGGTTATAAATTATTGTGAATTTATTCAAATATTATTAAACGTATAAAAACATATTTAGCTTACGGGAAAATTCTTCTTAACCGTTTTTTTTTCATCAATCTGACCCTTGACCCCGATTTTTCGTTATTTAAGCGGCGAATGGCGTTGCTTGCGGTGCACCAAAAAATACGATTTGGCGGAAATCGAATACATTCTCTTGCAGCATCTCAACAAATGGCTCATGTCTTATTGTCTTCAGGATCTCAAATGTGTAAAGTGTAAAATGGTGAGTGGAAAAAACTGTGCGTTTTCTGAGGCTTTTCGGGTATGATTCTAGACCAAAAATTCATTTTTTGCTGGTTCCGCTTAAATTAGCTGATTTTCCAAGTGTAAACTGTTTGATTCGATTATTATTTCATATTATTGTATAAATAAAAATACTTATCTATTTTCTAATTTTAAATTAGGGATCAATGTAGCGATTTCAGCTGCATAATGTAGGCGATCCAGTCTTAGTTTTGTTTCTTACAAATAAAAGAATGGCGTATTTTCAACTTTATTCTCGTTAATCCTTACTTTTGTTCGTTGTTTTTTATCCCTAGTACATGTATCTCATTTTTCCACTCTTTTATCTTTTGTTCCTTTTTCTTTTCTGACCTGAATATGGAAAAGTATGATTTTCATGCAAAATTGTGCACTATTGAAGACATTGTGTATTATGTTAAAATTGCGTATACTCACTCACATTTGAAAGAGTATATTTTGATATATTTTGATATACTAAAAAATATATAATACGTTATGATAATACTAATATTTGTAATATAAAAATGTTAAATAATTGTAATAATATATTCATCATGGACAACATGAGTTATTTCCTTTGCTGCTGCAAACGATTATTTTTCTAATGGGCACGAATTACGTCGCTTTCGTCGTCGATAAATTGCGATCTATGCAAGTGTGCCTGTCCCAACTTCAATATCTACAGCTGGTTCAAACGACGTACAACCGCTCCGCACATGGAGAAATCCATCGATCGATTTGGGTTTTTAGATGCGGAGCAGCACTTACCAGCCATGCTGCTCCGTTTACTGCTATTACGTGCTGGTATGGAGTCAAACCCGGGACCTGCTCATGTGAACTGCTTTCCCTGCGGCTCTTATGGAAAGAATGCTTATTATAGCTCTGTTCATTGCTCCAATTGCTACTTGTGGATTCACAGCAATATCAGATGTAGTGGTCTGAGGAACATTCGCGACTACAGTAAGGACAAATACCGCTGTCCGAAGTGTGTGATAACACCTCAACCTAACCAAAAACGTCCACTGAATTTTCTACAATTTAATTTCAATGGCCTGGCCTCAAAAACAAACTCTCCGACTTAATGGACTTTCTCAATAAGCACGATATCGCCATCGCTTTGCTTCAATAAACCAAACTCTCTGTTAAAACGAAGGATCCTAAAACATGTGACTATCATCTTATTCGTCTTGATCGCAACTCACCTACGACTGGTGGCGGCTTAGCATTTTTAATACGGGAAGATGTTCTCACAAGAAGCGTTGAACTACTTACTTCCTGCAAGGACAACGTTATGAAATGTGCCGCCATTTCGCTTAATCTCCCTGCTGGCGACTTCACCTTAGTCAACATCTATATCCCACCTGCATCCAGCTGCCCTACCGGCTACTCTCCGCCACTCACAGATATTTTCAACAAGGATAACGTCATTGTATTGGGCGATTTCAACGCCCACCACAACCTATGGCACTCGACGATCAATGACAGCCGTGGCAACCAATCCGGCCTGCTCCCTCTGAATGAGAAATTCGTAACTCGTCTTCCTGCGGCAAACGACCAGCATCCAACGTCTCCACACATTTTGCCTGCATCTTCTAATCTAGCGTCATCCTTACAATGGAGCACGGAAATTACCCTCTCATCGGACCATCTACCAATTCTGGTCAAAATTGACTTCTCACTGGAGTATGCTACATCGGCTAAAAGAACTTATGTAAACTTCAGCAATGCTCTTGAAACAGTTTGCGGCAGTTCAACAACACTCCTCTTCTACCGCCACACGCCATGTCATCCGCCATATACATAGCAAACAATGTACAGCAAGTGCTCTTCACCATCGACGAGGTGAAATCAGCTATCACCTCAGCCAAAAACTCACGAGCTTTCGGTCCAGATGGCATTGCTATGCCATTCCTGAAGCATCTGGGCCCCAATGGCCTCCAAAGGTTGACCGACTTGTTGAACCTATCTGCATCAACGGCTACTTTACCTGTTATTTGGAAACGCTCCACCATCATCGTACTTCCCAAACCAGGCAAAATGCGCCTTCCTCTTATCGCCCCATCTCACTCCTATGCCCAACAGCAAAGATTATGGAATGTTTATTGCTACCAATAATCATGGAACACCTTCCACCTGCGGCTCATCAGCATGGTTTTCGACCACGTCACTCAACTACGTCTGCCCTGATTAACTTGACCACAGCAATGTGCCAAGGATTCAACTGCCCTAAACCAGCTAAAAGAACGATTGCTGTAGCTCTATACCTCAGTAAAGCCTTCTGACTCGGTTGACCACACGACGTTAATCAAGATCTTGGCGGACTCCACACTGCCTGGTTTGACTTGTCGCTGGTTGGTGGCATATTTACGCGGAAGAGAAGCCAAACGTCAGTTTAGAAACTCATTGTCAAGTTACGCCATCACCAGAATGGGTGTGCCTCAAGATTCGGTGATCTCACTAGCTCTATTTAATGCTTACATTCGTGAGCTTCCACGGCCGCCACCACACATTCATATCGTATCATATGCTGACGACATTACCATCTTCAATAGTGACTCGAACGTGACAACTATGGAAACGAACTTGAACAACTATCTGACAGACATTTCCTCGTTTTTTAAGCAGCGCCATCTCACAATCTCGACGGAAAAATCTACTTGTACGTTGTTTACTCCCGAGACACGCCAACACTCGCTGGAATTAAACACTTTTATTACTGACGATCGAATTCAAACCGTTAAGAAACCTGAAATTATTGGGTTCTCTTCAACCAAAGTCTTTGTTTCAAACAACACGTCGAAGCGCTGAAATTTCATATTCAGAAACGAAACAACATCAAAGCTTTAGCTGGTCGATCATGGGGCCCTAACAGATAAACATTGCTCCTCACTAGAGCTGCACACTTTGCAAATTTTACTACCCGGGTACCCGGCTATTTCATTACCCGGGTACCCGGGTAATTCGGGTACCCGGCTATACCCGGGTAGTACCTTAGATAAAAGAGAATATAGTGAACATCGTTTATTTACGGTTGACAGTGAGGTCTAGGGCAAAGTGGTATTTAAACAGTAAAATTATTGAAAAATTAATGCAAGATTAAATAGAATATAGGCTTTAATCTGAAGAATTCGTATGCATTTAATGAAATTTAAGTCATTTTCATAATTCAAAGCAAAAAATTGTGAAGCAGGTTTTGTATCTTCATACCGTCATTAAAACATTCGAAGCAGGAAAACACACTGACGAAAAGCAATTTTGAAATCAACCGGAAATGAACATTTATTCAAAAACAAGTCTAAGTCTATCTGGAGCTGCCTGCAGAGACGTAATCAGAATTTTGGTTCGGGGGGCATAAACGTCTTCATGTAGAATTTACGGCCTTTCTATTGACAAACAGTTCGGAATTCATAACTGGCGCAAAGTGCTAAGAAATTTAGTCATTTGTTCCACCCTTAACAGTGTGTAGCTCTGTGAATACTGATAATCTGAGAGAGCAGAAAATTACCAAATTTGTATTATACTGTTTTGACAATTCAAGCTTCTAACAAGAAAACTGCATATTACTAACTTTGACTGAAGATATTTTGAGTGATTCAGGCTTTTAAACGCAATGCTGGAGCTTTACAAAAGAAAGAACAGTAACTGGCGGCGCTATGCGCCGGAAAATTTTGACGTTTTTGCACATTAAACTCAATTTATACCGCTTAAATCATACAAAACAGACAAATTAATGCCGGCGCGAAACGCTGGAAATTTTTAGAAATTCTTAACCCTTCTACCTGGCTTGTTCTCCTAAAATCTCGTTGCACATGTACAACGAGATTTTATGGCTACGGGACATCTGAGGTGGCGAGCGGGATCCGGGGCAGAGTCCCGGAAAATTTTGTAAAAAAATATTTTAATGTTAAATAGTAACGTTAAAATTTTCGCAATATCGGCCAAATCTCGGTTCGGAAGCAAGCCCAAAAACACTTAAAATTGATGAACTCCTACATTGCACAAACTGATCTGAAATGCGCTTTTCGACCTCTGCTGAGTACATATGTAGCGCAGCAACGGGTCGCTGCCAATAAGATATAGAAAGATGTATCCATGAAAATTTTGTTCTTACCGTTTTCAGGCCCATTTGTTGCCTTCTAATTAACAAAATGCAGTTCATAGAACAAGAAATGCGCAAAAACATAAGAAAATTTGGCCATTCCTTCCAATTAAAATAGGATTATGTGTCCTTGTAAAGAAAGATGAACGAAACAAAGAATAGACAAACTGTTACACAAAAGACAAACAAAGCAGAGAATAGACAAACTCGTTCACAATCATTTTCGCACTTTTACTATCATGCACAACAAGCATGCGCAGTTTCATTCAACGAACAAATAGTGCATTAAATTACTAAAGTGATGTGAAGTGCTGGATTATTTTAGCTGATTCAAGCTTTTAAATTTGCTGGATCTATATAGCAATAAATAATAATGACTCGGCGCGGAAAATTTTGAAGTTTTTGCCTTTTTGAACTTGGTTTTCTGGACATACATTATTGCAACAAAAAAAATCAACAATATTTCTGAAAAATTTCGGGGGCAGGTACTCCCAATGCCCCCTGGCTACGCCTATGGCTGACTGCATTTGGAACATCGATAGGCTTTGAACCAGGTCTATCTAAAACAGTTGCGTGCACGATGTGAATAAAAGTTGCAGTTTAAATTTATATAATGGTCACAGAAGTGAATGAATTATAAAATGGGTCGCTAACAGATAATTTCTTGTTTAAATTTGTTTACAATGAAGAATAAGAAGAATTCAGCACAAATAAAATAATGTAACTAAAGAGCTGAATAATGGAATATGCCTAGACCGTATGCGCGATATATTGTGATAATAGGAAATATTAACAGACTCGCTTATTTAACATTTTACGGTTGATTATATCAAATCACATGTACATTGTGATTCAGTCGCACTTTAGAAGTAATACGTTTCTAGGTTTCTAATTCAATTCTTAGCACATATTGCATAACTGCAGTGCTAATTTTCCATTTTATATTAGGGGATTCGGGTACCCGGGTATACCCGGGTACCCGTAGGGTACCCGGGTAGTAAAATCATTTTCTACCCGGGTACCCGGGTACCCGTTCGGGTACCCGCGTGCAGCTCTACTCCTCACTTACAAGGCGATTTGTAGATCGGTTCTTGATTATGTGGCACCAGTTTGGACGCCAACTTTAACGTCCTCAAATCTTGCCCAACTCCAAATCTGCTAGAACATTGCACTCAGAACTGTTACCGGCTGCCTTCAAATGTCGCCGATTGACCACCTGCACAGTGAAACGCGTATGCTGACGGTCCCAGTCCACAATCGACTTTTGGCAGACCAATGCTACGCGTCTTGCCTCCACGACCAACATCCGTGCAGGCAACTTTTTGGTTGTCCAGGGCCACCTACACGGCGGCAACGGAATTTTCGGCTTAAAAACACCTCAAAATGTATTCGAGTGACGAGTCAAACGGCACCTCAGAACTACGCCTCCAACAGCTTCACTGCAACAACAACTGCAAAAGCTCCATCAGGATGCTGTCCAGACCTGTCACCTTCGTTTCATTCAACGCAACCAACTAATAAACCGACGCCCTCCAACATCTCCCCGCAAGAGAAATCGCTGCCTCGCCGGACAAGATCCACCTTAGCCCAAGTTAGATGCGGCTACAGCTGCATCCTGGCGTCCACGCGCACCAAACTCGACTCTAGCGACTTGACACCTGCCCACGTTGTTTGGCGGCAACAGAAGATACACGTCACCTCTTCGACTGTCCATCCCGACCAACACAAGCCCGTGTCAGTGACCTATGGAAAGGGCCACGGTTGGTAGCACGGCCTCTCTGGACCTTTGATCGATCGATGGATGTCGACATGTGTCGGCCATTACAACAACATAATTTTTCTGATCGATTCATAATATTACCAAAATATTTATCAATTTCAATAAATATTTCAAGTATTCAGAAAACGCAAAACGCTATTATTGTTGTATCGGACGCTATTTCTCGCTCAGATTAAATTCGGCAATATGAATAGGCGTTGCGAATGTACCGGCGATTTTGACCGTATGATGTGCCTCGACGATGTCGAAAATACGTTTAAAGTGTTTTCTAATTTGGCCAAGTAAGCATTTGGGAAAAATAAAATCGAGTAGAAACAAATCTGAAGTAGAAACTTTAAAAAGTGAAAAAATTCGAGAAACCTAAAAGGGATTTAAAGCCTAAATTTGCAGCTTAAGTTGCGAACTTTAAACTTAAATTAACGTTATTTAGAGCTTTGTTGACATGCTTAGGTTGTGGTATTGACCATATAATGTAAGGTTTTAAACATTTTTTTCGATTTAACCAATTTTTTTATAAATTTCAGACCACTTTTACCTTTTTTAACGCTAAATCGAAAAAGTGTCCCAGATTGCGTAGAATCGACCAGACGTGTTCTTGGGAGGTTTGGTGGGGGTTCTGAAAGTTGTAAAAAGTGCCTTTTTAAGCGTTTTAGCCCATTTTTGGCTCGAAAATCTCTAATATTCGGCGCTTCGCGCCATACGTGCATTTTGTTGACCGTATTTCGCTCAATTTTTCGAGATTTTCTTACGTTTTTATCTCTTAGAAAGAACTAGCAATGTCATGGAACGTCGAAAAACAGTGTTTTTGACGTGTACTTATCGTTTTTAGCCACGAAAAAAACTTTTTAAAATATTTTTGGCCTCAATCCCCCCCCAGAATTTCCATGCTGTACATGTATGGAATCGACCCATTTTTTGCCGTGTGCTTTGAGTTTACATCAACAAAAATTCATAATAGAAAATTGCAGGATTTCGTGTGAAACATAATGTAGTAGGATGTATCCTGCTAGAGATAAATAAGCCTCGTGTACTTGATTGAGTCCGACGTGGAATGTCGATCCAGTGGCTGTTGCTACCACTGAAGGACGAAGAGGGGCGGGGTGGAAAAGTGCCCCCAGAATCCTAAATCCTCCCCCAAATCGACAGACCCCTTGGTTTGAATTTTTCGATCTTGTCCCATCAGACCCCCATAATTCTTCGGTTGGTTGCTGTCATTCTATGGCTAATACCGTGTACGCGCAGCATGGGTATTTGGCAAGAGAGGGGCTTAAAACCAAAGAAAATTCTTATAAAGTTGATTTTGTGGGAGAAAAACGATGGGTATGCGTCAAAAGCGCTATTTTTAGGCGTTTCTGACGATTTTCTCCCTTTAAGAACTTTTAGAAATAAAAAAATTCGAAAAAAGTTATGAATTCGAGTAATTGAACAAAACATAGCTGAAGGTTCAGTAATATACGGTGCGGAGCGTTGAAAATTTGACAGTTTTGAGCCAAAAAAATGCTAAAAACAGTCAAATCAGCATTCTACGATTTTTTCCGATAGTTAACAATTTGGGCATGAACAATCCCTCCATAGATGGGCGGCACCAAAAATCTGGGGGGTTAAGATTTTTCAGAGGTCAAAAATGGCCTTATTAATGGTGATGGCGAAAAATACCATTTTTCAACGTTTCTCCTCGAGCACTATCAATTGGCATCAAAGAATTGCGAAAAAACAAAAAATTCTCAAAAATTGAATTATGGGGAGGGGTTTATTTTGGTTTCTGGGAGGGTTAGGGGAGTGCATACCCCCCACGCCTAGGTATTGTCCCCTCCCAGCCAGATTATTTATGCCTGTTATTGCCGCGTTTTTATTTTATATGCGTATTTGTTGAATGTGGCGCTGGCTTTTTCTCAGATGTTTTAAAATGCAATATTTGGCCGAAGCTTTGCAGCAGATTCGCGTGCCTTTTACTTCTCATGATGAGACAATAAGATGATTGCTTTGTAATATTCATTGTTTTGTTACCTACTGTTATACTTTGCTAATTTGTTGTACTAATTGTTGTAGCCCATTATTTACGTAATTTTAGTAAATTTGTTCATGCAGTTGTAGAAATTCATTTATGAAATTGGGCTCTTAAACATGTTGCAGTACCGAATTGATACCTCAAAATTTTAATATGATGTTCTATAAAGCCGAAAAAATACCTGTGTTGACTGTAACGGAGATAACGCAAAGTTTATTAGCTTAGTTTACATCATACGTGGGCAGCAAGAAAATTCTGGGGGTGCAAGATTTTTTGAAGGTCAAAAAATGGTGGTATGGCGATAAAAACACAATTTTTCGACGTTTCTCATCAAGCACTTATCCATTGGCATCAAAAAATTGCGAAAAAAACGAGAGAAAATTTTCAAAAATTGAATTCTGGGGTTGCTACCCCCAAACCCCCACGCCCAGGTGTGGTTTACATACTTCTTTGTTGCAGAGGCTTAGTCTCAAAGCTCAACTTATCTCAATTCCTTCGCTTTAATTGCGGATTAAACAATTGAATACTTCGCTACTGATTGGCGGGTAGCCACTTATAAATTGTCGCTACAGATCGGATTAGGTAAAGCAAAACAAAGTATGTACGAGGGTTGTTAATTAAGTTCGTTTTAGCTGTCTAATCACTTTCTATAAGAAATCAGCTTGTGGCTTCTTATATATGGTGACGCAAGTTCAGCTTTACATTACTAAATTCACTATCTTTTCCGCCTTTTCTATAAAATTTTTTTTAAATACCTCACTTCTTTGGTTAAGAAAAACAACTTTTGTCGCAGCTTGGGCACTTATTAGCATTTGATCTCAAAATTTCGGTCAAACGAAGACAGTTTATGACTTTCATTGATGTATTTCCAAAAATCCCATTGTGATTAATTTTCTCTTTTTAGTGATGTATTTTTTGTTAAAACTCAATTTTTTACTGATTTTGACAAAAAAAATTGCTTCATCACAAAGCACATTTATGAACAAAAAACATTCTAAAAAATGCTTAATTTACAACGTTGGATACTCTCAGCTGAAATATTTATCTTTTTCCTTGAAGAATGAAGTCATGGGACCTTCTGTTTAGGGATATTTTTAATCTATGATAAAACAAAATTATATTACCGGAAAGCGGAAAAAAGATTAAGAAGAAATGATGAGTTTAGAGATGTAGAGCAGAAGTTGCAGAATAACGAGCAAAAAACCGCGTGTTGATAACGCTGATAGAAAAAAGTTATCAGACAGCTAAAACGAACTCAATTAACAACCCTCGTACTTACCGCTTACTTCTAGGACGAATGCAACCACACGTGGGCATGGGTGGCGTTGTATGCCAATCCCCCCTCCAAAAACAGAAATACCCCCAGAAATCCATTTTTAAACTTTTTCGTGATTTTTTTGATGCCAATGAATATTGCTTCCAGAATTTTTGTGCTGCCCACAAAGGGCTTCGCCCGCTTTCGAGTTATTGGAGTATCTTAGCGCGCGCAAACGAGTTGGCTGATTTAGTACTTGAAGTATGTACGGATATCTAAACCGACAGCACGCCGTCAGAGAAGATACCCAACACACAACAACTACGAAAGCAACGAACCCCAGTAAGTACCTTCGGGGCTTACCTAAGTACCTATGCTACAGCTAGCGCTGGTCAAGAAGCTGCGGTAAAAACCTGCACTCTTCCAAAATGACCCTGAATACGCAGGGGCGGATTTAGGGGGGGCGGGGGCGGCCGCCCCCCATTGGCTCAAAAAAATGCGAAAAATTAAGGATTTTTGAGCGATTTTTGGCGATTTTCGGGTCAAAACGGCTAATTTTTCCGCCCAAGTCAGGGTTCCGCCCCCCCTTAGGGGTACCGCCCCCCCCCCCCCTTAGGAAAATCCTAGATCCGCCACTGTATACGTACTACCTAAAATCTCCACGGACGTACTTGGTCCGGTACTTATGGAGATTATGGGGTGGAGATGCCGACCGCAGATCTTAACCAGGAGTAATTAGATAACCCCGGTATTTGCCCTAGGTCCTTGGACCTTTTTAGACCAAAAGAATAATTTTTAGCGAAAAGAGTTGAAAAGGTTTCGCACCAGATTACCTTGGCGAAACTACTTATAAATTCCGGTTCCAATAGCACTCTACTTAAAACACAACAACAAAGAGCTCTAATCCGGGCTGTCATCTACTATAAAAATTATGTAATAATTTTTATAGATTTTTTGGTTCGAAAGAGGTATTATGAATTTTGCACAAAATGATAAATAAAGGTTTTACCCAACGAAATCCGGCAAGAAATAATGTGGAGGCCGGCCTAATCCCAATTCCTAACTGCCTGCGGTATAGTGCACCACCTCTAGACAGTTAAATTTTCGTGTTTTTACCAAATCAAAACAATGTACAGGAAATGGCGCTGATAAAGTCGGAAACGACACGCCGAAAAACGCAAAAGCTAAACTGCCACCAACTAACTAATAATCGTAGGGGGAATGGCCTAGCGGTCATGTCGCCTATGTTTTAAATGTAAAAATTGATAGGGGACTTGTAGGGGGTTCCACAGTAAAAGGTCGCATCTTTGTATCCCTCGCGACACATAGCGACATGAGTCCAACCAATTGACACTGCGTGGTCGGAATGCCTCCGCATGTCATACTATCGATCTGAAAACTATGGCTGGATCGCCAAAGTGGAACCAAAAGACCGGATGGTCGGAATTGGCGCACTAAGGTGCGCAAAGGCCGTACAAGTAACGGCACGTGTAGATACACTATCTACAGATAAATAGTTGGCAATAGTTAACTGAGAACTAAGAAAGAACTAAGTTAGAACTACTAGCTCTTAGTTCTTAGTTCCTAGTTCTAGTTCTTTTTTCAGAAATTTAGTACGAAAAAGAACTTAGTTCATTTCTAGTTGAACTAAGTTCATAATTTAGTTCTTCTGTTCTAGCGTTCCATAAGTGATGAAAGTCGTCGAGCATTTGATGCCTGTGATGGCAACAGAATACGTAGGTATGTACGTCCGTTAATGGTACGGTATATGTGTATGTATGTAGCAGGTAAGTGACGCCTTGTGGCGTAGTGGTAAACACCGTTGCACCTGGTGCAGAAGGTCGACGGTTCGAACCCTATGTAATGCAACGAGTTTTCTCTTCCTGGAGGCACGAATAAAACTCGTACATGAACACTTGGTAGTGACAGGCTGAAGGATAGCCGACTTTAAAGTTCGATTTTCCTATCTAGACCTCCCGTGTCAAACCCCTACATACGGGACTTATATTGACACGTTAATTGGGAAGTTTTTTATGTAGGTAGGTAGGTACCTACGTGTTGCCTTGCCTCCTTGGCGTTCTTAGCAATACATGTATGTACATGCTGGCTGATGCCTCGTTAAAGCTTTTTATTTTTTCACATAAATAAAAATGTAATATGCTAATGAGTTTTTCGTTTGGCCTGTTGGGCAGGTACAAGTATATGTACGTAGGTTTGTGAAAATCAATGTAATGCATATGACTCATTCCTCGCTGCCTTACTTCCTGCGTTTTGCGGCATGCTTTTGGCCTGGAATGCTATATTTTTCTGCCGTTTCGTTCCTCTCGTAACTTAGTTTGGTCAGTTACCTTCATTCGACGATAATTTTGCTTTAATCTATAGTGTTTTCACACAAGTTTGGGCATAAATTTTAAAAACGATCTCCGACAATAGCTGAAAGATTGTGATTTTTGCACTGATCTGATATATAATTATCGTACTCTCGGCTTGCTGTCCATAAAAATTCTTTAAATTTATGCCTAAAGTTATGTGGAACAGACTTTAATTGAGAAAAGGTGCCTAATTGTAGTGTATGCTGACTTTTTATACTTCCTTCTTCATGTCACCTTTCCTCAGTCTTTCACATCACACATTCCTTCCCTGCTTTGCTCCATGGGTCAGAGTGTAGCCTGGAGCGTTGCATAGGGAGGGAGCACGTGTCCTCTTCTCTTCAGAATCAAATCAAAAAATTAAAAAATGAGAAAAAGTGAAAACCGGGCTGCGCACGAATTCAGTCAGAGTTTTTATGCATTTTTATGTCAAAACTCCATGATTCTTCAGAATTTAATCAGTTTCAGTGCATAAATAGGATTTAAATCTTTAGCACTTTCTAGCTTCGCGCGAATTCGATCCTTAATGTATTTGGCGGCAAAGTTATTGCGCGCGCGCACATTTAATGACTGTTGTGCATTTTGTTGGAGTCAAAAGCACCAAAATTTTGACGCTCGCTCAAATTTAATCACTTTCATGTACAATCGATAAAACCTGATTTCTCGAATATTCGGAAAACGATGGGAAAATGCTCTTTTTTGCAAAAGAAGTAAAAGAAACAGGAATAAGGCGGAAAACACTTATTTGTGAAACATGCATTAAACTACGTGCGCTCATTGAAATATTGGAATTTCATATGACGCGCAATTTTAGATAAGAAGCGCCACAATGTAAGTGATGATAGAATGGAAATGGAAATTTTTTTGAAGTTTAACTTTGAACTTTTGCACCAATAATTTTCTAAATAAATCAGAATAAAGTTTGTTCACAATGCCGCAAAACCTTTTTCAAGCCATCTTACAGTGCAATGCATAGCTCACTATATCTACATATACTGTATGTGTCATTTATTTTCAATATTTCTTGAGGCAATAGACTATGGACGTAGAAGAAATTTTCTCTGTTGACTTTCGCGAAAAGAATGAGTTAGCTTAACTTCAAATAATATTCTTAAGAAGGATAATGTGATATCTAAATCATTAATAATTAGTAATGATATATTAGACTGCCTTAATTTGTTCCATGGTTCATAGTTGTTAATGAAAAAATAATGAAAATGATGTATATACACCGAGATGAATTGACAAATTTTCGCAGTTTCCAGGTTGCCAACATTCGGCCAATTTTGTAAAAATTTATCATTAAAATTTCCGATGCCCCTTCCCGTTGGATGCTTGAGAGTGCCACCCTTAGTCTCCCTCCTGTATAAAATTGAATGCTTTGCGCTTTCCACACCCTCATTTTAGCTTACATTACAATTCACTCTCAGTTAACATGTTTTGGACAAGAACTTAGTTCAAACTAAGTTCTTTTTGAAAAACAAGAACTTAGTTCAAACTAAGTTCTTTTTTCGAAAAACTTAGTTACCGCCTCTAGTTCTAAGTTCCAAGAAGTAGGAACTTAGTTCAGAACTAAGTTCGAAAGTTCTTTTTTCCTGAACTTTTGCCAACACTACTATGATGCCAACGGACAACAAACGACGGGCTGGCGAAAATATGGACGGATATTAAAACGATCCACATTGAAAATTGGAGAGAAATGTGAGAGCGCAAAAAGTCAAGATCACGAAATTTTTTATACAAATTGATATAACTTGTAGGCATGCGGAGCTGGAAATCTACATAATTTGAGAGTTTGCGAAAAAAAGGAAATAAGATACTCGAACAAAATACGCGATAGTGCCTAAAAATTTTTTTTTCAAATTCCATCTCTCTTTGATCTTGCTGCTGCCTTGACACACATACCGTCCAAATAATGATTGGAATTTTATGGCAAATCGAATTCTGAAGGAAAAACGGATTTTTTAGCTTTACATCGAGCTACAGTGGACCATCAGTCAAATTTAAATTAATAGTTTTGGTGCTTTGTTTTTGAGAATTAAATGGTTCTTGATTCGTTCAAGCGATTAGCGAAAACATTCTTATTGGAGTATGATTATCTTATACCCGCATAAAATTATAAAAGTCTACTGAGGTAGTCTGTTTCATTTATTCGAGCGCTTTTTCAGTAAATTTTTTGAAGGCTATATATAGTATGCCTAACTAGGTGATTTACAGTAACTCAACAGAAAAGTTGATTGGGGGCAAGCGGCCGCCATTCTTTCATTTTTAATGTACTAAGCCGTAGACTTAATTTAAGCATCTAAACAGTGCTCTGACATACTACAGTTAGTGCGCTAGATAAAAATCTTGCAGCAGGAACCGAACCCGTGTTGCTTCGACGACAATCAGACGTTCTACAACTGCGCCAAGCGGGGGTTTTCGGCGATAATGCTAGTCTACTGTGTTTAACGGTCCATTTATGACAGGCTGAATGCGCAAATTCCATCCGCATGTTGCATGATCTGCTAGAAGAGAAGTCGAGAATATATTATGATGTAAAAAATTTTATTGAAAAACCCTTCCTTCCTATGTAGCTACAGTTATATCTAAACTAGCAAAGAAAAATGCTCCGATGGAACAAAAAAGATGAATATACTTGGAATTGTGGATTATTATGGATGTAAAAGGAGGGGACTAGGAAAAATCTACCTAAAGTCGGAAAATCTGCTAAAAATCACACTTTCTCTAAGCAACGCAAAAAATCGATGTATATTCTGCGGCCAACAGATTAAAATAAATATTCAACCATAACAATGATTGAAACAGCAGCACGTTAGCTATGCAGTAGCTATGGGAAATGATATTAAGTAAACTAACAGTCTTCCAAGCCAATTGAATGAAATAGCAAACATCGAAGACAATTTAAGACATGGTTGGTTAAAAACAGTAGGAAACACGTAAGTTGACTTGAAACAGACTTAATATAGATACACTAGCATGCCCGAACCGATTGTGTGCACTAATCAATCGGCTCCTGCTTTGCTTGCTATAATGCTCATAAAACAAAACAACTTTAAATACAATACCTCTTAGGTTTCTATCAATCAGGTGCCAGCAATTTAAAAAAGTAACCTTGATAGATTTCGTTTATACACTCTTATCTGAAACTTCGAACATTATTTAAAAAAGACACTTTTTTAGAGGCCGCAGAATATACATCGATTTTTTGCTTTGCTTAGAGAAAGTGTGATTTTTAGCAGATTTTCCGACTTTAGGTAGATTTTTCCTAGTCCCCTCCTTTTACATCCATAATAATCCACAATTCCAAGTATATTCATCTTTTTTGTTCCATCGGAGCATTTTTCTTTGCTAGTACACTACTTTTAATTAGCGTGATTTCAGTACATCAGTCAGTAAACACAATCAGTAACATGCCACAATAATGACAACAGTCCAAGAACGCGGAAAACAATATTGTTCTTAACATCAGCATTATCCTTTTTAAACAAGACAACCTTATTGACACCATCCATTTTCAAATTAAAACTGCATTAAGTTATTTCTTCTTAATGTGCAGTTCACTTATAATCAAGCACAAAAATTTAACCAACGAATTCACATTGCAAATCCTCACTCAATCAATACACAAGCACAATGTGTTGTGACTTTTGAAATTGAAAACACCCAATTTTCAATTTTCAAATTGAAAATTGGATCAATTTTCAAATTGAAAATTGGGTCAATTTTCAAATTGAAAATTGGGTGTTTGAATTTGCGATGAAGAAAATAATCAAAAGATAGTCACTTGGTTTATTTAAGCCGAGTAATAAAATAACGACCGTCCACCAATTCCAAACTAAACGCAACTAATCTGATCACTATGAAAAAGTTTTGAAAAATGAGCTTGCTATGCGAGAGTTGTAAACCAAGAGAAACTTAAAGTTAAAACCTACCATTAAATTATGAGAGAATTATAAAAGATTTTAAACTTCAAGAAAATGGAAAAGGCGGGATGTTGGTAAATTAGAAGGCAAAGATTTTCGGCAAAAATTCAAAAACTTCACGCAAATATCAAATGTAAGGAACACTAACGCTTTGATTTGGTAGTAAAATAAATTTGTAGTATAGACTACATATTAACAACAAATGAATAGTGCAAACTTTACACAACTACTAGGTGTAGAGAATACTAACAGTTTACGGCTTATTAATGTACATGATTACAATAAAGCTGTATATCTTTGTCGACTTCTGTGCACAGTAGTGTGATTGCTGGTTCATTTTAAACCACTTTGCAGGCAATTTACATCAATTAAACGATAGCTCTCCATGTGCAAGATTTTGTGAAACATATTATAAACACGGCTAAGAAAGATTTAACTTCAATGCAACCCATTTAAGACAAAATTACATCTCTTCAATGATCTAAGGACACTTGAACATAATTTTTAAATCACTTTAGATTACTTTTGAGGGTAAACAAACTCACTTAATTGATGTCTCACATATGAATCCTTGAAAATTTCTTGACTTCAGTTACAAAGTCTCTGCAAGTCTATCGAATTAGGGTTAACACGTAACGTAAACTTTACACAAACACATAGCGTAAAGAATATTTTAGTCGGATTCGTAATTTTGATATTGATCCGATATTTCTTTCAACATTTATGGAAAAATGAGTCTCCATAATGTTTTAAAGACAATAAACATTAGGTTTAAACCACTTTGCAATACTGCTGAGTGTAAACAAGCGCGCCCAATTGACGTATATATTTCATTCCCTGTAAATTTTTATCTCAGGAAAAAATTTCGATTTTTGCAATGCTCTAGAACAAAGGCTAACATGCAGTGTAAAAAATTACTCGGATATTATGATCAACATTCATGAAAAAATTAAGTCTCTACAATGGTCTGCGGACATATAAACAATGAATGTAAACTACTTTACATCACTGTTGGATGTAAACAAACGCGCCTACGTGACGTCTCACATTTGATCCTTTGAAAACTTCTAGGCTCCAAGAAAAAATTAGGTTTCAGGAATGCTCAAAAACGAAGATAAATACATATGCAGTGTAAACTTCATGTAAACACCTAGTGTAAAGAAGATTTTAGTCAGATTCGTAATTTTGATATTGTTCCGATATTACGATTAATATTTATGAAAAAATTAAGTCTACATAATGTTCTATGGGCAAACTAACAATTGGTGTAAACTACTTTACAACACCGTAGAGTGTAAACATATGCGCCAGACTGGCATATCAAATTTGATTCCTGGTCCATTTCTAGACTTGATAAACGTGTCCCTGACTCGTAACCGGAGAAGCAGGCAGAAAAAACAAGACAGAAACGCATTTAAAACTCCAAATTTTTGACTTTACACTCGCTAAATATTAATGTATAGACAATTTGCTTTGACATGCACCCGATGTGAAGCACTTTATTTTTATTCTATTAGACTTATCCCGACTTCTGGACGGAGAAAAAGGCGAACAAAAAACGCAACAAAAACGTATTTTCCATCATTTAGAACACTGTAAACTTTAAAATTCCGTACCGAACTCCCCATTGAGTTTAAAGAAATTCGGTTTGGTACAATTTGTAGCTTTTAAATCGTAGTACATTCCTGTGTGCCAAAATTCTGTTGCAAAAATTATTTGGCATGATTTATCAATCAAACTTCGGAAAAAACGTGTTTTTTAGCCCATTTTTTACCTCTGATTTCGAACTTTACACCCCATAATTAACTCAATATTGCGTTTTTTTAAATGCGGTTTGCTGCGATGTTTAGCCCCTGTGAGGCACTTTATTAATGCTGTCTTCGATTTGCACTGACTCATAAGCGGAAAAATTTGGCAGAGAAATCTTAGTTAAAATCCGTTTTTTTACACCATCCACTAGAGTGTAAACTTTAAACCCCAGGATCTAACTCACCATAGAGCATAGAAGACTTTGCTTATTTGCAGAATGTAGCCCTTGATCCGCTCTACATTTCTGTCAGAAAACATTTTAAAAACCTCATAACCGGAGTTAGTATCGGACATAGGAAGGTTGAAAACTCGACCAAAAAGTGCTTTTTCACCCCCAGATTTTCGCACTCTTTACACTGCCGTTCGATAAATAATACGAATTTCAAAAAACAAAAAAAGTGTCATCTGTAGAATTCATCCCTCTATTATCCTATTCTGTTCAATGCTTCGAGTCATCAATACTCAGTTGTCCACATGCCGCAGTAAAAAGGTCCCAAAATTTGTCCTATGTTATAACGTTACACAAAAACTTTACACCTTCTTTACACAGTCAATTTTGAGTTTCAAGAAAAACAAAAAAACACGGGCAGCGAATTTTTTTATTATCTTTCTTTTTAAAAAAAACCGCACCTTCCAGAAGTGTCCCGTTATAGCTGTAGGGGGTGCCCAGGTGTTGGGGGTACCCAAGTATATTATAGGTACGCGCTAACGCGCTACCTATGATATCCTACAGTAAGTAGGGAAAATAGACTAGTTTAGTCTCGGAAATGATTCACTGAAAAAGCTCTCGGATAAATGAAACAGACTATACATCATAGGCAATTTTTTAAATAAGAAAAATTAAAAAATCGCTCGTAGTTTCACGTACAGATTGGCCCTGGAGCGACTATAAACGTTTGCAGAAAAATCAAAAATCCGCCACGGGCCATATACGGCGTTAGGCTTTTGTGTATATAGTTCGACAGAATTGCAAATTCCATTTAGAAAATGCATAGGTATGTCAAACAAATGAAACGAACACTCGCAAAGATTTTTCAAATTGATTAGAAACTGCGAATTAATACTGCTTTACGGAACTGAAATCCCCCCAAACTGATGGTACAAATGCTAAAATAGCGTCTATTCCACAATTTCTGGTTAATTTCAAGTAGTTTTGCAGAAAAGTTTTGTTTTTTATTCATTCCCGTCTTGATTTTGCCTTATTTTCCTCAGAAAACTTTCCTTCTGATCGAGGTTCAGCAGAGATTTGAGAGAACATATTAAAATCTACAAAAGTTTGAAGTTTTAGATTGGTACGCGCGAAACTGCCGCAAAATAACGATAATTTCGTTAAACATCGTAAAACCCCGTGTAATTAAAAAAATGCTATTAATTGAATATTTTTAAAGGTTTTTCTATTGTTCAAAGCTTCAAAGTTTCAGAAGCTTATGGTTACGATACTACCATACATATATGTTCTATAGGCCCGACTGGAGGAGCAACCAGTTTTTTTAGCTAAAATTGCCTCGAAAACTGGTATAAATGATAAAATAACGTTAAAGTATGATTCACCGTTTCTGGTCAACAGTTTTGCAGGAAATTTTTGTTTTTTAATTATTTTTTGGCCTTGATATCGCTTTACTTTTTTTCTAATTCGGCTTCATATCCTGGGGATCTATTCTAGACTCCCAACTTATAGGTGCTTGTCCGGTTTCGAATTGATTATTATGCTGATACGCGTACTTTATATTACGTTAGGTTTATAAAATGTTCGACTAACGCGGCGTGGAACGCAGTAATGAAAAAATTTAGGACTGAAATGTATCGATTGGTTGAATGGCCAAATGGGCTATGCAAATTTGGTGTTTTGGCTCAATAACGAGGCCGTATATTTATTACCTTTCATGTTTCGATCGCTTATTGAAAACATCGGACCCAAAGAATATGGATCTTGTCACTTTCTCATTTAGCTTCAATTTATTAGCTATCTTGACGATATTAGCCGGTGAAGCATTGAAAAATGACGACCACAGTCCGTGCCCTTGCGCCCGCAGTCAATCGCAGGATATTTTTGTGTATAAAAATACGACCGTTTATGAATACGTCGATAACAAGCGAGTCGTAACGAGTGAGAATATGCATATTCCATCGTTTTCCTATAAATTAATTTACAAATTTTTTGTTTGGTTGGCTAGTCTTAAATTTTATAAGCCCTAACGAAATTCCAAGCCCGGCAATTGAGTAGAGCAGAGAATCTTAGGATCAGATGGTCTGGGGCGGGGTCAAATTGAGCTTTTTCCGGCCAAAATGACCTCAAAAACCGATATAAGCGCTAAAATAGCGTTAAAACTACGTTATCAAGCAGTTTCTGGTCAATTTGAAGCACTTTTGACGATAATTTTCCATTTTCATCCCTTTTTGGCCCAACATGCATGTCTGGTCGTCACTAGTGAAAATTTAAGTATTTTCCTGCATGCTACAAATTGAAATTCCACAAAGTTATTTAAAATGCAATATCTGTTTGAATATAAAGTTAATATTTAAATTAATCAAAAACGGTAAAAGTTCTACATGTGTAATGCGGTTTTTAATAGTTCAACCTTAAGTAACATAAGTAATTAGCATGAGAATTTCGTTTATCTTTGCGCATTTATCTTTCTTTCCGAAGAATTTTGGCTGTTTATTCGAATAATATAAAAAAATTCCTATAATTACAATGTTTGTTTCGAAATGTCCCGGAGCTTTTTAAAGTTCTAAGTCTGCCAGTCGATCGCGTCTCATACTATTCTAATGGTCTTGTTGATCCTTATGCTTCATTGATGTGTTCATCAAATTATTCGAGTCTTTTTTAATTTTAGTACTAAATTTAATTTAAAATCCAATGGTGCTACTGGCAAGAGCTGCGTAATGGACAAGCACGTAGATGCAAGGTGGGAAGGTTTGGGAGGACTAGTCTAGTCTTTCAGAACTTTTGTAAGAGTTCCCGAACACATGTGAAATTTTTTATTAATTCCTTTACTCATTTTTGTATTTTGTTATGTAAAGACGTTTTTATGCATTTTTTAAATTTAGCTTTGCCCGAATATTTCAACTGTTCTAGTCTCTTTGCACTCCTAAAAAACAGCCACCCTTTTGAAATGAAAATAATGTATTTTTTAAATTCCAAATGGATTTTGTAAGAAGTGACTCTTAGTACTTCCCAGGAATAATTCTGGTGTATCTCATGCAGTTTATAACCTATTGCGGTCTCAAAAAAGTCAGCACACCCAGTTTAATCAATAAGACATCATATTATGTTATTTTATACACTTATTTTATATTTTCCTTCCACCTTAGCTACCTTGTTTTTTAACATTTTATTTGCATTGTCATTTTAATATTTTATTATTATTATTACTTTATTCATTTTTCCCGACAGTGTAAAATATCGTTCAAATTGCAGGGTGCATTATTTTGGACACCAATTCGAGGTTCCTTTACGTCAAACCTGAGCTTATGGATCGTATACCAGCGAGATGCTTTGGAGAAAGTATGCATAGTGTGAAATTGTTTTTAGCATTACCTCGAATCAGTTGAAAAATTCTAATAAAATTAAATTAATCAATTTCTGGATGATGCATAACTTGTTGGCATTTACTTACTGAATTACTACGCAAAGCCAAAATTAACATACGTGACAGTATTGAGTCCATACATTTAAAGTTCGGAAGCTAAAAAAATCATTTCATAATTATTCAATTATATGATAGTAGACATATTACAGATTTGTAGAAGAACGATAGGGTTATGCTATGGGATGTAATAATATTATGGATTTAATTCCCGATAAATATGACTTCAATTATGATCCTTTATTTATTTTCGTTAATCTACTGAATTTATGTTAATAGAAAAAGAAAGAGGATGCGGAGACGTACTGAAGAATTGCTCGTTCGAAGAAATCCAAAATTTCATACCCAATAACGAAATTCGCATATGTAAGCTTGACCTTACATATTTGCGATCACTAAGGAGATTTTTTTATTTTCATTTGACGTTTTTTTCGGAATTTTTTTTGCTCTCCTATTCATCAGAAATTATGTTTGAAACTGACGTCTTCCAACTAGGAATTTTCATCCACGAAAATAAGAGTTCTTTAATCCATTTTTTTCTAAATCTTCAAATCTGCAACATTTTCAGGAAACAAATATTCGAGAATTCCAGATTTTTACCGTTAAGGATTTTTTGCATGCTTAGTCGCTGGATGCAACATTCTGTAATGACCTTCATTGAAAATCGATATTTTTAACAGTGATGCTTCTATTGTAGCGAAAAACAGTAAAGCTATTGCGGAAAAAGATCGATTGCAAGTTACTCATATGTTTAGTTTATGAATTGATTAATTTAGTCGTATTTAATTATAAATTTGAAATGACCTCAACCTTTTTGAAGCATCCTTCAAGAGCATGCTAAAGGAGAAAGAAAATGGAACTTTAACGCATTGTCTGCGCATACCCGGATTATCGCATCAATTAAAGCTGGAATATTTTACAGGTGAATTTTAATTTATAAGCGGCTTCAACATCACTCGATTTTTTGAATAAATAATGATTAACAATTTATTAATTAATTACTGGGAACTCAATTTAGTTATTCTGAAACCACTTCATAGTTTTGTGCCCTGCGGAATTCCTATTCATAGCAGGTGCATTTCATGACAGAACGATTTTAACTGGATGAACTTGATGACATGGTATGCACATTTAGCTTTATCTATTTGTGATTTATTATCATTGGATTGAATTGAATTGTAAAGGATTGAATGTTTAAAGAATCATTACAGTCAGGCCCGTATTCAGGACTTGGCCACGGAGGGGGATTGACCCAACGTAAATTGGGCTATGTCTCGGAAAATTCGCCGGGATCCAGTGGCGGAACTAGGATTTTTCTAAGGGGGTGGTACCCCTAAGAGGGGGCGGAACCTGACTTGGGCGGAAAAAATAGCCGTTTTAACTCGAAAATCGCTAAAAATCGCTCAAAAATGCTTAAGTTTGCGCACTGTTTTGGGCCAATGGGGGGGCGGCCGCCCCCCCTAAATCCGCCCCTGCCGGGATCACACGCAAAAACCGCATTTTTGACGTTTTTCGACATGTTCTATCCATCAAGATCATAAAATTCGAACTTGTTTTGAAAAAAACTTTTTCACACAAAAGGCAATATAAAAAGAGTCATTTTTTGTCGCGATTAAGCCGAAATGATGGAAAATACTTCAAATCCGGAGACATTGGATTTTTCCATTTTTCCGTGCATTATCTCACCTTTCAAAATTTTTTTCCGGCCAAGGGTGGACGGCTCCCCTCCCTCCCCTTAAATACAGCCCTGATCACAGTATCACTATCAGATTCTGGATTAATAAACCGAATGCGAGTCTCTTTCGTTTTTCGAAAAATCCGTTTTAACACTGACGCTAAAAAGTGTAAACTAGCTGCTTTACAATCATGCTTGATGGGTAGGATTTAAGTTTTGCTTTTTATTTAATGCATGATTGTATTGTAATGTGTGGTTAAGCATATTTATATTACCATAAGACAGTCAATATTAAGCCAGGTTACACCGAAAATTGCTCATTTTTTCCAAATTTCACGATTTTAGTTTTCCTCTTGGCTCCATCGCTTGTCGTTTCAGAGTCTGCGAAACATCTTCCGGGGATGACGAGTCGTCAACAAGAAGCGAATATCAGCTGCTCAGCCGATGAGGACAATGTTTATATTTTGGAAAATGTTTTGATGGACTGCATTGAATCGGATGTTTTAAAGCCCCTGTGTAAAAGATCTTTTTGTCTTAATATTTCAGGAAATTTATATCGTATTTATTTTTTCAAGATACTTCAAGCTTTGCTATTGTAGCATGACGATTTTTTTTATACAAAAACGCTTGAAATTATACCAAGATTGATTTTAGAGTGTTTAATGCCCGCGCTTTGAACTAAATAGACTGCAGTTACAATATATGGCGCGAAGCGCAAAAAATTATTGAAATTCTACTAAAAAATACTCAAAAAACTATCAAAACTTCTATCACATTGCCCCAAAAAAATCTTTTTACATTCTACAAAGATAGCTCCAAAAATCTTGGTACGAGTCTCACGTACAAGAAAAACAGTCGAAAATGTTGGTTTTTTGCCTCTGTCATCAATTTTTACGACACTTTTTTTGGCCTTCAAAAGTTAGACTCACTCCTTCGAGACCTCAAATTTCAAGCGCTGCGTATTTATGAAGCATGTTTGCGTAACTCTAAACGTGGTTTTTCCCACTCGATTCTGCTTCGTTTTTCAGATTCCGCCATCTTAATTTATAAACGACTAAAATTATCATAAGTATCAATAAATAGAGGACAAAAATTTTAGTGAATTTCGATTTTTTTCAGGTTCGAGTTTTCTAGCATCGATAGATATTTCTGTCGATTACTTAACAATATGCGATTTAAGTCAACTTTTTCACGTGTTGTACGAGTATGTTCGTTTTTTCAGCGTCGCGTTTTGAGTCAAGCAAGTTTTTCTTCAATCAAACAAATTCTTAGAAGTTTTAGATTTGTTTTTGCCAATGTTATTACACCTAAAATACATCGATTAAACTAATTAAAATTTATAAAAAGATGTATTGAATCAAAAACTTAATTGAATAGACGATAATTGTTATAGACTGTGTGCTCAAAGTAAACATTACCCGAGACATTCGAAAAGGGTATACGGGCGTGAATCGCTCATACGATTTAGCCGAGATGGACCGAAGATTTGACGAAATCGAAGGCGGTAATTCGTGAGATGTATACCATGTTCTAAATTTGCTTGGAAATATATAAAATGAAAAAATAGGAAAAACATGAAGAAATATCGATTGAAAAAGTATGAAAATATGAAAAATATTACGAAAAACATATGTAATGAAAAATTTGAAAAATTTTGAAATAAATATATAGAAAAATAGAAATAAAACTAATGTGTTCAAAAATTATTTTATAATATTGACAATTCTGTAAACTGCGACTTGCAAAAGCAGGATTTACGAATCCATTTTCAATTGGAATTGGAATGTAAAAGTTTATGGTATGAAGAGCTCAAGAATAAACAATGTCTTGGTACTAATTAGTTTTCCTCAATTATTACACAAGAGTCCTAGTATCCTTAGTTTTGTAATGGTTAGATGTAGTCTATTCCTGAATTTGAATTTTTTAGAATTTTGTTCCAATTGGGTTTTTCTTCCTGTCAGTCTGTCAAAGTAAAAGCATTTTTTAATTTGTGCGATATCACGTCGGACCTAAAAACATAATTTAATTCATTTTAGATCTGTTTGAAGGAATTCGTAGTATTTCAAAGACCATAAATGTAGAATAAGGATTATTAGAAAATCTTTTTGAATGATTTTACGATCGCAATTAAAAAATTTATTTTTTACTCTCTGTTTCGTCAAAAATATTTCTCGAATATTTTTCGCCGCAGCAGAGCTTTTGTCGTATAACACCAATAATTAAGTCTACTGTGTTTTTTGACTGCTGATCATTTTTAAAGAAATTTTTGTACCATAAACGATTTTAGATTAGTCTAGTACCTGCGAAATATTTAATAACGAATTTTAAGATTTTGTTTATGGAGACGGATGACTACCAAAAGTCTCGAAAGAACTAAAATTTTGGGTAATGTAAATGGGAAATCTGGGCAAAAAAGCTATTTATAAAAAATTATAACAAAGTAATCGAAATTATTAGTTATCAGAGAAATTTGAATTAGTGCAGTTTCTTCGATATACATAATGTCTATGCTAGCTTTTTATTTCGTTGTATTAATTTAGCTTTAGATTAAGTTTAATCTAGTTCAACTCATTTAAAAAATTGAAAACGTTCTGAAAATCAAAAAATTTGTTTAGGAATTTTTTTAATAAAATTTAAAAAAAGTTTGTCAGGTTGAAAAACTGTAACTGGTTTAGTTTTAATTTTTTAGCTTTACTTTATTCCAGTTATAGTTTTAATCCGATGGATATCACGAGTTTAAATTTTAACGAGGATGCGGGAGTCGGTGGCGTCTGAACTGTCAGAATCTGAAAGACCCCCAAATTTACAATTTTTTATGTCCATGGATATTTTAGCGAATTTAGTGATTTAGATAGTATTGTCTCCCTTAGCATTCTTCTCAAATTAATTTTGATTCATTTTAGTAGTTATTTTTTGTTTAGAAACCGCTCCCCAAAGGTGCAGTCATCTTAGAGTATTGGATCCGCGAATTCGTCACTTTATGTATAATCTTACAATAGTCCAAAGTTAGTTGCCCTCTTACTTCGCTTTCCGAAAAGTTCGTTAAATCAATAAATAGGTACAATATGAATGAGAAATTGGTCCAATTACCGGGCTCAGATTATCAGCAAGGTAATGTGAATCTCGGAGTTGTCTTATACATGAGCAGCAACCACATCTGGGCGTAGGGGTTTGGAGTGTGCACCCCCTCCCCCGAGAAACCAAAATAACCCCCCAGAAATCAGAATACCCCCTAGAATTCAGTTTTTCATTTTTTAGCAATTTTTCGATGCCAATGGATAGTGCTCGATGAAAAACGTCGAAAAATGGTGTTTTTTCGCCATACCACCACTTTTAAGGCCATTTTTTGACCTTTAAAAAATCTTGCACCCCCAGAATTTTCTTGCTGTTCACGTATGGCAGCAACTGAATTTTGTAGGGCCTGGATGGTGTAAAACTGCCAAAGCTCCAAAAGGTGTCAGAATTCAATTCTAGGGTCTATCGAATTGATAAATTGACGCGTATTTTACCGAACATTTCACTGAAAATTTATATAATGAATCATTGCTAAATTTATTCGATTTACGGATATTTTTGGTGCTTTATATATTACGAGCCCAGTTTTACTCCCATTGGCTAAATGAATACAAAGTGCACATGTCAGACCATAGTGTGGAGCATCGCGAATTTAAGATTTAGGATTGTGGGTCCTCGATTGATTCAAAAACTTTGTTTTCGGTTCTTTTCGCAGTGAAAACGAAATCAGTGGAAAGTTTTTGTGTCCACGACTTGAAGTTTCGTATTTTTATGTATTTTTAAAAATTAAAAACACTTTCGAATATTCCTAAGAATCAATATGCTTACTTTTTCACTACCCATTTTTTCCGACAACAAGTTATCATTTTGTGAGGCTCGAATTGTCATTGCTCTGTGGCACTTCCAGAAGAAATACTTGCTTTCTGAAAAAGCATGACCGCTTCTTTAGCAGTATTAAAACGAATTTAATACTTTGGATTGTACTCATTATTTTTGTTTATTTGGCTTTTTCTTATTTGTCTTATTTATCATGCTCTTTCTTAGGAACGACGAATGAATTGCTATCAGAAAGGAAGAAAAGTGCCAAAATGCTCATTTACAGTAATTATTTCAAGCGCTGGGTGTCTTATTAACGTATTGGGCGTTTTAATTACTTCTATCTTCGGCGTTGTTTTATTGATTAATTCGTTTATGAATTTGATGGATTAAATTTTTACTTGCATTCCTAGCAATACCGCATGGGGGAAGTTTGTTTTTTAATACACCTGCAAAGGGTGGTATAACAAACGCAAGTCATTCTCTAAAAATGCGCAGCGCAATTTGTAGATTGTCTATTTCACTTATCCGAGAGCTTTTTCAATAAATGTTTTCGGGGGCTACAGTAACTCCTTCCTTCTTAATTACTGTAGGTCATTAGAGCTCACTGTAGCTACATAGCAAAGAAGTTTTTTCAATAAAATTTTCCGTCTTATAATTCATTCTTGTCTTCCAGTTGATCAATCAAACTGCAGATAAAAGTCGCGCATGCAGCTTATCTCTAGTTAACACTTTAAATACGACAGACCACGATTTTCAAGAAGCGCTGCTAACTCCCGCATAGCTCAGTGGTAAAACATGTGCTTGTCGTCGAAGCAATCAGGGTTCGATTCCAGCCGCTAGCGTTTTACTTAGCGCACTTACTGTAGTATGTCCTAGCACTCTTTAATTGTCTGAATTGAATTTATATGGACGGTCTGCTGGTGCATTAAAAATAGAAGGATACGAGCCACTCGCTCTCACTGAGCTTGTCTGTCAAATTACAGTAAATCATCTTGTTACGCTTACCGTAGCCTTTGAAGAAATTACTGAAAATGCTCGCGAATAAATGAAACAGACTATAGCTTTTCACACACGAACGTACTACAAATCAAAAGCTACAAACTGGCCCAGACCGAATTTCTGTACACTCAATGGGGAGTTAGGTTCAGGTTCTCAAAGTTTACAATATTTAGGATGGTGGAAAAGTACGTTTTTGCCCATTTATATGTTCGCCAATTTCTGTATTTAGAATTTAGGATAAGGCAAATACAATAAAAATAAAGTACTTACCAAGGGGTACACATCAAAGCAAATAGTGTTTATTTACATTAATATTACCTTTTTCGGGAGGTATAAAGTCAAAAATTGGGGGTTGTTAAACGTGTTTCTGTCTTATATTTTCTGCCAACTCTTCGGTTAAGTCTAAACATTATCAAAAGTCTAAAAATGTACCAGGAGTAAAACGTCACACGTCAGTTAGGCACGTTTGTTAACACTCAGCAGTGGTGTAAAGTGCTTTACATCTAATATTTATTTGTCTTAAGACCATTTGGGAGATTTAATTTTTTTAAGTATTGATCGTAATATCAGAGTACTATCAAAATTACAAATCCGACTGAAATCTTCTCTACACTTGGTGGTTGTGTAAAGTTTACACTGTAAATTAATTGTAGTTCTAGAGCGTTGCAGAAGCTTAATTTTTTAAATTATCAACGTAACGTCAGAATTATGAATCTGACTATTAATTTTAACTATACCCCGTAGTTCTGTACAGTACACTATTGATTTATTGTTGATGTGTAAAGTTTACGCTACAAATGTATTTTACTTCCAGAGTAGTGCAAAACATTAATTTTTTCTAAATATGCTCCATAAGGTCAGGATTACGAATCTGACTGTATGTTATGTTTTTTAGTTATAAAGTTTACACTGAAAATTAACTTATTTTCAGAGCGTTTCAAAAGCTTACTTTTTTCAAAATGTTTATTGAAACATCAGGCTTACGAATCTAAATGTAAGTTTTCTTTACACCCAGTAGTTGCGTAGAGTTTAGGCTGAAAAAATATGATCTTTCTAAATAGGTTAAGGAGCTCTTGCTTAAAAAAGATAATGATGGTCCGCGTTCTTGGACTGCTATCATTATTTTTGCATGTTAACCGTGTGTGCTTACTGACTGGTTAACTCGAATCATGCTGATTAAAACTACGGTACTAGCAAAGAAAAATGCTCCGATGGAACAAAAAGGACGAAAATACTTGGAACTATGAATCATTAAGGACCAAAAAGGAGGAAAATAGGGCAAAGTTACCTATGTATGCCTGTGAGTGTTGTAAGAGTCTACTAAAAATCAGACTCCAGCTAAAAAGGCAAAAAATTGAAGTATGTATGTATATGCCGCGGCTTTTTTGAAAAAAGCTCGCATTCTACAAAACGTTGTTCACTGGCTCAGAAAAAGAGATTATGAGAAAGCTTTGATGTGTTTTAATAATCGATTTAGTTGCTGAGATATTAAAATCAAATTTCTCTAACATTCACATAGTTGATCGCTAATGGCTTCAAAAGTGAATTGTGACAAGGACACCATCCTGCTATAGTCTGTTTCAGAAGACTTCGGTCATAAATTTTAAAACCATCTCCGACAATAAGATGACAGATTGCGATTATAGCGTTCATCTAATACATAATTATCGTAACCCTCGGCTTACTGTCGATGAAAATCATAAAAATTATACACGAAAGTTATGTGAAACAGACCATAATTCTGCCCATAGCAATGTATGCCATGCTAGCGTAGCAATGCACATTAGTATGTCGTTTTCGATTAGTGATCGCCTATTTTCTAGGAATAATATATTCATGTTATTTATTTTTATGTCAGAGGAGCCACTCGCTTCTGCAGGCCGCAGAATATACTTCGAATTTTTGCATTGCTTTTAGAAAGCATAATGTTTTGGCAAATTTTTAAGATGTTTGCATGCTTATGTGACTTTTTCCTAGTTCCCGATCTTTTTGTATCCTCAGTAATGCGTGTTTCCAAGTACATTCGTCCTTTTTGTTCCATCGGAGCATATTTTTTTACTAGTCTATTAAAATGAGCCAACGATTCAGTAAACACAACATTTTAAGAACTGTTCGTTTTCACAATTTTGAGACGCCTGTTGGTTTAAACTCTAGAAAGTAAGGCAAAGTTTAGGGTACGAATGGATAAATAAAAAACAAATTCTGCAAAGTGCTTGGAACTGACTATAAACTGATAAATAATGTGACTTTTACGCTATTTTGAAGTTTAAAATCAATTTTGAGACTATTTTAGCTCAAAAATGCTCGCAAAAGTGAAGTGACCCATTTCGGCTGACCTAATTAACTCTCGCTTCTCGGCCGTGATAATCGTCATTCTTTTTATCCGATTGGACTTTATTCTGAATAAAAACTTAGCTACATAATAAATTTTCGTTTGTTTTTTATTAGTTTGTCTTGAAAAAATTGTTTAAAAAAATTGTCTTGCATTAGAGTCAAAAGATAATTCGGATGCTTGTTAAACTGCGTTGAACAACTGAAAAATCGGATGCAAATTTTTTAACGTTACGCAAGTTGGTGCATTGAATTTCGCTCGCATATTTTTCAAAATCTCAACCCAAAGCCAGAATTCAGAATAGCTCCGGGTTCCAGAAGACCCCGCAGAATAGGATTTTTAGATTTTTCCGTTTTTGCTATTCTTCCGGGCCAGTAGAGTTAGAACTTGATTAGAAATTGTTGAATACGTTTTTGCCCCTCACCTATTCTTCGGTACCTACATTATTTGATCCTAAGATTTTCATATCCTTTCACCTAGAATTGTGTCGCTTAACATCTATGTACATATATACGTGCTTATCTAGGATTCGGTGGATGAAAATATAGTAAGTGATAAGTTCGCTTGAGTAATTTCTGATACATGGGAGGTTTTGCATCCCCTTTCCGGTACCACGGAATAACCGGTTGGAAGCAAAAATTGTCTAAAATTTGTATGACTGATTCCTTCTTCCATTTACACTACAGATTTATAATGCCAGATTTTATTTTAGTCCACATTTTTTGAAGTATTTAAGCCAGATTTCGAGTGTGGATCGTTTGTGTTTTCAGCTATAAGTATATGCAAGTAACTACCTGGTAAGTATCGGGAAATAATTCGTTTTATTAGGATTTCACAAGAAGATAGCAAAATTGAAAGAACATACTTTTCAGAAATCTTGAAGTTCCACTGCACTTGTGTAATTATCGTAAAAAAAATCTGACGAAGCTAACCAGGGGCGGATTTAGGGGGCGGGAGGGGCGGCCGTCCCCATCCCCCCATTGGCCCAAAATAGTGTGCAATATTAGGGATTTTTTAGCGATTTCTAGCGATTTTCGGCTTAAAACGGCTAATTTTTCCGCCCAAGTCAGGGTTCCGCCCCCCTTAGGGGTAGCTGCACCGCCCCCCTCCCTTAGGAAAATCCTGGATCCGCCACTGAAGCTAACTGATGGAAAATTGAACGAAAAGCATGCGAAATGTCATATACATTATTTTATTACCAAACAATTTTTATCACACTTGATTTTCGTTAATTTATGTAACTACAAATCGAAAAAATCTTGTTGAAAAAGCGGCTTTAATCCGATGTTATTGACATAAGGCAAAAGACGAATAAATAATTTGATGGATTTATAAAAAAATAGCTCTAGTCTAAGGTTCGTTTCGATAACATATATCGTTGAAAAGCTAAACAATCGTTAAACTGAAAAAATCACTTTGACTATAAATTTTTTAAAAATTATGCAGTATTTACCGATCAAAAGGAAAAGGCATTTGTTTGCCGACCAAAAGGAAAAGGCACTTGTTTACTCGATCAAAAATAATACAGCGCAGAGAAGAAATATATATAACACTATAACTTTTCGATTGAATAATTTCATCGATTGCTTATCTCCAGAGAAATTCAGATAAAGTGAAATATGACTATTGCTTCGTTTCTCGTTCTTTTATATCTCAGCGCGATTTCCGCCTATTCAGTGGTGAAAAATAAGGTCCAAGGCAATTCTTGTGCTTACGGACCGCATGATATAACCATATCCAATCGCACAACCATTTACAGATGCGTCAATAACGAAAAAAACATAACAGGCAAGTAAATTTTACTCAGGTTTAACTTTTTTAAATTTTTTCAAATAAATTATAAATTTCAATTAAGTTCCAATTAAAATTCTGTACACTGCTTAGCACATGCATAAATATATATATATATATATATATATATATATATATATATATATATATATATATATATATATATATATATATATATATATATATATATATATATATATATATATATATATATATATATATATATATATATATCATAGGTAGCGCGTTAGCGCGTACCTATAATATACTTAGGTACCCCCAACATATGTCCCCCCCTCACAGCTATAACGGCACACATCTGAGAGGTGCGGTTTATTTTAAAAGGTAGATAATAAAAAAACTTAGTGCTCCCATTTTTTTCTTGTTTACACTCAATACCGAGCGCGTCGTGAGTGTGTAAAGTTTACACCAAAAATTCAAATGATTTGCGGAGGGCCAATGTTTTTTAAAAATGTTTTCCTTAATTTAGTAGGTTACGAATCTGGTCTTAAAATTTCTTTACACTCATTGGTTGTTGCACAGGAGTGTAAATTAGACGGTTTTTTCACTGTTTTTATGTGCCCGAGCATATCTAACTCAGTTTTACATTCCATGCAGTCTGATTGGTTTCAAAAGGTAGACGGTTATAAAATCTAGGGGAGACTTTTTTATTTTTTCTAAAAAGTAATATTTTCGAATTTAGAGGCGGTTTATTGTAAAGAGTCTGGGACAAAAAAAATTTTTTCCCTGCCATATTCTCCACTTAGTAGACAGAACGTGGTAACTACCTTTAAAATGTGCCTCGTCTTAAGCGCTACACGTTAAAATTTATTTTATCTCTTTACAATCAATATTGCGTTATTAGTGCGGGTGTAAACTTTGCACTGAAAAAATTTTTTCCGCCCAGAGCGTCGTGGATGATGAATTTTTTCTAAAAATGTTTTCCCTAATTAGCAGGTTACGAATCTGGTCTTAAAATTTCTTTACACTCATTGGTTGTTGCACAGGAGTGTAAATTAGACGGTTTTTTACTGTTTTGATGTGCACGAGCATATCTAACTCAGTTTTACATTCTATGCAGTCTGATTGGTTTCAAAAAGTAGACGGTTATAAAATCTAGGGAGGACTTTTTTATTTTTTTTAAAAGTAATATTTTCAACTTTAGAGGCGATTTATTGTAAAGAGTCTGGGACAAAAAAATATTTTTCCCCTGCCATATTCTCCACTTAGTAGACAGAACGTGGTAACTACCTTTAAAATGTGCCTCGTCCTAAGCGCTACACGTCAAAATTTATTTTGTTTCTTTACAATCAATATTGCGTTATTAGTGCAGGTGTAAACTTTACACTGAAAAAATTTTTCTGCCCTGAGCGTCGTGGATGATGAATTTTTTAAATGTTCTCCGTAAGGTCAGAATTACGAATCTGACCTTTAAACTTTTCTACAGCCACTGTTTGTTGAGGTATGAAGAAGTGAACTTTGAATTATACATCTATTTTCTAATGCCGATAGATAATTCCATATTGCATATTGTTTGATCAGATTTTTCTTATTTCAGAGGTTTTTGACTGTCTTTAATAAATACTTATTTTTATTATCATAAATGCACTATTCTTAAACTTCAGTAGAATGATGAATATTTTTCAATAATTGACTAAATATTAAAATCCGCCAATATGTCGAGTTGGCGCAGAGGCTGACGCATCCGTTCTCGCATGCGAGTTTAGAAAAAGACTAATGGGTCAAGGTGTGAAACAGACTGTTTTGTTTATAAATAACAAGAAAGTAGAATGTGTTCATCTCATACGGCTATTTAGAGCTTATAGTCTGTTTCACATAACTTTGTGCATAAAGTCTAAGAATTTTCATCGACAGTAAGCCGAGGGTTACGATAATTATATATCAGATGAACGCTATAATCGCAATCGGTCAGCATTATTGTCGGAGATAGTTTTGAAATTTATGACCGAAGTCGTGTGAAACAGACTATAGCAAGATGGTGTCCTTGTCACAATTCACTTTTGAAGCTATTGTCGATCAACTATGTGAATGTTAGAGAAATTTGATGCTATAATCGCGGTCAGTTTATTGTCGGAGGTGTGAAACAGACTATAGATACTATGTATACCTAAGGGTAAACCAAAGCGATCAAACGCAAGATACGGATTAAAAATTTTAATCAATGTTCAAAAAGGTAGTAAATACGAGCGAGCAAGGCAGATATCATGGAAATAACCATCTATTGATTGCATTTGTAATTATCAATACGGCATGGAAAAGAAACGTAGCTTAACGCAAAGTCAATCCAGCTACGGCAACCATATTATCAGCGAAACTGATCGAATTTGACCTCGACTAGACATCTTAGTAAGCGAATTATACTCACGGCGTACATATACAGTAAACCAGAGATAACGAAGATAAGTGAATTGTAAAGAGCAGTAGAAGTAGTAACTTAATAAAAAGCATAGTTTCGACCCCTGATCATTAAACGCAGCGCACTGCAAAATGTCGTACTCTTTAAACGCTGTTTAGATTATTTTAACGATGCATAATAAGCTGTTTACAATGACAAAATACATTGGTATGCCTATTTGCAGTGTAGATGAATACACGCGTTTAAAAAAATTTACTCGATTCAAACTATACGGATACGAAACGAATTAGTTAAAAGAAAATATTACAATTATTCGTTATACATTTACGGTACCGGGCTTTCGATCGTTTTCGCTGATCAAATTGTCGGAGCTTTCATTGATTGGCTGCGGGTTTTTGTACAGGTAGCCCAATAAGGGATTTTGGAGAACATTCATTGAGGAATCGGCATCGGCATTCTCCTTTTCTTCATCGAATGGATCGTAGCCGCTGACCTTTCGTTTCTTGTTGCGCATTTCGGACTGTTGTAGCTTTTGAGCACATTCTTTTATAATTGTGCGGAGAAATGGAATGATTAAACTTCTCCTTTAAACGTAAAGGACAAAAGAAAACAAAAATAGGAAGAAAAAGACAATTTATGCAAAACCATACCTTAGCTAACTAAAATGACCAAAAGCTTATTGCATGCACGTATTTCAGATCATTCTAAAAAGATTAACCTAAAAATTTGAAAATGAGCTGCAATCACTTCAAACTTAAGCCCGATTACACTTTCTTAGCGTCAAACCACGTGCAGGTTAATGTCTGGCTCAACGGCTCAAACCCTGAAGTATTGAAATCGGAGTCAGAAAGCCCTTTTGAGTCTATCATCAGCAAGCCCTTGAGTCTTGTTTAAAAAGGATAATGCTGATGTTGAGAACAATATTGTTTTCTGCATTCTTGGACTGCTGTCATTATTGTGGCATGTTACTGTATGTGTTTACTGACTGATGTACTCAAATCATGCTTATTAAAAGTTGGGTACTAGCAGAGAAAAATGCTTCGATGAAACAAAAAGGACACATATACTTGGAATTGTGAATTATCAAGGATGTAAAAGGAGGGGACTAGGAAAAAGCTACCTAAAGTCGCAAAATCTGATAAAAATCACACTTTCTCTAGGCAACGCAAAAAATCGAAGTATATTCTGCGGCCAACGGATTGAAATAAATATTTAACCATAAAAATGATTGAAAAAGCAGCACGTTAGCTATGCAGTAGCTATGGGAAATGATATTGAGTGAAGTGACAGTCTTTCTAAGCCAATTGAATGAAATAGCAAACATTTATGCATCCAAGACAATCGAAGAAATTGTTGGTTCAAAACAGTAGGAAACGCGTAAGTTGACTTGAAACAGACTAAATCTAGGTACACTAGCATTCCTGTAACGGTTGTGTGCACTAATAAATCGGCCCCTGCTTTGCTTGCTATAAAGCTTATAACAAAATGAAACAACTTCAAATACAATACCACTTAGTTTTCTATCAATCAGGATACGGAGCTAGTCAGCGTTGCTTGCTACTCGCCAGCAATTTAAAAAAATAAACATTATAGATTTCGTTCATACACTTATCTGAAACTTTGAAAATTATGTAAAAAAGACACTTTTTTAGAGGCCGCAGAATATACTTCAATTTTTAGCGTTGCTTAGAGAAAATGTGATTTTTATCATATTTGGGACTTTAGGTAGCTTTTTCCTAGTCCCCCCGTTTACATCCTTAATAATTCACAATCCCAAGTATATTCATCTTTTTTGTTCCATCGGAGCATTTTTCTTTGCTAGTTTTAAAATACCTAATTGGACTACTAATTATCGTTTATTTAACCAACGTCAAGAAAATGCATATGAAAAACGAAAAAAAGCTTTAAAATGGAATTTAAGTGTTCTCATCAATTTTAGAAGGGGTCTGACATGTTCAAAATAATATAGTCCTAGTGTTGGAATTTAGGTCTCTGACACAGTGCGACAAATCCGGCGCAAAGTCAAAATATTGAATACAAACTTAAAATATTATCTAAATTTAAAATTTTTAACGTATTATTTCAAATACACTCACAGTCTTTCTTAATGATCATCCGTAAACAAAACATAGCAAATCTCTTTTCATCTCACTGCTGAAGCTGATAAACCACGTTAATCACTAATTATTTTTATTTGTACATTTTGAGAATAATAAAAAATACATAAAAATAATTGCTCCTATTTATACTTCGTGGTATGTTATATTAGGCACGCGTAATTCATTTTACTTTAATTTCTAGGATGTATTCTATTGTACACACGGAGAAAATTTCTTTACATCACTCCTGGTGTATTGAAGAAAATTTCGCCAAGTTGTTTCGGTGGAAGTAAGCGCTTAATCATATAGTTGTTCCATCATAATGAACGCATGGAGTACGACTACATAAGGTTCTATGTGTAGATGCTTAGGGAAAATGATCGAAGTAGTCTATTAGTGTATTTTTAGCCTTTTTTGTTCTAATGCGAAATATTTTGTAATATTTTTTGTTTACTCCTATCGTCAAGTCAGTTTCATTCATTGTCACAGGCTTTTTCTTAGCAAGTTGCTTAAAGGAAAGAAAATTCGTAATAGGCAAGCCCTAAATTTTTTCAAATTTTTCAATTAGGCTTTCGAAAGATTCGAAGATTTACATTTTTTTCAAAAACAGCAGCGATTGCACAAACTCACAAATACGTTGCAATAGACTTCTGGACAAGCCAGATAATGTGAAAATCGAAGTGATAGGCTGACTTTTTGGAAAACTTGTCTTGTGATGCCTTAATTTTGTCTTTAATTACCACAACTTGCCTTCTTGCTAGTTATATCTGCTCTAAAAGAGATTTTTTAGGCAAAATGTATTTTTTAAATTTAGGGGAAAATGCGGCAATTCGAATTAAATTTGTAAAACGTGTAAAAACAGAAATTGTGAAGGTCACGTGCATATGTATAATCTGTTTTTTTCAAAAAATAGCATTATCTGTCAACTTTCGGTCGTCCTTCATTTTTAGTCTGTTTACATAACTTTGGGCACAAATTTTAAGAATTGTTCCGGAAGGAAGCCGACGGATTACGATAATTATATATCAAATCAATGCTATAATCGCAATCCATCGGCTTATTATCAGACATAGCTTTTAAAATAATGCTCAAACTTGTTTGAATCAGACTATAAATGACTTTTGTGTTGAGAAAAGCAAATTTTACGTACATACGGGCGTTTTCAATATTGTCCTACATTTATTTCTCTTTAGAAAGTAATGTAACGGTCGGCGCCGCATTCCTTCCGTTACGTGTGCAAAATTTTAACCGCACCAATTTCCTGGATCTTCCGCTCTGTATCGCGTGTATAGCACACCTGAGCGTGGGGGGTTTGGGGGGTATGCACCCCCCAGAAACCGAAATATCATCCCCCGAAAATCAAAATATCCCCTCAGAATTCAATTTTTGAAATTTTTTTCTCGTTTTTTCGCAATTTTTTGATGCCAATGGATAGTCCTTGATGAGAAACGTCGAAAAATGGTGTTTTTATCACCATACCACCATTTTTGAGGCCATTTTTTGGCCTTCAAAAAATCTTGCACTTCCCCCCAAGAATTTCCTTGCTGCCAAAGTATGGTGTGTAGTACTAACCGACTACTCGGGCTCTTGATTACTTCCTGCGCTAATATTCAATATAATTGAGAAACAATATAAAATTAACCTCACGGGTTTAACTTCAAAGTATCCATTTCAAATTGTGTAGTAGCACCTCTGCTACTATAATATAGCCATGACGGAAAAATGCTTTTGAATAAGTATGAAAATGTATTTGTACGATTCATTTGTTTTTGGTTAAGTATAAAAAATAAAATTTAATGCGGATTTCTCGAAAAATTATTTCAAAACGCACTGCGCACGTAATTTATCGTGTTCCATGGGCTGATCCCCCCAGAATGGCTGCTGATTCTTAGGAAATAGCCGCCGACTCCCTCCCCTGATTTCGATTTTTCCAAAATCGTAAAAAATGTGCTGCTTTTTTGAAATTTTTCTCGCTAAATTATTGGCTAAAAAGTGCAAAATTTTCGGCGCTTCGCGCCATTTACTTATTTTTGACTATGTTTTAATTTATCCGATTTTTTAAATCATTTAAAATTTTTGTTTGTTTTTGTGTTCTAGAAAGAATTAACGCAGGCAAAACGTTGAAAAGCGTTTTTGACGTGTATCATGTTTTCTAATAACAAAAAAGAGCACTTTTGAAATGTTTCAGGACCCTAGAATTATCATGAAATCGTTCTGTAAAAATTCTTTATCTAGTGGGTCAGTTCCAGAATAGGCATTTATGCTTACGATTCACGATCAAACATAAATGCATAACATTACTGGTCTGGAGGATAAGATTTTTATCTTGGATATCATTTTGCCTTATTTTTTTTAGAAAACTTCCAATTTTTTAATTCTGGAGAATCTTGATCAAACATACACATGGAGGGGTCTTATGAGTCTGTATTCCAACATGGAAAAACTAAGACTTTTCTAGGTAAGATATCGCAGAATAAAGGCCAAAAATATATTAAACTTAAATATTTTTCGCAAAAGTGCTTTAAATTGGTCAGAAGCAGTTAATTAAAATGATTTTTACGCAATATTTACTTTTTAAGTTTACTTTAATTTAAAACTCTACGAGATTGTTTTCAAATCAAAATCAAATATACGAGAAATATTTTTTATTTAAGAGAAAATATTAACCAAAACTCTGGTTTTGGTTTTTTTGCACGCCCTCGTTACCCGATTATCACGAAATATTTTTTAATGAATGCCTACAAATGTAGGTAATATTGATATTCAAAATTTTTGATCATTTATATTGTTTTGCACAGGCGAGAAAGTAAGTTGCGAAAATGCCCAAACCGATTGCATATTTGATGAAATCCGAAATAGCGCAGACAAAAAAGAAATTCTTTTGGGTAAGAAGTCGAATATGTAATTTTATAAAAATTTCAAAATTCTTTTAATCTTATTTTAATTCAAATCAGCGGATTTAATTATTAAAGCAATGCTGAACGCAATGATTTTTCTGGTAAAATGCCCATTTTTGTTTAATACATACAAATCGGCTGTCGCATGGATTTAGATGCTGCTGAAAATCCGCTGATTAATAATAAGTCTATTTTTTGCTCAAAATTTAAAAGAAAAAATTTCTTCTTCCTCCCTAATTTAATGTGTTCTGACTTTGTTTTGATAAGGAGCATTATGGGAGATGCTGGATCGCAAAGAAAATGGGACGCTAAGGATAGTGAACAATGATGGGTCATCACTTCAGTATACACGTGCTAATTTTACGAAAAAGCGCAAGAGTGGTAGGGTTAAAAGTGAAGAATAAATGTTCGATGTATCCTAAAATTTGTATACATACATCATAAAAATGATAATATTAATAATAATAACAATTATTAATATTATTATTGTTATAATTATGGTATACTAATAATAATATTAATAATAATAATAATAATAATAATAATAATAATAATAATGTTGATAAAAATAATATTAATAATAATAATAGAGATAACAATAATAATATTAATAATATTAATAATAAAAATAATAATAATTATTATTATTATAATACTAATAATAATAATAATAATACAAATCATAATAATAATAATATTAATTTTATTATTATTATCATACTAATCTAATAATATTATTATAATAATAGCAATAATAATAATAATAATAATAATAATATTAATAATATTGTTAATAATAATAATAATAATAATAATAATAATAATAATAAAAATATTAATAATAATAATATTAATAATAATAATAATAATTATTATTATTATAATAATAATAATAATAATAATAATAATAATAATAATAATAATAATAACAATATTAATAATAACAATAATAATAATATTAATAATAATAATAATAATAATGATAATAATAATATAAATAATAATAATAATAATAATAATAATAATAATAATAATAATAATAATAATAATAATAACCATTTTTTCTTTTTTGCCTGTTTGAGCATTTTTCGTTTTTGATTTTTCAGATAAATGGCGCGCGTACTCTATAGTTTGTATAGCTGCACCAGTTATTATTCTTATAAATCAAAAAGTTTACAGATTATGAAGGAAACATAAAAATTTTTTCCATGCTTTGGCCTGTCAATTTACCCAGCTGAACGCTATTCATTGTTTTAATAATGCATTAAAATTAATGTGTATAAATTGCACCCTTTGAACATTCGAAAATTGGAAAGTCGCAAACGTGCACCACCCTGTATTTTTTATTTCAAACAGTACATATTTTTCGTTTTAAGACATAATTTACTCTCATATTTGTTTTATAAGCGAAAAATAGAAGTAAGAGCAATATAAGCATCCTTCCTACTCGGCCTTGTTCGTTAGACGACATCGGAACGACGTATTTGGACCGCTTCGTTTTAGAATATTGCGTGGATCTCATCATCAAACCTCATTGTATGTATGCATTGATAACATGTTACATGTTTCCATCGTGCATTGTGAGATTTGGGCTCAACAAATTTATTTTTATTTTGAGAATTATAAAAAAATCAAAACTTGCAAATTTAACTTGACTTGGCTTTAAAAACTCAATTTCGGGAAAACTCGTCTGAAAAAATTGGAATAATTAAAAGAATACAAAAGTTTTTTATTAATATAGGTGGGCGGCAACAAAAATCTGGATGAGGGTGCAAGATTTTTTCAAAGGTCAAAAAATGGCCTTAAAATTGAAAGTATGGTAAAAACCACAAGTTTTCAACGTTTCTCATCGAGCACTATCCATTGATATCGCAAAATTGCGAGAGAAAAACATAAAATTTCTAAAATTGAATTCTGGGGCGGGGTTTTTTGGTTTCTGGGAGTGCATAACCCCAAACATCCCACGCCCAGGTAGGTTTATAACGAATTTTATTCAGTTTTCCTCCGTTTTCAATTTTTGCACATTAAATTTAGTTTAATCAAAGTCAAATATTAATAAAATGTTGTCGATTAATTGGTGTATTATTATTTACTAATACTAGTACTAATATTATTACTATTATGAATAATAATAATAATTTTAATAATAATATTATTATTATTATTATTATTATTATTATTAATATTATTAATATTATTATTATTATTATTATTACTATTATTATTAATATTATTATCATTATTTTTATTATTATTATAAAAGAAAATAATAAACATTCTCCAGACTGCATGCTGGGTGAATTCGGATATGATGCCAGAGACTATGTTGTGATAGACGAATCGTTCAACCATGTGAAAGGAGGTAGCGTTACTAAATTGAGGCATATTTCACCAAAACGAAATAAAAATACAAGTCATTTTTAAGATATTCGAAGAATTGCATTCGTCTATAAAACGATGCTCTCTCGAATTGCTGTTGAAAACATTAAGCTTTAGTGCTATATTTGAATTTTATCAGCTTTCACCAACGACATGTCGTTGCTCATTGAAAGAGGAAATAGAAATAAATTTAAAAAAGAGAAAAACAGGTAGCCACACAAGGAATTAAACAAAAATCGTATTTTTACGCCTTACGACTATAACAGTTCTCGTAATAAATATGTATATGTTATCTGTAGCGGATCCAGAGATTTCGTAAGGGAATGGTACCTCTAACTTTTCCAAAAAAACAGCCGAAAATAGGTTGAATTGGCATTGTTTTCGGCGTTTTACGTTGACTAAAATCGCTTTTGTGCAATATTTTTTCAAAAATAAATACAATTTTCGACGATTTTTTGCGATTAATCATTGAAAATTTTGACTTTAGCGGAAACCCGGCCAATTTCTGAAACAATTGGAGGAGGGACGTTAAGATGCGTGAATTGTTCTTTGATTTCCTATATTTGTTGACATTTGACGAGATCGTTGATAATTTTCAAAAGTCATGCTTGAAAATAGAAGAAATCTATATACTGAAATAGCTGGTTCTGCTCTTAAAATCGTCTTAAAACCTATTCTTTATTCAAACACGTGGCTTCCGAAATTAAGAAGGTTTGGGAAATTATGATCACTGATCTATATCTCGCTATCTGTTGGGCCAATGGGGTCTTCCCCGCAACCCTAATCCCCCCTGTGCATAATAATCGTATTTGTAGCACACATATGTAACTATGTACATATTTTACTCTTTCTTCCCACTGGTTTAATCGCATTGCTTCGATTTAGGAAATGTTTATGAAAAATGCGATTATCTAAGACGCCTGGATCGGCGTTTTCTTCCCTTCATGTATAATTTAACGATAGTCCGAAGTTAGTACACCAAATTTTCTACTATTGTCAGCATTTGAAATATTGAGCACATGTACCTACCTACCTACGCGAATGCATTTTCTGAGAATTTAGGGACGAAAGAGAGAATTCTTTTTTATAAAATAAGGCATAATTAAGAATAATGAAAAATAACGATTTCCTTGCAGAAGTGCTCGAAATATGTAGATCAGAAACTGTGATTTAATGCAGTTTTTACGCTAGTTTAATATTGATAGCATTGTTAGGTCCACTTTAGGCAAAAATAAGCTGTTTTTTGACCGAACCAGAAGGTTCCGACCACCAAATAAGGATTATGATTATTGTTATTATTATTTTCATAGATTATCAATCTACTAAATCGTCATTTTTATGTAGAAGTCAGTAAATAAATAAAATATTAAATAAATAGTAAATAAATAAAATAAATAAATAAAATAAATAAATAAAATAGTAAATGAATAAAATCAGTAAATCATCATGAGAAAAATTTTAGATGAGAAATATTTTTTTCTGAAAATTTGCAAATAATGCAATTATTACGTATAGAAGACAACCAAATTTTTATTACAATGTCGAAAAGCAATGTGTCCCGTTTCAATAAATGTTGGCACGATCAACTCTAATGTTTAAGTAACAATGATTCACAACGCGCGATAGTCATTTGTACATATATTTAGAGTTTCAAAATTATTTGATTTTTTGGAAAACGCCTTCCTCTGGATAAAACCCAATGAGTCAGTGTCAAAAACACTTTTTGATGCTTCTGACGCTGCTCGTTTTATCAAAACAATAAAACATGAAATGAGTTTTTAAAAAACTTAAACAAATTTTTATGGACGCAAAGAACCTATAATTTGGCTCTTTTGCAGTAAAAGATAGCCAAATGCGTAAAACACTGCGTTTTTAGCGTTTTATTGGAAAATCCAAAATTTTGGAAATCGACAACATTTTTGGCGGTCAACAGCCATTCTGCGGAATCATTTTTCTAAGGAAGTGTCTTCATGAATTTCTTCACTAAACTACTATAGGCTTGCCTCATACCTGTATTTTTTCAGAAACAATGCAACAACTAAACCCGAAACCATTGATGTTCGATGACTTAGATTAGCACGATTATCTTTTCCTTCCATACATGCGTACTGAATGGCTTATAGTTTTAAAATATTATCGAACGTCAATAATTATGTTTTTCTTAACCTAATATTTCCTTCATAGGACACACGTCAGGTAATTCGCTTAAGACAATGTTTCAGCATCAAATATCTACGTAACATCTTGATTTGATTGGAAAATGTTTAACATAATATTTTTAGACCTTTGGCTGTAGTCACTTTTTGGTTTTGGTTTTTTGGCTGCTTATCATATATGGATATTACGGTCTGGTTTTGTGCTCATTTTAGAAGTAAATTTATTAGAAGGTTTGATCATCAATCGTTTTCCGATTAAGCCTCGGCTTGCCGGCCCCCGGGGAACGTTTTAAATCGTTGTAGTCCAATGAGTTTTTAGTCACGCTAAAAGGGTTCGCAGCATTGAGATTGCCTTACCAGAGATGACCATGAGTTAGAAAATAGGTTTTGTCGAAATGAAGTCCTTTCATTTCGTCGACATGAAAAATTTTGGAGGCTGAGCTGAATAAATCAAATAACCTCAAATTATTCTACATTGTTTTCTCTAAATTTTGACCTATTGAATGTTATAGAAAGTTCAAATATGATGAAGAACCACGAAAAACAAAAACATAAATGTCTCGAAAGTGTGCGCGCGGTGCTCTGCGCGCACACAGTTCCATATAATTTAACTCTTATTATTTATTATTCTTCAGCAGAGATCAAAGTTTCTAGGAAATTTGTTAGTGCAAAATATCATAGGTCAGCGCGTTAGCGCGATACCTATAATATATTTGGGCCCAACATATGTTCCCCTTCACAGCTATAACGGGACACATCTAGGAGGTGCGCGCTTTTGTTTAGAGGAAAGATTAGAAAAATATGCTGCCGATGGTTTTTTGTTTTTCTTTGCACTCTCTACTGACTGTGTAAAGAAGATATGAAAATTTTTCTGTGTAACGTTATTACATTAAGCAAATTTTGTCACTTTTCCAAGGCTTGTAAACAACTCAGTATAGATGATTTACACAACTTAATGACATAGATTTATAGGGAAAGAATTTCTACAGTTGACACTTTTTTGTTTTTTGAATTTCGCATCTATTCTAGATTGAAGTGTAAAGAGTGTGAAAATCTGGGGATGAAAAAAAAACATATTTTGGTCGAGTTTTCGACGTGTTTATGTCTGCCGACAAATCCAGTTATGGGTCCCAAGAAATTTTTTCGGATAAAAATGCACTACGGTTAATGGGCTACTTTCGGCTTACCAGCGAACGTTTTTACACACAATACGGAGTTAGATCTAGGGGTTTAAAGTTCATACTCTAGTGGATATTGTGAAAGAACAGATTTTGTCTAAGATTTCTCCGCCAACTTCGCTTATACGTCGGGACAAACTAAATAAAACAAAAATGAAGCTTAATCTAATAGAACGCATTATTGAGTTATTATCAGGGGTGTAAGATTGGCGAAAAACACGTTTTTTCATATATTGATTGTTAAATATCTCAAATATGTTGCGGAACAGAAGTTTTTCACATAAATATGTAGTACAATTCAAAGGCTACAAAGTGGCCCAAACCGAATTTCTTTACACACAATGGAGATTTAGGTTCAGATCTTCTAAGCTTACAATGTGGTGGATGGTGGAAAATACGTTTTTGTCCGTTTTTTTATTCCCCACTTTCTCCGTTTAAAAGTTGAGATAGGTCGAATAGAATAAAAATAAAGGACTTTTAAAGGGGTACGCGTTGCAGCAAATGCGTTTATTTGCATCAATATTTAGCTTTTTTGGGAGGTGTTAAGTCAAAAATTGAGTGTGCTAAACGTTTTTCTGTCTTGTTTTTTCTGCCAACTTCTCCGTTAATGAGTCTGGACATGATCTCAAGTTTAAAAATGTACCGAAAATCAAACGTGATGCGCCAGTCACGCGCGTTTGTTTGCATTCAACAGTGGAGTAAAGTGGTTTACATCTAATGTTCATTTGTCTTAGGCCATTGTGGAGACAAGTTTTCATAGATGTTGATCGCAACATCAGAGTATTATCAGAATTATGAATTCGACTAAAATCTTCTTTACACTCTGTGGCAATGTAAAGTTTATACTACAAATTTACTTTAGTCCTAGAGCCTTACGGAAGCTTATTTTTCAAAATGTTCTACGTAACCTCAGAATTACGAATCTAACTGTTAGTTTTCTCAACACCCAGTAGTTCTGTAAGGTTTGCTGTACTCATTTATTGTTCATAAATTGAAAAATTATTTCTTCGATCACAAACGCTTTGCTTTATGAGAAATATCCGCATAAGCTATCAGAGCTAATTATTGTTGAAGTAGTTAATCGTTGCTACAAGCGACCCTGTGTTTATCAATTTCCTCGAATTTTTTATAATTGAAATATAATAAGAATAACGTAAAAGTCAGGATTACGAATCTAAGCGTAAGTGTTCTTTGCACCCAATATTGTTTTCCGCTTTCTTGGACTGCTGTCATTATTCTCGCATGTGTTTACTGACTGATTTACACAAATCGTGCCAATTAAAAGTGGGTACTAGGAAAGAAAAATGCTCCGATGGAAGAAAAAAGACAAATATACTTGGGATTGTGGTAGCAAAATCTGTTATAAATCAGACTTTGTTTTAGCAACGCGAAAAATCGTAGTATATTCTGCGGCCGTTCAAAAATTGTAACCCAATTTAATTAATTTTCGATGCTTTACATAAGAGGGTGTAAACATAATCTAAAATGTTTACTTTTAGTAAATTGCTTGCAAGTTGCAACGCGGACTTGCGTGGTATCGTGAATTGATATAAAACTAAGTGCAATTGTATTTAAAGGTGTTTTATTTTGTTATTGTGAGCATTATCAAACAAACCTGCCGGCAACTTGTTTTAATGCAACAAATCGTTGCGGGCATGCAAATGTACCTACATGTAATATGTTTCATGTAAGCTTACGAGTTTCCTACTGCTTTGAAACCAATAATTTCTTTGATTGTCTTAAACGCATCGATATTTGCTATTGCATTCAATTGACTTGCAAAGTACCTCTAGTTTACTTAATCTGATTTACCATGGCTATTGCATAGCTAACTTGCTGCTTTTTCGATAGTTTTTTTGGTTCAATAGTTTATTTCAATCTGCAGGCCACAGAATATTCTTCGATTTTTTGCGTTGCATCGGAACATTTTTCTTCTTTAGTAGAGAAATGAACTTAGAACGCTATGGGATCGTCCAATATCCTTATCTCATCCCCTGAAATCTTTTTCACGTGACAAAATGCAGAAAGAAACGAATTTTAACAAAGCACCCTTTTCGAAGTTACGGAAAAGCAGTTTCTACAGTAATTAATCTTATGATTAGCTCTTGTGTGAACGCGAACGAGCAATGAAGCCTTATGCTGCTATTATATATGGCCATGGAAGCTGCGGGATTCAGTAGACACTTTTCAGGAACCTCTCCAGACCTCGCAACAATCACTAGAATGGTGTATTTTTATTTTACAAACTTTTTCATAATTTCGCTGTTTTTTGCAGATATTAGATTAAATTAATGAAAAAGGTCGAAAAGTGTTGTTTTTCATCACTTGTTTTTCGTTTTAAATATAACGAAAATTTGCACATGCTTCTATTCATTATGATTTTTTGTATGCAGGAAGCTCGAAAGCAGAAAAAATCTTCCATATTTAGATAAATTTTTTTGCACACTGCCCGCGGATCAGGTTTTGCTTATACTAAAGAGCTTAGCATTTTATCTCTTTTATTGAGGCAGCTATGCTTAAAAATGATATAGCCGGGGCCGCTTCTGCTTAAAGTAGACAGGCACGTGCCTTTTGAATTCAGGAGACCAACTTCTTGAAGTCAAATGTCTCAACATGTACTTGTTCAGAAGCAAAAATAGTGGCGTTTTCGAATTTTCTCATTACGTTCTACAGATTCGAAAAAATTTTAAAAATAAAGATTATCTTGATATCAATCACGATAAAAAATATGTTATTCAAAATGCGCACACAAATGATTCCATAATTTTACTCGTATATTCAAGGTCGGAAATCTTATAAAATAAATTGTTTAATTCATTTGATGCACCCATTTGGAACGATACAATGAAAAAGCGATACAACAATAAACAATTCTATACGAAGCACCAGAAAATGTTGACTTACATATTGACCATGTCTTACTCAAACTTGCTGTCTGAAAACAAAATTTCTGCGCGCGTGTGCGCGCAAAAAGCAAGAAATGCACTTGGTTTTATTAGCTCAAAATTATGCTAAAATCTACTCTGGTGGTTTCTGAAGTTCGCTGCAAGAATTTTCACTTTGACCTTGTAAAAAATACTTGTGCATCCAAAATTTGGGGGACTTTACCCCCTTTTCTCCACAGCTGCATACATGCATGCCTAAAAGTAGAAAATTCTTCCATTTCACGCAGGCTAAGGTGATTGAAAAAGTAGAAAATAATAACCTCACAAGGGTAACTTCTTATACAGCGCGTTGCTTGTAATAAATAACGCTGATGTCGGAGCCATTAAGTCATGCTAGCGCGATTTTGCATCCTTATTTCATTTAATAGATTTCAGTTACTCATGTGCAGCAATACTAAAGGACCTAATTGGGCTGAAATCACGAAAGAAGTGCCAAAAATTTAATAATGGGGTTCTACCGTATTCCACAATTCGGCATTTACATTAGAATAAACATACAATTCAAGGCAAAGCAAGACGAAACTTTTCTTAGCTTTTAAACTTATAAAACCGTAGATTTATAAAAATGTAATCAGAATCACACTAAAAATCGCCTTGGATGGTGACAGTTGTAAAAATCTAGTTTGTCTTATAATGTGTGATAAAGTGATGATTATTCCTTATCAAAACGTTGTTTCGAATAACTACCTCAGTGTCTACTTTTTGCCTGCGCATGATTCCGTTTTGAGCAAAATCTCATTTGATTTATATTTATTAAGTTGGTGTATACAGTAGGTCGCTTCAAGCAAAGATAATTTTAGTCGCTACTGATACAAGTGGCCATACTTGTGCAGCAACCTAATTTGAAAGGGTCGAATCGGGCAAAATTGTCGAAGCACAAAAAATCCAATTTTAAGGGGTCTATGAATTCGGAAAGGTCTGCTAGATTCTAAGGAGTCCACTCCAGATACCCTCCCATGCCCTTGTGTACTACTGGGTGATATACGATCCGCTCCAAAAAGTAAAAGCTTAACGGTGAGATGACATATTGTCGAGACTTTGCTTTATTCAAAATCGTATTACTGATTGTCTGGAAATCATGTTTTTAGCCATTTGAGTGCTGAAAATTGATTGCTCTGCACAAGTCTTCGTGAAATATACAGATTATACAGGATGCCTGGTTTTCCCTCGATAGGCATACGCACAACTAACGAATGGTAGTTATGAAAAAATACAATAAGCAGTTATGTACACAATGTAAATAGGTAAGTGGTAAAAAAATGAGAAATGAATGGAAAAAAATAATGTTAAGCAGGGAATGTCCATGAGCTCGTCTAACACGTATCGTATTGCAGCAATGCACAAAGTTAGCTTCTCAAATATTAGTCAGACCACTATTATAGTCTGTTTCACACAACTTCGGTCTTAAGTTTTAAAACTATCTCCGACAATAAGCTGACAGATTGCGATTATAGCATTGAAATGTTATATAATTATCGTAACCCTCGGCCTACTGTCGATGAAAATTATTAGAATTTATGGACAAAGTTATGTGAAACAGACTATACTTGTACAAGCATGCTTTGTCCTGGACAATAAATCGATGATTGTCAAACGCGTATAGTGGCCATCACACATGGGCGTGGGGGGTTTGGGGCGTAATTGCAACACCCCAAGTCCCCCCCCCAGAAATCAAAATACCCCCCCCCAGAAAAATTTTTTTTTGCTTTTTTAGCAATTTTTTGATGCCATTGGATAGAGCTTGATGAGAAACGTCGAAAAATGGTGTTTTTTTCGCCATACCACCATTTTTAAGGCCATTTTTGACCTTTAAAAATTTTTTCACCCCCCCAGAAATTTTTTCACCCCCCCCCCAGAATTTTGTGCTGCCAACCTATGGTTGCACATACTTCTCTTAGGCAAATATAACTGTTATAGTGGCTACATCTGATAAGTTATTAAAGAGATGATAAGTCGGATGACTAAAAAATATATAAGTTTCATGCAAGAAGCCGAAATGACAGCAAATTTTCAGGAAACGAAACGCTGGCAAATCGAAAAGGATGATGGACATGTTCTATCCATACGTGGGCAGCAAGAAAATTCTGTGTGGGGGGTGCAAGATTTTTTGAAGTGTCAAATAATGCGCGCTTCAAAAATGTTGGTTTGGCGAAAAAACACCATTTTCGACGTTTCTCATCGAGCACTATCCATTGGCATACAAAAGATTGCGAATAAAACGAGAAGGAATTTTCAAACAATTGAATTCTGGGAGGGGGTATTTTGATTTCTGGGGCGTATTTTGTTTCTCGGGGGGTCCGTAACCCCCAAACCCCCCTCCCCCCACGCCGCCCAGGTGTGGTTCTATCTGACGATACCAATCCAAGAAAAAAACGACAGCTAAAAAACCAATCTGAATCTTTTTGTACAAATAGCTACAAAAACTAATTTACTCTGTATGTTGCTTATTGTTCTTAGGTTCAGATTCGTCAATTTTGTAACGGATGCACCTCAAACCCTCCGTCACGTGAGCAGAATTCTGCCCGCTCCGGTTTACAGGATCTTCTGCTCTGTATCGCGTGTGTGGCACTAACCGACTCGGGCTCCTGCTCACTTTTTGCGCAAATGTACAATAGTACTGAGAACAAATACGGCGTCAACTTCACGAGTTGAAATTTGAAATATCCACTCCAAATTGTGTAGGAGCATTTCTGCAACAATTTTATTATTTTTTAGCTAACTTTTGTGAATTTTTTCATGTTATAGACTTCTGCTTTTGAGTTCTACATAAAAGTTTGGTTAACAAGGATGCGACGCATTTAGCGAATTATGATACTTTAAACTACAAATTGAGGGTCCGGTAGTCAAAATTTTTCCGATTTAAGTCCTTTGGGTCCCCAAAAAGCCAACGGATCAACAAAATTACCAAACAAATTCGTAAATGGTCGTCCGATTGTGATGTATTGTTAAGACCGGCGATTTTTGATTACTAAATATCTTACAATTAAAGTCTTAAAGCAAGATTTTGGGTGTCAACCATACGTGGGCAGCAAGAAAATTCTGGGGATGCAAGATTTATCAAAGGTCAAAAAATGGCCTTAAAAATGATGGTATGGCGTAAATCACCATTTTTCCGACGTTTCTCATCAAGCACTCACTATCCATTGGCATCAAAAACTTGCGAAAAAAACGAAAAAAATTTTCAAAAATTGAATTCTGGGGGTTATTTTGATTTCTAAGGGGGGGGTATTTTTGGTTTCTCGGGGGGTGCATACCCCCACGCCCTGATGTGGTGTCAACCCATTTACATCCACAAATGTAAAGTAAATGCATACTGAGAAAAACACGTTTCTCTAGCAGAAATCACAAAATCACGAAAGTAGAAAAATTACTGAGGCTATTTTCAGAAATCTTAACAATGAGATAATCTTGTCTACAATCGAGTAAGTACACTCCATATATTAATGTCAAGTAAAAGAGTAGTGCGAAATCATTCATATAACGCTTAATTGCATTTTGAAAACTTAGTGCACTTATAAGAAAATGTTGCCGAACAAGTAGGTAACTAACGAAAATAGTTTTGATTAGTAATTATACACCTAAATGTTTTGACTGTTTACTGCCAAATAATTCTATTCTCTCCATTCTGTTTGTTACTTTCAAAGCCACCCACTCTATGGCTAACATTCTGATTCAGGTGTTACTGAGGAATATAATCATAGGTGAGCTGCGGCCTAATTTTGAGTGGGATACGATGCGGCAAAATAGACAAAAATGGCGCCAAAATGCATTTCTGGGATCTATCGATTTAGACGGTCCGCCACACACTCGAAAAGTCCAGAGACCATACATGGGCAGCACTAAAATTCTTAGGGAATGCAAGATTTTTCAGAGGTCAAAAAACGGTCTTAAATGGCTGTATGGCGAAAAACACCATTTTTTAACATTTCTCATCGAGCACTATCCACTGGCATCAAAAAATTGCAAAAAACAAAAAACTTTCAAAAATATAATTCTGGGGGTATCTTGATTTATGGGGGTATTCGGCCTTCTGCGGCCTGCATACCCCCGAACCCCTCCCCCTTCGACGCCCATGTGTAGTCCAGGACTTCCACGCCCATCAGTGGAGTGAAGGTGACGATAAGTCTGGTTTCACGTTAAATCGATGTTAATTCGGCAGAAATAATAGCAAATTTTTAGGAAACGAAACGCCTCAGAAAATCGAAAACGATGATAAACTTGTATTGTTTGACGAAAAAATCCTCTGTATATGCAGGTGAACGGTAAAATGACTAAAATGTGAAAGAAACCGATAGAAGGTGAAGTGGTGAAACATCTACTATCGTTTTATCATTGGTTCAACATTCATTTTATCGATGGAATAGCAATGATCTAAAATCGCATGATACCGCGGAGGCATGATTCGATTTTATTGTCATAAAAATAAAAGCAAACACAATTCCACGGTTTTATCACACAAACTGATAAATGCATAGGTTTCACTGCGTTTTTTCGCTGCTCATCATATCGTTTAAAACACGAACCTTATGCTTCTTGGACTAAGCCCGTTTTAATATTATGCTGCTGACCAGAAAATAATGAAGGATCTTTATTTGCTCGGTCAACAATGCACGAAAATTTTTCATATAAAACATTGCTGTCCTACTTAATTTTTATAATACTGGTCGCGCTCCGAGGAAATTCGCATAAAGCTAAGTAATGGCCGGTATTTCCTTACTTACTGCCATTTTATTAACTTTCGCCACAGTTTTCGCCATTCGAGTTTCGGAAAATAATGACTATGATTATTTTTATTGCGACTGCTCTTGCGATCGTTCGCAAGATGTGATCATTGAAGACCATTCGACCGTTTACGAATTTGTTCGAAACAAAAAAGTCATTAAGAGTGAGTAACAAACAACGATGCAAAAAATGTTCACTTTCATCGACTTTTAGCCGTCAATTTGCCATATAGTTCCGAAAAAATTCCATTTTTAAATTTCTCGTGTGTAGGTCCAGACTTCAAATGTCGCGCATGTCTGATAACAATCGGGTGCGTACAGACATGTAAATGCAATCCATGGCTTAGAAGCTAGAACAAATGCTATATAATCGTTAAAATTTCATTAGTTTACCGTTCATGTTCATTTTCGAGTACTTTTGCAGAAAAAATTCGATTTTCATCCATTTTTCTCTGAAACGCCTTATTTTTCCCAGGTAGCTTCTAATTTTCCATTCTGGAGTATCGAGGTCTGCTCTGACCTTGGGCACCAGTGCCAGGGGTCATTGACAATTTCAAATTCAATACCGATATCAGCTTGATAGTGAGTGAATCGAACAAAATGTAGTTAAAAATGAGTATTTCAGCATATCTGATAGGCTTGCGATGATCAAAGCTTAAATTTGATTGAAATCTATTATTCCTACTTTTGAATATGACAATACTCGTAAATTTCGATAAGACATTTATCTCCTTAGAGCTGTGAGCTGTGGTATTTAAGTAATAAAAAATTCGGTGTCTTTTTTACACTTACTCAATAACAATGAGTGCGTAAAGCTATTGCGCTAAGGTATAACATATATAGGTTTGTTTACCTATTGACGCTTCACCACAAGATTTATCTAGCTCAGTTATGTTTCCTGTTTAGTCTAGTCCTCTTAAAATGTGCACAATTAAATGATTTCAAAACGACTTCGCATTTTTTTTGAGGCAGCTTATTCCCGGAGAGGCAACGTAAAGAGTGTAAAAATCTGGGAAGGCACGCAGACATTAGAGCGCACGACATTAGAGCGCCGACATTCAGGCACGTAGCTGGCCCTCCTATTTTGGGGGACCAACACCAATTTCGGGGGTCTAAGATAGAAATGGCACAAAATAACGTGTGAATAAACCTATTTTTCCGTTTTTTCTGAATTTTAAGGGATCCGGACCCCCCCCCCATTCCCCCCACAGCTACGTGCCTGCCGACATTAAAGCGCGCGACATTAGAGTGCTGACATTAAAGCGTATATGCACTGTCGGATTTAAGGGGCCCCATTGAGACAAAAAATTTTTTGAAAAATGCGAGATAAACAGAAGAAATGAGAAAGAAAGGAAGAAAGAAAGAATGAAAGACAGAAAACGCTTCAATGGTCCGCCCGTGCTCACGTTTATACATAAAGTCTCTGCAGAATATGCAATACACCATGCTTAATTTTGTAAGAAATGCAACGTCAAGTGATTTTTTCTTCACTACGAATTGCATTACTGACTGTATATTTCAATCTAGCACCTTTGAAAAAATTGCAAGACGTAAGATTTTTTGGCACTGTACTCTTTTAAGGCAGCAGCTGAATTCAGTTTCAAAAAAGATGCCAGGCTTTAGAATTTTGTTGGTTGTACATAAGATTTAAAACCAGGTAGATAAAATGTCTTTTCTGCATAAAAGCGACTTCTTGTTCAAGAAAATCATAGAGACTTGTTTTGGGATAAAAAGCAATCTGGTAGAATTTCAGCAAAAAATAGAGTGCACAAAAATTTTTTGGTGAAAAAATTTTTTCGGAATGCTTTGGGAGCCTTGCAGAAAAAAGCCTGAATGTGAGGGTCATGGAAATGTTGGCAATTTTTTATCGTTACCTTCTTTCTCAGAAACTTCAAGAACTCAAAATTTTCTGCTGCTCCGCCTCAGACCCCGTCAAGCGGTCCTTCAGCGCGTCCCCTGAACCCCCAACCATATTTTCTTGGGAGCTTTGCGCCCTTCAGCATAGTTCGTATACGTGACAATTTTACAGCTCTGCCAGAAGTGTAAATTTATCTGCAACTACATGTATGCGACGCTTTGGCATTTTAAGTGCAGATTAAAAGGCAAAATGCATTTTTGATAACTTTTGTGATAAACAATTTGTGTCAAAAACTTTTCAAAAAAATTCCACATCAAAAGTAACTTAGGAGCAGCCAGAACAGTGCAGAAAAGCTTAAAAGTTGCTTTACAAAACAAAAGAAACCGCATGCATTTATCACTACCTGATACCGAGATGTTCATGCGTAGGTAGTTAACTTTGCCCCATTATAATAGAAAGCGTATCCAATTCTGAATCGGAAAGTATATGAATCGGTGCAAATAGTCTCGAGTGTAAGATACAGTAGAACTTTTTCAAAGGCATGCTCGTTTTGTCCGTGAAGCTTTAACCGGCGAATTCATTCATATATCAGCATAAAAGTTTTGTAAAGTTACGTGAAAAACATCTATGATGGCTGCGCTCTAATGTCGGCGCTCTAATGTCATGCGCTCTAATGTCGGCTCACCATCTGGGAAGGGGGTTGAAAAATCATATTTTAGTCTCGTTTTTATCATCTTTTTGTCCACCAACTTCCACAGTCAAACACAAGTCGAGAGATAATTTCTGTAATAGAAAAATACTACACTTTAAGGGCTATACGTGTTGACCGCCTTTATTCACATTCAATAGTGAGTTAGTTCTTGCTGTCTTAAACTGACACTCTTGGAATAGAACAAAAACACGTTTTTACCTTTTTTGGTCTTCCGATTTCCGTTTATGAGTCAAATGTATAAACTATACTTAAGAATTTGCCTTTATTTTGTCTCATTTCCCATTTTTGTTATTCTGAGTCTCTTAGAACCCACAAGCCCTCCCTCCACGTACATGTCTAATCAATCAGGACCATAGATGCACAAGCATGGCGAATCTGAGACGACAGTGGGGGAGGGGGTAAAAATTGAGCTTTTTCAGGTACAAATGACCTCAAAAATTGGGTTTGTTTGATTTGATTCGTTGATTTTTAATTCTTTCTAATAATGAATCATTTATATTTTTGAGTCACTAATTCAAGAATTTTAAAAACTTTAGTGTAAAGAACAGGAGGCAAGACATTGTATACTTTTATAAAGAAAACTAAGTACAGGACGCTTGGCAGACGCATAGCCACGATTTTACTTTGCTGGTCGAAAAATGTTTAATTTTGATTGTGCATTCTTCTGAATTAGCGACATACGTATGGACGAAGTGTATACATGTTAATGGTCAATTACAGCTCAACGGTAGAGTCAGCCGGTTCGAAAATGGTTTTTGTACCCCTTTAAGCCCAAAAACAGGCAGAAATGCTAAAGTAATGTTTAATTATTTCACAGTTTAATAGTCAATTTCAAGCAGTTTTACATAAAATTTTTGATTTTCATTCCCTTTTACCGTTATTTTGCCTTATTTTTCAGTGGAAATTTTCCTTTTTTCTATCCTGTGGGTTCAAAACACCCGAAAACCCCTTCATACTTGTTTGCCTGATCGTGACCTAGCTGATCGCGACTTTTAATTTTTAGATTGTATTCTGATGTATTCAAAATGGGAATTCCTCTACGTCGATTCTACTTCCAATATTCCGAAAAACTGCTATGGTGGAAGTAAGCGCGTTCCGTAACTAAATCAGTGTAACTAATTTGATAATCAATTTAATAATAACTCTAACAGATTAAACTAATTAAATTAATTCATAACGATTCCGTTGCTCTCAAATTTTGAGAGTTACGAACATGAAAAAGTTTGTTAAAAAAAGGTTCCAAAAATTTCCTTTACGTCGAGTAACGTTCAGGATTAAAAAATGAAACATAACTCATTAATTTTTAAAACTCAGCGAAAGCAAATGCTGGATGTCTTTTGTTTTTACCTTTTATGAATTTGTCTACAACATGCCTAAAATTTGACAAAAATGCTTGATTATTGCCTACTGTATGGCTTTTCAAACGATGCATGCATTAAAATAATAAACATCACGAGCATGCGATCGGTCGCGGGACACTCGGTCTGACGGTCAGCCATAGATAGCTTTTTTACGTCAAAATGGCCTTGAAAACTGATATATACATAAAATGGCAAAAAACGCGTATTGACTTTTAGTTTCTGGTCGATTTTGAACACTTTTGCGGGAAGGTTTCGATTTTCATCCATTTAGGCTTCCATTTCGCCTCATTATACCTAGAAAATTTCCCAATTTGTCCATCGTGATGATCTAGATAACTAAAATGTCTGTCTGATCATGATCATGAATGCTCAGCTTTTTCTCTCAAGAAAGCGCTTCTTCCTAAATACTCGTTCGCCCTTCTTTTTAATGAGGGAAGAATGAATTTCAAAAATCAAATTGAATGCTACTAGCAAAGAAAAATGCTCCGGTGGAACAAACCGGACAGATATACCTGGAATAGCGGATTATTAAAGACATAGAAGGAGGACCAGGAAAAGGTCTGCTCAAATCATAAGAATCTGCTGAAAATCAGATTTTCTCTAAGCAACATAAAAATCGAAGTATATCCTGCGGCCTATGGTAATTGTGGCTTCAGTCCGAGATATAAATAATACAACCACACGTTAGCGTAGGGATTTTGGAGTTTGCACCCTCAGAAGTTAAAAACCCCTGCAGATTACTACAGACCCCTGAATTCTATTTTTATTATTATTTTCGAAAAAACGTGCAATGAATGTACACACAAATAATTACATGCAATACAAGTACAAGTGCAAATGAATGTAGTAGTGCGTAATGATAGACTGCAAATTTTAATAGCCCATATATTTTGTAGCAGAGGTGCTACTATACAATGTGGAATAGATTTTTTGAAGTCAAACCCGTTAAGTTTATGCTATATTTTTTCAATATTATTGAATATTTGCGCAGAAAGTGAGCAAGAGCCCGAGTAGTCGGCTAGTACTACACACGCGATACAGAGCGGAAGATCAGGGAAAGCGGTGCGGGTAAAGCATTGCTCACGTAACGGAGGGTTTACAGGTGCCCACGTTACAGTTGGATGTCTCCGAGTTCGAACTCTGGAGTTGTCTGCGCTCACGCTTCTCTTTGAGGGGGAGGAGAGTAGCAGAATTGCTGCTACACAATGCGGAATGGATATTTTAAAGTCGAATCCTTGAAGTTTATGCCATATTGTTTCTCAATATTATTGAATAATTTGTGCAGAAAGTTAACAAGAGCCCGAGTAGTCAGTTAGTACTAAACACGCGATTCAGAGCGAGCAGAAGATCGGGAAAACCGGTGCGGGTAAAGCTTTCCTCAAGTCAACGGAGGGTTTCAGGTGCCCACCTTACTATTTGTAGAATGACCTCGAATTCCGAAGCAGTAAAAAACGTTCCTACACCATCTCATCAGTCATCACACTAGCATATCACGTGTAAGCACACATGGGCGTGATGGGATTGGGGATCGTACCTCCCAAAAGTCGAAATCCCCCAGATTACTGTAGACCCTCAGAGTTTTATTTTTAGTAACATTTTTGACAATTTTACCCATCCTGACCACCAGAATTTTCTCGCTGCCCACGTATGAATGTAACTGTAGAGCCACAATAAAAGTCATGGTGCAAATGTAATCATTTATTGAGCCATTTAAGTGAATATCGGTTTTATATTTTGATAAAAATGCGATAATAATATCCAAATACATTGGCTATTCAGCTCAGGTCAAAGTTTCCTTCCAAGCTCCTCACCACATCAGTGAATAATCTTTCGAGAGGACACCTTCGTTTTTCAAAGGCCACGGAATATACTTCGATATTTGTGTTGCTTAGAAATAGTAAATAGTGTGGCGCATAGGTGAATTTTTCCTAGTCCTCTCTTTTCATGTCTTTAATAATCCGCAATTCTAAGTATATTTGTTTTGTTTGGTCGATCGGAACATTTTTCTCTGCTTGTACCCTACGTTTAATTAGATTAATTTGAGTGAATCGATTAGTAAACTCATAGGTAACTTGCCAAATGAAATATAGCGCTTAAACGACACAGGAAACAAAATTGTTTATTCGCATCAACATCTACATTGCAAACAAGACAACGTATCTAATTCATTATCATGATGCTATTACTAACAGTTTTTAAAAAGTTACCTTCCACAACGTTTTGGAATCGAAATTAATTTTTAGTTTAAACTTTACTCAGCCATTGAGTTACAACGAAGTTAGATTCGCAATATCGATTTTATGGAGGAAAGTTAGTAAAAAACTTTATTTGTACAACCTACGATCTCCAGGGCCTGTATACACAACCGAAGGGTGTGCAGAAAATTGTAGCGAATTCATAATCCTGATGGTACAGAGAAATCCCTATGTTTAAAAGAACTTGGCCCTCGGCAATGCTCTGTAGCTAAACTTAATTCTCAGTGTTAACTTTACACCACCGCTGATTTTAAAAAATGTTTAGAGTCTGATTGTAATCCTGATGAACAAATTAATCCGTCAGTGTTAACTACTTAACACCGCCATTAGGAAAACTGATTCGTCCAGTAGAATACGTGACCCTTAAGCGTAAAGCATTCTTAGAGCCCCCTACTCGTAATGTAAGAAGATCAAGGACAAAATAGACGCAGGAACGTGTTATTCACCCCGGACCTATAACTTTGCACCTCCAAGACTAATTCAATATTCAGTGTGAAGAAACGCATCCGACTGCGATGAGTGAGCCTTGAGACATTTTTATGTTTTACATTAGTCCCGACATATCAATTCATAACTGGACAACTTAGCGACAGAGTAATTGCAAAAACGTTTTATTTTCAGCACAGAGCTTGCACTATACACCTCTAGAATAACTCAGTATTAAGTGTAGAGAATTCCGACCAAATGCGTTTTGTAAACGCAATCACGTGTTTTATTTTTAAAATAGTCTGCACAACCTCTTTCAGAACCGGAGAAGTTGGCACACAAAAAAGGCAAACAAATGTGTTTTTTTACACAAGAGTTTAAACATTACACCTTCACATCTAACTAAGTATTGAGTTTAAAGAAACGCGTTCAAGTGCGATGTGTTATTTTTGGAGCGTAATTTATTTTTAGTATACATTGCTCGTCTTGATTTATAACCGAAGAAGTTGGCAGCCTAAAAAATGATAAAAAAATGTGATTTTTGTTTACCAGTGAGGTGTAAACTTAAAAAATCTGAAGCTAAGTCCCCATTAAGTGCGTAGCAATTCGGTTTAGGTCAGATTATAGCCTTTGAGTTGTGATACGTTTGCGTATAAAAAATATTGTTCCACGTCCTATTTGACATGTTTACCAATCAAAAATTATAAGAAATCGTGTTTTTTCACCCTTATTTTATACCCCGGATTTCAAACTGTATACCCAGAAGTAACTCAATATTGCGTTTTTCTAAACGCAATTCGTCGCGACGTGTTGCCCTTGGAATGAATTCTATAATTCAATTTTTGTTCTATTCAACTTGTCCCATCTTATAAAGAACGAAGTTGGCAGAGACATCTGAGACAAAACCTGGTTTTTACGCCATCAGAATATAAACTTTAAACCCCTAGATCTAGCTCCGTATTGAGAGTGTAAAAAAGTTTGCTGGTAAGCAGAAAGTAGCCATTAGGCGTTGTACACTTCTGTCAGAAAAATTTTTTCGGAACTCATAACCAAAGTTGTTGAAGACAAAAACACGACCAAAATCTGTCTGTACTCGGGCAGATTTTTACACTCTCTACACTCACCCTCAAGAACCTATGCGAAATTCGACAACCTGAAAATTCTGTCTCAAGAAAATTTTATTTTCTACAATTGTATGCTATTGAATTGTATTAGTCATTTATACTGAGTTTTGTACGCGCTGCCCAATAATTTCGTCAAAAGTTTGTCTACATTTTAACGTTGCGCTAAAAGGTTACACACTCATTTCATACTGATTATTGAGTGTAACGAAAGATAAAAAACACCCGCAGCAAATTTTTTTACTACCTTTCTTTGAAAAAACCGCACCTCCCACATATGTCCCGTTGTAGCTGTAGGAGGATGCACAGTACAGGTGTTAGGGGGTAACTAAGTATATTATAGGTATACGCGCTAACTCGCTACCTATGATGTACATAGGCACGTATAGATGAGGACGTAACGAATCACACAACAAATACGTGGTAAAGATTTGGCGGATGGAAAAATAAATAGAAAGCAATATATTTTAGGGACATATTTGAGAAGAACGATTTGAAAGAATTGTCTTATTGCAAAAATACGCCCTACAACATATTCAATACAACCACATATGGGCCATTTAGCAAAATTTTCAAGGGTCGGTCGCCAAAAACTAAATTTAATGATATAGGCCAATTAATTTTCGACGCCCACATTTCCCTTTTCTCATTAAGCTTTATATACTGTTTTTAGAGAAACACAACTAATTCGCATACATTGAATTCTCTAAGTCTGGCTCATTTTGCAAGAGGTATGTCAGCCTACCGTATTTGGTGCAAAACATTTTCAAAAATATCTCGAAATCTGCAATTTGGGACGAAAAAGTGCTTTAATTTCTTCGATTTCGACTAAAATCTAGGTTGAAATTCTAGAAACTTAAACACTATTTTCTGAATTTCTGCATTTAGAGCAATATTTCTCCGTTTACCAAGTGTTTTTACAGTTGAAGGTCACTATTGACAGATCGCTGACCTAGCTTATGTTAAATCACACCTACTCTGAATACCCTAGCAATTATTAGTTTTATTTCGTGCAATATTTTATGCTCTTTCTAAATATACACGGTGTTCGGAAAACAAAACAAATTTTGATTTCAGCTGTAACTCTACGAATAATGAGAATCTTAAAAAAATTTTCTTGTCAATTCATGGCACATCTACGTATCTCTAAGCATGCTTGCAGAAAATTACGATACATCACGTAGGCCCGAATGACTGAACGTGGGTTAAGCGTAACCTAAGGTTAAAGTCGAGTAAAACCAAGTCGGGTTACCTGTGCTTTAACCTTAGGGTAAGCTTACCCGAGTTTTACCCAACTTCTGTCATACGGCTTAAATTTAACCGAAGGTTAAATTCAACCTTGGGTTAGCTAACCCGAGAATTCCTGTTAAGCTTAGGTCAAACTAACCGACGTTCTGTCATTCGGGCCTTAGTGGTAGTTGCTTGGCGTCTTCTTAAGTAGACTCAACCACTAATTTATTTCTGTAAATTATCCATTTTCACAATGCTTCATGCACTCACTATCTGCTGAAAAAATCTTCTGGATCAGTAAGTATTCTATGACCTTAAATAAATTTTATTTTATGTTTCAGATATTTCCTGAATATTATGTAATAATTTCAAATAAAGAAAGGCTTACCGTAGTCTGGCTGGACCCAATCTTTTGCACAAATTGAAGTCTTTAACATTTGCACAGCAAAGTAAGATGCTTCCTTAAATCAGTGACTGCTCAAAACTCATACTGAAGGCTGCTTGAAATAAATTATTTTTGCTAATCCTGGCATATTTTCTTTGTCTTGGCGAATGTGCGATATTGAGACAAAATTGTCTCCGAGAGCAGTGAGAACTCTAAGACCCGAAATTATACTTTCAGTGCTATCTTAATATAGTTTTCATTTAAATATCATTGTTTGCAAACTTTGTTAAGCTGCCCAAACGAAGTTTGACATTTATAATATACATTTGTGCGACACCGAGCTTTATGTAGACGGAATTTGGTGTTTCAAATCCATGTTGAAGTGCACATTTGAATTTGCACCGTAGTATCAACTATAGTTACTGTAAGACAATGACCTCTTAGCACAAGATTTTAGAATATACGCCAAGCTTATTCGTGGAAAGTTTTATCAACTTTCCTGTGATGTTGTTACAATAAGTTAGTAAATTTGTCCAAAAAATTTAATTTCCGAGCACGCCTGTACATATTATTTTTCACGAGAACTCAAGGTTTTGAAGAATTACGATGTAATTAAAGCTACTGCAATGCATACCAGACATAGGCATCTGGTAGACATCACAGTTCAGAAAAACTAGAAAAAAATGCGAATTCAGTTGTGTTGACCACAACCAGAGAGGATGCCTGAAAATTTGAAACGGAACTTAGACCAAAATGTTTGTATTATGCCCAAAAAACGATTTCGATTCTCTCGATCTCAAAGTTTTTCGTGATACTCAAATAATAGTGCATGCGAAAAATATGGCTTCCAGACCTTGAAGGTCAAAAATTATTAATAAATACATGTCCGTTCTTTCTCGCTAACTATGTATGTTGAACAGTGGGGGCGGCCTCTCCACCCCCTAAATCATCAGTCAGCAATCGCATAACGAGTTAAACTCGAACTCATTGAACTGATTGCTCAATCACGATCAGCTTTTGATCTATGGAGTTCTCACGTTTTTATTGACAAATTTTTATTTGCTTAGGCGAGAAACAAGGTTGCGGAAATGCGCTAACTAATTGTACGCTCGACGAAATCCAGAATTACGTTTCGAGAGGTGCATTTCGTTTGGGTAAGAAATCAGAACTTTTGTGCTTTTAATAAAATTTAATAAATGGCCAAAAACCGATCTAAACCAAAGTTAAATAAGTCTAGTCAAAATTTTCGTAGCATAACCATAGATATGCAGCATAGACGGTCTAGGAGGGGGTCAGCCAGTGAGTCTTTTGATCTAAAATGATCTTACAAGCTGGTATAAATGTTAAAATTGCATAAAATGCTACTATGTTAATGCACAGTTTCTAGTCCACTTGAGCACTTTTGCAGAAAATTTTTAATTTGATCGTCATTTCTGCTTTATTTTCGCCATCGAAAAAATTCCAATTTTTCTATTACGGTAGATCTGGGTCCTCTAGCTCCCCCATAAGAGCATTTCTAAGCATGACGTTGAACGCAAAATAAGTATGCTTTAAAGTAATAGGTTCAAACTGGCATTTGGTCTTGATTATTAATTTTTCGGCAGATACGTAGCTTTTATTTTTTGCTTAAAACATCTTCGAAAAGATAGCATACTTTAAAAAATGTAATAAAAATTTCCACATCCAGATGATTTTATTTCGGGGATATCGTAAATTTTGATGCCAGATATTCCGAGGACCATTAGGAGAGGCAAAAATAAAGGCATTTTTGAGATTTTCTTGACGAGCTCCATACAAAAGTGAAGCAATAGGAGGTTATCGATACGACAAAAAAGCGAAAAAAGGATATTTTAAAGAAAAAACGAGGGAAAAACTAATACATGAAAAATAATAATAAATAAATAAATAGAAGAAAAAGACAGGAACAATAAATAGGAAAACGAAGACAGGAGTAGAAGTACAGCTTGCTATTAGTACGAAAGAAATAAAAAGACACGAGAAATAGCACAAAATTTTCATAACATGAAAAAAGTTTTCACAGTATTTTTTTACGTTCAAACTATCTAGACTCATGGCCCATCTATGAGCGATTTCTTAACTTATGTCATTGAACTCAATTCTCGTGCTATGAAAAAAACCATTACAGAATACTAAATATTCGCCCCGAAGCGCCGAAAAAATTTGACATGTTCCTTAAGTTTAAATCGAATTTGCGCGATTTATAACCTCAAAAAGTATACAAAAACAATGAACTCAACGCGAAGCGCCGGAAAATGATGCGTTTATAGCTCAATGGTACAACAAAAACCAGTTTTTTTAGTGCAATGCAATTCGATAATTTTTCATTTTTTCGCTTTGGGACGCCTGTAAGAAACAAAATACTTTTTATCTCTGGGGCTACTTACCCGCATCTTAGACATAGCAGCGGCGGATTCAGGATTTTCTGACAGGGGCAAAACCACGAATTTTTCTGATAGTGTCAAAATTTGTTCAAAAAATCCGTCCGTTATGCTTGGAGTATCGGCTTTTTTGTCGTGTTCTAACTGACAAAATCATTTGTGATCTGAAGAAAGCTAAAAAATTTCGAAAGATTTCTCAAAACGCGCAAAATTAGCGCGAAAATCGGCATAAAGCGCCGAAAAATACCCGAGAGACCATTGTAAGGACTAAAAAATCCTTGTTTTGTACAAAAACTACTTTTATGACGTAAAAACATGGCTTTTAAAGCGCCAAAAAAGTCAGCAAATGACTTTAATGAGTATCACCCAACGTGAGGCGCCCGAAAAATTCAGAAAATCATGATAAAAATGGCTAAAATCATCAAATAATACATATTGTTTTCTATTGCACCAAAGTATTTTTTGACGACAGAGGGCGCTCTCCCCCGCTTCCCCTCTGAATCTGCCTTTAAGGCACAGGCAATATTTAAGCATAATTTTTGTCAAGAAGTAAACTACGTCGAAAATGTGCGAATTATGAATAAATTCAGAAAATTTTGGCTTAAGATATGTTTTAAATAGTTTTACATTTGTTTTTGATCGTCATCACACAAGGGCAGCACCCTAATCTGAAAGTAGGGATTAAAACCGGCAAAATCCAAAAAGACATGCCACAAATTTAATTTCGAGGGTTGGCCGATTTTGGGGTTCTATTGAATTCTGAAGTGGGTGTAAACCCACTAATCCCCCACGCCCATCTGTGACTGTGGTCGTCTCGTCATACTCTACGTAAATCACGTATTCTGACTTTGTTTCGATAAGGCTCGTTGAGGAATTTGCTGACTGATAAACCCAATGGAACGCTGACAGTACAAAACAAAGACGGATCAGCGGAACAATACACAAATAAATATTTCGAAAGATTCATTGAGGATGAGAAAGAAAGAGGTAAGGTCAAAAAACTTAAGTGAAGTGATCTAAAAATCTACGCAGGATATATTATCTTATCTGGCTATCCAAAGTTTATCACGAACACCGAATCCGTGGTGACTAGCGCTCACATACATAAAAGACAGGGAATAATGCTAAGACTCAATGTGCTAAGTAGACTTGCTTTGGGACGTCCTAATCTCATTAATTTATTTTTCAATAACATTTAGTTGATTTATTTGTCTGATTAAGTTATATATTTAAGTAATTTACTGATTTAATATCAACGTAAAGTTCTTTACACAGTTTGCACCGGCTAAAAGAACACCACTTTTTATATGGAAAAGTTTTAAATCTATGTATTAAGCCATGATCATAGATGCACAGCATGCTTCGGCGGCTCAGGGACTTTCTGACAGGGAGTAGAGCCATAGGTGGGCGGCACAAAACTTCTGGAGGGGGTGCAAGATTTTAAAAAGGTCAAAAAATGGCGTTAAACATGGTGGTATGGGGAAAACACAATTTTTCAACGTTTCTCATCGAGCACTATCCATTGGCATCAAAAATTGCGAAAAATAAAAAAATTAAAAATTGAATTCTGGGAGGGTATTTTGGTTTCCGAGGGTGCATACCCCAAACCCCCACGCCAAGTATGGGTAGAGCCCCTAAGTATCGTAATAGTGTCTCGTAGCTTGTCGGAAAAATCCGTCCACTATGCTTACAGTAGCGATTTTTCGTAGTCTTTTGATAGGCTGAATCATTTTTAATGCGCGAAAATTGTGGAAAAATTCCACAATTTCTGGAAGTGTTACACGAGAAACTCGCAAAATTAGCTAAAATTGACGCAAAGCGTCGAAAGAATACTCGAGAAATCCTTGTAATAAGCGCAAAATCTTTCTTCTGTACACAAGCTATTCTTCTGGCGTAAAAATAAGGTTTCCAGATACCTAGCTAAAAAGTCAGAAATGCAATCTGCTGAGCGACAAAAAAATTTGAAAAATCATGATAAAAATAGAGCTTAAGCACTCTGTTCTTGGCATTTATTTCGCCTCATTTTTCTCAAAACAATTTCATTTTTTCGTTCCGGAGGTCTAACCCTGAACCCTTCCCCCGCCCCAGCGTGCATGTCTGACCATGACTAAATCTAATAGAATTCAATGGTCGCGAACAGACATGGAAAATGATGCAAAATGTAGGCCAAAAAAGATGCGAATTGAAAACTTTCTTTAAAAGTGCTTGAAATTGACCAGAAACTGTGTAATAACGTATTTTTTACGCTATTTTAGCGCTTATACCTCTACTTGAGGTCATTTTAGCCGAAAAAAGCACAATTTTTTGACCCCTCCCCCAGGTCGGATGATCCCCTCCCCCAGATCGGCCATGCTGTGCACTCATCATCGTGACGCGACATAATCTTCCGATTCGAAATGTTATTCTGAAAAAAATCGCCCTAAAACTCATAGCAGTTCCAGCTAATGTTTGGTCTCTTGTGAGAAGCAAGTTTAATTATCACAATGGCAAATCTCAACAAGGCCCTACATAAACACCTCAGTCCGCAGAAATGTATTGTGATTTTTGGAAAAATAGTCTTTCTGTACAATGCACTCGAGTTCTATCCAGAAAACAAATTAGCCATTGAAATTGCCATGAAGTTGAAAGAGATTGCATGCCATATTTTGTCTTAGCCAGTATTGTGAGTAAACGTTAAGAGAGAACAAGTGACAATAATTCATGAAAAGCTGAAATATTGATCGAGCTAACTTCTATATCCGGTATTTGCTGCTATTCCAGAAGCCAATGAAAGGAGACTCGTGCATGACCTTTTAGTAGACCTTTGTATTCAGAATTGAATAGCCTTTCAGACGATTCCATACCCGGCCGTTTGATTATCTGTGTATACCATTAAACAAAATAGTGTCTACCCCTTTATAAGCAGACCAGCAGTCAAATTCTGGCGAGGGTCTTGGTAGTGTAAAACCGCAAAATCCCTAAAAAACAGCTCAAAAAAAATTTATGCTGGGGTCTATCGATTAAAAGGATCTGACGGATTCTCGGGTAAGGGGTCTGAACCCTTGCCCAAACCCCGACCCCCTCAAAACACGCCCACGTGTGGCAACAACTCAATGCATTGATATGACAAACATTGCTTGACCAGATAGGAAAAGCCAGCTCAGAAGTCCAATTCCAAATTTTCATTTTTTTGATATGGCTTAAGGATAGCAGGGCAACGGGGAAAATTTTTGTTTTCGTCTGCGGAACTTTTGTTCCTTCATGCACATGGCTTTGTGAAGGCAATTCAAACCTAATATAGCCATAATACATGATCTTGGGGGAGGGGTTTGGGGTTTCCACCTCCCCAGAAAAATTTTAACCTACCACAAAAATTTTTTCACTTCCCCTCCAGAATTGTCGATTCTTTGAAAGTTCCCGAATATTTTGTAAAAATTAGTAGAAAATATGCTTATTTAAGCGTTTTTAGCTATCTATTTGCTCAAAAGTGCCAAATTCTTTGAGCTTGGCGCTGTTGTTTTGACTGCATTTTGTTCAATTTGTCCAGATTTTCTGATTTTTTTTCGAAATTATTTTATGTTTCTTTCTCTAGAAAGATAGAGCATCGTCAGAAACGCTGAAAAACGATGTTTTTGGAGGCGTACTTACTGTTTTTCGGACCCCGAAAAAGGCACTTTAATAGTTTCAACCATCCCGAGAATTCTCATGCTGTGCATGTACGAGATATGAATATAACCCTCTGCAGACTTGCACAGCACAGCATGGAATTCCGGGAGGGGCAATATAAATGTTCTTCTTGCGGCTTAAAAATGGCAAATACGCGTTAGAAACATCGTTTTTCGGCTTTTTGAGGAAGCACCATCTTTCTAGAGCATGAAAACATACGGTTTCGAAAAAACAAAAAACTTTAATTAAATTAAAGGAAATATAGTCGAAAAATGAGTACACGCCGTTGACACATTCGGAGCAAAGATATAGGTACTCATAGCTAAAAACGCTTTAAAAAGCACCTTTTCTATGAATTTTTCAGAAGCTTTTTAAAAATCGCGAATTCGGGGCGGGGTGTAAAAAAATTTCTGTGAGTCAAAAATTTTCTAGGGAGGCGAAAACTCTCTAAACCCTCTCCCAGATCGATGATCCTATGTCTTCTAAACGTCAAACAATTTTATGAATGGTAGGATGCGGACTGATATTCTATGTAAATTTGAGGTGCTTCTAAAAATCATCACAATTCATACAAGTTCCATCCTCTGTTATCGGTTATATTTTTGGTTCAAATTACCAAAAGTCATCCGTTCTACGGCAACTGGTTGTAAATTGTGCGCGATTTGTCTTTTGTTGTTTTCGCATCAGTCCACTATTTCGATATAGAAAATCAACATCTTTGATCAGCAAGTTTAGGTCTGATTAAGACGTCATATTTTATTGGATGAGTGAGATTTGGCAAAAACTAAAAATATCGTCGGCTTGACTCAGCGAAAATCGTGCGATTTCGAATTTTACTAGAAATCGCACGAATCAAACTGATTTTGACCGTCGATTCTTCTATTATAATTGACGTTTTGTGTTCTAGAAAAACGATCCTCTTTGATTTTAAATAAATTTTTGTTGTTCACTTTCCGCGTGAAAATATTTTAAGACATGTCTTCTAGTCGTATGTTTTGCATATATTTATCAGTAAAAAATAGAAGAACGAGCAATGATAGCGATCTTCCGAATCCGCCTTGTTCGCCGGACCACAACCGCATCTACGTTATGGACAGAGTTATAAAGCATTGCGTGGCTGGCGTCTTGATTCCTAAATGTAAACCATAATACTATACATGTAACGGCTCGAAATTTGGGGGGTCCGGCCATTTTTAAGGGGGAGGTAAATGACCTCCGAGTTTTGGCCAAAAACGGCCAAAAAAGCCATAAAAATGGCTACAGAATTCAATTTTTCCCAAAAATTAGAGGGGCTCAAAAACCTTTTTGTCTTTTGTGGGGATGGGGAGGGAGACGTCCGACTTTAACTGAGGAATGGGGATCCCCATCCCCCTTCTACATGTATGCACAATAAGGTGATTATGTCGTATATTGTAATATCTGTGTTCACTGACCATTCAGAATTTTGTAAATCCAGTTTTTGTGGGTATAGAGCAGTGTTTTTTGTACAAGGTCCGTTTGTACATGTACAAAGATGGTCCTTGAAAGTTGCTACATTTCGTACACCACAAATTTTTGGTACTATAATATGGCACAGCAGCGATTTTAGTGTGGCAAAAACAGAGTTGTTAGATCTTTGGTTACGTATTTTAGCAATTTCTAGGTTTCTGAGGGCAAAATCAGTAATAATCGTTCTCAAAACGGGCGAAGCGCCGAAAAATTTGGCAGTTTTCCTTTCAAAATGCAATTTTGAGAGGAAAATTACATATAAAATTCTATATAAAGATATATAGAACACACATATTGCTCATTTCGGCGCGGAGCGCTGAGAATTTTTGCGAATTTCGAATTCTTTTGCAGTTTTTGTCTCCTAAAAATCTTTACATGTACAAAGATGGTCCTCAAAAGTCTTTGTACATCGCGAAAAATCTTTGCCGAATACAAAAAAAGACCGTGGTATAGAGGGTTTGTGAGTGTGGATGTGTAGATTTTTTAGGGTAAGGGGTTGAGGAATCTAGACCCTGAGTTATATAACGCAAAAATGACAAAAACACACATAATTAAAAAAATTATGATAAAACAACAAACTGATAATCAAAACATTCTTTAAAAATTGCTTGTAATCGACAAGGAAAAAGTACTCGAGTTTCCAAAATTTTGAGGGGACTAGCCCATATGTGCAGCATCCTGAGAAGAACACGCCAAAAATAAATTCTGAGGGCCTAATGTAATCTGCAAGGGAGTGGGTTATTTTGGGTTCTCGAAGAAGCCTACTTGCGGACTAGCCCCCTTAACCCTCAACTACTTGCCTGTGTCCAAGATTTTGCGCAAAATCAATTCGAGAATAGGATTTCTCTAAAGGTTCGGCTGATAAAGAGAAACGCCGTCATGCTGCGTGCCTAGCATTGCATCTTCGTGGAATGGTATTTCATTTTTACCTGTTTCTAGCGAAGACAAAATGTTTATGAAAACAGAATTGAATAAAAATATCGCATGCAATGAATTAGAAAATGTTCGAATGAGAACATGCAATTAGCGTTTTTCAGATTGCTTACTGGGCGAAGGCCGTGAATATAACGTAGTTGTGATAGACGAGGCGTTCAATGCTGTGAAAGAAGGTATCATTTCTTAATTAACGACATGCATTAGCAGACGCAGACATGTAGCAGATAAAAATTTTGAATGGGTAGTCGGTCGGTTTTAGGGCGGGGGTCAATGACCTTCAATTATTAATCAAAAGTGGCCAAAAAGCACCTAAAAATGGCTTTAAAATGCAAGCTTTTTGCCGAAAATTGAGGGGGATTTCCGGGATATGAAAGGACAGCCGACTCTGGGTGGAGGATCCGCCTATCTCCCTGTCACATGTTGTATGTATGTTCCTAAGCAATAAAAAAATTTGTACCCTCGCCTTACAGTTAACTAGGATGGCGTCCTAGCTGATAAGTTTACATGCGACTTTTTCGTAGTTAGCAAAGAACAATGCTCCGATGGAACAAAAAGGACGAATATTCTTTTAATAACGCATCATTAAAGATCAAAAAAGGAGGAGGGAATAGTTACCTGTGTATGCTTGCCTGTGAAAGCTGTAAGAATCTACTAAAAATTAGACTTCGCTAAAAAACAAAAAATCGAAGTATGTTTTGCGGCCCCTGCAGAGAGAGAGTTGCACCTTCGACGCAAAAATAACTATAGTCTGTTTCATTTATTCAAGAGCTCTTGCAGTGAATTTTTTGAAGGTTACAGTACGCCTTACTATGTGATTTACTGTAATTTGACGGAAAAATTGAGTGGGGGCGAGCGGCCGCCATTCTTTCATTTTAAATGCACTAAACCGTCGTTATCGACTTAATTCAAGCATCTAAACAGTTCTGTGACATACTACGAGTAGGTGCGCTGAATTAAAATCATGTGGCAGGAATTAAAGCCGTGTTGCTTCGGCGACAATCAGACGTTCTACCACTACACTAAGCGGAAGTCCTCGGCAAAGTTTAGAATGTAAGTCTATTGTGTTAACCGGTCGATTTATGACAAGCTGAATGCGCGAATTCCATCCGCATTTTGCATGATCTGCTGGAAGACGAGAATAAATTACGCCGTAAATGCTTTTATTGAATAACCCCTAGTCTTTCCTATGTAGCTACAGTGACCTCTGAATAACCTACAGTGAGTAGGGAAGATAGAGTCACTGTAGCCTCGGAAAAGATTTGCTGGAAAAGCTCTCGGATAAATGAAACAGACTAGAAGATCAATAGCTTATCCCTAAGAAGCAATCACTTATCAAGAAACGACATAATCTGTATTTCTACGCTAACATGGCACGCACTGCTGCAGGGCAGCAATAAGATGAACAAGATGATGTGCTTATCATCATTCATTTATTAAGTCATGATGATCTGAATATCGGTTATATATTGAAAGAGAAATTTGAGTATTGATAAGAAACTAAATAGGTTATTAACAGACATCACAGCTTCCTCATAATCTCTTTTTGAGCCAGTGAGCAATACCAATGTTTAGTGAAGGCACGCTTTCTTCAGAAGCTGCAGAATAGATTTCGATTTTTTGCGTTCTTATAGCGAAAGTCTAATTTTTGGTAGATTCTTACAACTTTCGTAGGCAGGCAATATATAGGTAATTTTCCTAGTCCCCTCCTTTTATGTCCTTATAATGCATAATTCCAAGTATATCCGTCCTTTTAGTTTTATTAAAGCTTTTTTCTTTGCTAGTCCCTACTATCAATCAGCATGCAGTCAGTAATCACATACGATAATATGCCACAATAATGACAGCAGTCCAAGAACGCGGAAAACAGTATTGTTCTGAACATCAGCATTATCTTTTTCGAACAAGACAACCTTACCTTATTTAACCAGATCAAATGATTTCAGCGTAAAATTTACGCAACTGGTGGGTGTAAAGAACGCTTGCACTTAGATTCGCAATCCTGGCATTACATGGAACATTTTGAAAAAATTAAGTTTTTGCAACGCTCTAAAACAAAAATTAATTTTCATTGTATGCTTTACACAACTACTAGGTATAAAGAAAACATACAGTCAGATTCGGAATCCTGACCTTACACAACATATTTTGAAAAAACATACGTTTTACAACGCTCTTAAAGTGAAATAAATTTGTAGTGTAAACTTTACACATCAACGATAAATGAATAATGTAAACTTTACACATAAACTGAGCGTAGAGAAAACTAACAGTCAGATTCGTAATTTTGACCTCTAAATAAAACATTTTAAAAAGAATTAAGCTTTTGAAACGCTCCAGAACTAAACTTAATTTCCAGTGTGAACTTTACAAACCATCAAGTTTTTAGAAGCTTTTAGTCGGATTTGTTTCGTAATTCTGATGGTACTCTGATATTACGATCAATATTTATGAAAAAATGAACTCTTCACAATGGTCTGAGGACAAATAAATATTAGATATAAACCGCTTTACATTACCTTAAAGTGTAAACAAACACGCCCAACTAACGTATCACGTTTGACCCCTGGTACGTTTTTAGATTTGTGATCATGTCTAGACCATAGGTGGGCACCAACGAAATTCAGAGGAGGGTGCAAGGATTTTCGAAAGTCAAAAAAATGATCTTAAAAATGGAGTTATGGCGAAAAAACACCAATTTTCAATGTTTCTCATCGAGTACTACCAATTGGCATCAAAGAATTGCGAAAAAAACGGAAAAAATTTTTAGAAATCAATCCTGGGGGGTATTTTGATTTCTGGTGGGTATTTGGCCTTCTGAGCGGTGAATACCTCCGACCTCCCCCACGCCTTCTTGTGGTCCAAACTCATAAACTCATAATTAAAGAAGTTGGCAGAAAAAACAAGAAAGAAACACGTTTAACACCCCCAATTTTTTAACTTTACACCTCCCGAAAAAGCTCAATATTGGTGTAAATAAAAACACACTATTGTTGTGACGTGTACCCCTTAAAAGTACTTTATTTTATCTTTCGACTTATCCCTAATTCTAAACGGAGAAATTGGCGAACAAAAAAGGGATAAAAGCGTATTTTTCCACTATTACTTTAAAAATATGAACGTAACCCCCATTGAGTGTGAAGAAATTCGGTTTGGGCCAGTTTGTAGCCTTAAAATTTTAGTACGTTTGTGTGTAAAGAACTTCTGTTCCGCATCCTATTTGATATAATGACAAATCAAAAAAGGGAAGAAACGGTTTTTCCGCTCAATCTGACACCCCTGATTTCGAACTGTTACACCTCCAGAAGTTACTTGATATTTAGCTTTTAAACGCAGCTTGCTGCAAAGTGTAGCCCTTACGCACTTTATTTTTATTCTATTCAATTTGTCCCTACTTATATCCGGAGGACTTGGCGGAGAAATATTGAACAAAACCTGTATTTACACCATTCATTAGATTGTAAAGTTTAAACCTCTATATCTGACTCCGTATCGAGTGTAAAAAATTTGCTGGTAAGCCGAAAGTTGCCTTAGGTCCTAGTACATTTCTGTCGGAAAAATTTCTTAGAATTCATAGCCGGACTTGTTGGCAGACAAAAAAGGGGCTATATGTGTTTTTTCACCCTCATAATTCTTTACAGTCCGTACACTGCCACTCTGGATATAAGTCACTTGTCAAAAAAATAAAAAAGTTCCATAGAGCTTACACAATTTCCTACATTTTAAAAACAAACCAGACTGAACAGAATGCAAATCTGATTTAGATGACTTCGAAGAACGATCAAAATTTTGACGAAACTGAGAATTTTTGCGTTACAGTAAAACTTTACACGCTCTTTACAAACCGGGTAAAAGTGTAAAAAAAGAAAAAAGGTACCGAATATTTCTTGATTATCTATCTTATAAAAAACCGCACAATACAGAAGTGTCCCGCTATAGCTGTAGGTGGGGAGAACAGGTTGGGGGTACCCAAGTATATTAAGAGTGCGCGCTAACGCGCTACCTATGATGTGTCCAAAACTTCACCTATTAAAATATCATAATTAATTAAAAGGATAAAGTACTCACAGAAAGTAGTGTACTCTTCAAGTAACAGCAGATTTCCTAGATTATCATTTAAATACTAAGATGAGAAAATAGCATTCTGATCAGTGATTGGTACAATACTCTGTTAGTTATCGACTGCCCACTAGGGTTTTCAGAATAAGTTCTACTGAACTGGTATCTACTATTCGTTCTTATTTATTGCATGCATCCGCCTCAAGCCTATGCCTATATACAGTCGACTGTTATTAAATCGAATTCATATTAAATTATTTCCGAGAAAATTAACAAAGATGAGAAGCGAGGCGACGACTCAAAAAAGGTGCAGTTGTATGCTTCTTTTGCTCATAAGTGTCAAATTTCTGCCGCTCCGCGCCACTATACTCATTTTTTGACTATACTTTTTTCAATTTATTCGAGTTTTTCGATTATTCGAATATTTTATATTTGTTTTTATGCTCTAGAACGATAGAGCTTTGTCAAAAATACCGAAAAACGATGTTTTTTGACACGTATCCGCCATTTTCGAGACCTAAGGAAGGCACTTTGAAATATCCCCCCACAGAATTCCCATGATGTGCCTGTCTGGATGCGAATGTAAAAAATCAAAAATTTGATTGTAAGTGCCTATTATTCTTGCTTTTCAATTCACCCGCCGTAATCAAATGCGAGCTAAAATACTCGTACATTGACATTTTTCAAATTTCGTACAATACATTAATGTTTTTTTCTAGTTTCGTGAAATACATTTATTGTTCTCAAATTTCTAGAATACAATCATTTTTTTAAATTCCGTAAAATACAATCATTTTTTAAAAATTCCTAAAGTACAATAATCGATTTGAAGCTTAGCCAAGTAAATGCATCTCTCTCAAATTTCTTGAAATATATCCAAATCATGATCCGTTTTGAATTTGGCAAAAATGCAATCAAACTTTTCTAATTCTATAAAATATATTCTACATTTTAATTCAAAATATTGTATTTCGTATTTATATATTTTGTATTCGTCAGGTTCGAGCGTAAAACTATCCTACTATTTTCGCTTAAGCTAAAGGGACCATGATTTGGGGGTTCCTTCTGTGCGTGAAATAAACGAATCAAAACATCGACGTTTACTTACAATAAGT
>JAVLUZ010000245.1:2976451-3037906 GCA_036768485.1 Mermis nigrescens | reverse complement strand
CCCTTAAAAAATTGACTAAAAAGCTCTCGAATAAATGAAACAGACTATAGCAAAGGGCCGTTACGTACAGCATGACCGATCTGAGAGGAGTTAGTCAGAGAGTTTTTGAGCTAAACTGGCCTCGATAAATACAACAAATACCAAAATAGCATGAAAAAATATGCTAATCCATAATTTTTGGTCAATCTCAAGCATTTTTATTTGATTTTCATCTAGTCTTTGTGAGCTTTTTCTGGGGCCAAAATTGTCTCATAAATTATTATAAAAGCTAAAATAGCGTCAAAAGAATGCTTTTCCACAGCGTTCTAGTCTCAAGCATTTTTGGAGAAAATTTTCAATTTCTAATGGCCTTTATTTTACCTTATTTTTTCCAAAAGATTTCCCTATTTTTCCATTCTAGGGGTCTAGACCAGATATGCCTCGGGGTCCCAAAATGGGAAATAATAAATTTTTTCTGAGGCAAATCGAAGGCCGAAAATTGATTCAAATTAGAAATGTTTTTCAAAAGAGCTCAAATTTGACAAAAACTGTGTGATAAGTAACGCCGTTTTAACGCTATTCTAGCGCTTTTACAAGCTAGATCATTTTGGCCCAAAAAGCTCAATTTTCGACACCTTCCCTCCACTAGATCGACTGACACCCCAGATCGGCCATGCTGTGCACCTAGGTGTAGACCCCAACCCCCATATCTTAGCCTGGTCTAGACCGTCAAGCATGCGACGTTTATTCTGTAAATGACTAAAGAACACTAAGCTTGTTAATATATGTCAACCTGGTTGTGGGTTGTAGCGCCAAATTCCACCAATATTAGCAGTCTTCTCAAAGCAGTGCACGTCAAATCCATATTCCTTAGAAATTTTGATAGCAACAACTCCGTGTAACCCAGCTCCGACAACAGCAACTTTCATTTCTTGTGAATAAGTGAATCTCGTCTACAAATATTATTTTTTCTCTCTATTGTATCGAATCTAAAAGTCACTTTATCCAATTTTACAAAATATAAATAATGCAGCAAATGGTCTTGAGCGAAACATCAATCCTACACAAAAGTATTTTGACACTTGAAGAAATACACTAGTTTTCAAGAAGCAACAACGCAATACTTTATTTATCCCAATGTTAACCAAATGTGCATAATGTCGTATTTTTATCTATGTTTGTTTTTACTCGTAAAAGTCAACAATCGAGTCAACATGAAAACAATCGAAATGGATATTTTTAATTTGCAATTTAAATAAACAAGGACTCCTTGCATTTCAGATCCGTCATATGAATGTCTATACACGTTAAAATGACATAAAGGCATCTGTGTATGTGCAACAACATAGAAATAATAGAAAGTCAACAATGTGGCAAAAAACGAAAAAAAGGATATTATAGGAGAAAAATAAATAAGAAATAAAATAATTAAATAAATAAAAATAATAGATAAAAAAGAAAAGGTAAGTATGTTTCAAAAAGAAAGACGATGAAGCGAGGCATGTTGTTAGTATTAAAGAATTAGAAAGACGTGAGAAATAGTACAAATGTACAACAAAAATTATAGTATGAAAAATCAAGGGATTTTACGAGGCACAACAGTCTAAGTGAAATGAGAAGTAAGTAAGAGTATATACAAAAAATACTACGAAAAAACACATGAAAAATCATATAAACAGACTAGGTCATCAGAGAGGAACTAGGTTGCTACTGACTTCGTGCCTTCAATCCTCTGACTGTCACCGCAACCTAACCGCACCAGTCTAGGCGGCTAGATTACCTCCCAAACGCAACGAACAAGAATCAAAAGAAAATGCAAAGACGCGAAAAATTTTAAAAAATTCTCAGTCAATATGCAGCAGTATCTTGAAAAATACGTTGGTATTTACAGGATAATGCTGCATATATGACAAAAAATAGGCAAACGCGAAAAAATTCTAGAAAAGCTCAGTCAATGTCCCCCTACTCTGGTATTTTTGGGGTTAATGCTGCACATTGACAAAAGACTAGGCGAACAGGGAAAAACGGGAAAAATACAGGTACCCATCTCCAACCAACCCGGACTTATCACGTTATAAAACTCAGTAATAACATCAATGCGTTCGCGATAGCAGCAACAGACAGACACACACGACGGCGCACAATAGTTATTCATTTTACCAGTAGGACAAAGAAATTACATTTATAATCTGCTGTAAAATACACTGCATTGGCAGAAATAAGCAGTTTTACCATTGACGGGCAGCTTAAAAATTCTGAGGGGGTGTAAGATTTTTAAAAGGTCAAAAAATGGTCTTAAATTGGGGTATGGCGAAAAACACCATTTTTCAACGTTTCTCATCGAGCACCATCCATTGGCATCAAAAAAACCACGAAAAAAACAAAAAGTTCAAAAATTGAATTCTAGGTGGAGGTATTTTGGTTTGGGGGAGGGGGTATTCGGCCTTCGGGGGAATGCATACACCCCTAACCCCTCTCTTCTACGCCCACGTATGAGTATTATACGCTAAAAGCATATTGGTAAAGTGAATATTAAATCCTGTGGACAATGACGAGAACAAAATTTCCATAAGAAAAATAATTCGTCTTCGCGTTTGATAAGATCTCTAAATGAAAAAAATCAGTGCATCCTTCAGCTCTCAAAAGATTGGTAGATCGTCGACGAGGACGATTTTAGACAATCGTTCTTGCTTTCGACGACGAAAAGATAGAAATGTTCAGGGAAGACAAAAATAGCTCGAATGTACAATGTCGATTTAAGTTAATTAATATTAATCAGCATAAATTTTCTTAATTTATGTCCTGATGATACATCAGATGATAAATTATAGATTGTAGGCAAAGATGTACAGCATGGGAATTCTAGGTTGGTCGGGCACAAAAAATTATGAAAGTGCGCCTTTTTCGGGCTAAAAAGCGAAGAACACACGTCAAAGTTTTGGTCAATGCTCGTTCTTTCTAGAACACAAAAACGTAAAAAACCTTCCGAAAATGTACAAAAAATTGAGTAAATTGAACACAAAGTATAGTCAAAGGATATGTGAATTTATCACGCGAAGTGCCGTTGAGACTTTTGAGCCAAAAATGAGCTAAAAACGCATGAAAAGCGCACTTTTTCACAATATCAACAAAAAATCAACAATTCTGGAGGGTTGCAGCCATTTTGCGGGGGGGGGGGGTGAATAGCCATTCTGGGTGGTCAAATCCCCAAAATCCCCAGTACATGTATGTGTAGGGCATTTTCGCAGTAAAATATAAATTTCATTCGTCTTTTGGTCATAGTCATGCTTTTGAGGATACAAAACCTAACCCTGTGAGCATATCTGTGTTTCGGCCATGTTCTATTTGTTGCAAGTCTTTAATTTACCATCATAGCGACCACTCCATGATAATTTTTCAGTTCTCGTGCTATCGAATTCTTCGTTCGTCATCAAATTCGTTTATACTGTCTAGTAAAAACAATAGCGAATTGATTGATCAATTCCTTATGTTCTTTGATATATCGTAATGCTTTTTTATTCGAGACTCATGAAGCAATTTATGTGCCCTAATCGTTGATGATAAGGCTGATATAACAGCTTGCGCTGATAAAAACTGGTTTTCATGTACCTGTGAGCAAATATTGGGAAGGTTAATCAGTTGATTTCTTTGCCGGTAATACAGTACCTTTCAAATCTCTAGTTTTAGTAAATGATTAAGCATTACCAAAAATGAGCGCGTGATTTTTGTACGGAATCGATTTTATCTATTATGACGTCTTACAAAAGGGATAATACAGTCCAAGTCCAGTTTATCGCTTTTATCAACACTACGAAGTCTATAATTAACCGTTTTTAAGTTATTGAGCGCCTATTAAGAAAATCATGTTTTTTTGGGCATTTATTAAGAAAAACGTGAACTTTTTTGTTCTTTTGTACAAGTGCACGTCTCCTTCCAAATAGGCAGCAATATTATTTATTTCATATATTCAGTTGATTTCGACTTTTGAGTTCTGAGCACACATGGGCGTGGGAGGTCTGGGGTTTAAACCCCCGCAGAAGTTGAAAAACCCCCGCAGATTACTGAAGACCCCCAGAATACTATTTTAAGTAACATTTTTGACAATTTTTGGCGATTTTCGGTGGATTTCACCCTCCAGTATTTTCCTGCTTCCCATGTATGGTTCTGAGTAGCCGATAGCCTTCCTACTGCAGATTTTGATTATCGTCTATATAATATGTGGTCCAAATTCAATTTACTCGTATTCCACTTTTCCTTTATCTTACTCTGAAGTTAGCACGTTAAGTTCAGATTGAAGCAATAATCATTTTGTGGAAGATCATTTTTAAGTGTTTGGCTATGATAGTTCGTCTTAAATGAGTTCGCGCAACATTCTAGAATTTCTATCAACATGTATGATAGCAGTTGTTGCTTCATGAAAATGCATTTATTACTGACCTTAAATATTTTCTACTCTAAATGTCTGCCCACTTATAAAAAACGTAGGTGTGTCCTTTGCGGTCTAAGAAGATCACAGCGATTATCCGAATTTTACGACTTTTTAGGTAAACCTGATGAACCTCAGCCTCCGTTTCGATCAATTTTTTTTTAAATTTTGAAAATACAAAGTGTGCTTTCACGAGCTGTGCAAAGACCAATTGTCACATGTTTTTAATTTTATATTTGAGTCAATCATGGCACACATCTAATTTTTTATCGCTAAAGTTAATTTTTCTCGAATTTAGTAGCGCCTACAAAGATGTAGTTAAAGCTATTCTATGAGTGACATTTCTTGAGCTTAAGTACGAAATGCGAGGGTCTGGTCTAGACCAGACATGCACGTGGGGAGGGTTTGGGGTCTAGTTTAAGATGCCTTTTCCCAGAGAAACGAAAAATTGGCAATTTTTCAGCAAAATGAGGTGAAACGAAGGTCAAAAATGATTGAAATAAAAAATTTTCCTTAAAAGCACATGAAATTGACCAGAAACTATGGAATAGCATAGTTTTAAGGCTATTTTAGCGTTTACATAAGTTTTTCAGATCATTTTGACCCAAAAAAGCTGACTAAATATACTCCCAGACTGCTTAACCCTAAGATGGTCTAGACTGTTTAGTGAATCTATGGTCTAAACCTCTAACCTCACAGTGCATATCTAGTACAATACCGCTTACTATTAATTCCTTCCTTTTTACATGCTTTGTAATGCACCTCTCTAATTTTGTCCCCTTTCGCTCTATTGCAAACGTATGTGCACGCCTTTTATGCATTAGTAGAGGAATAAATAAGAAATAAAAATAGGATTGTGTTGTGATCTATTTCTTTTTCTATTTTTTAAAATCTATTTTATCGATCTACTTTTTATCTATCATAGCAAATTGCAGAATATCAAAATTTCCTCTTTGAATTGATTATTTGATTCTTATTGTTAGGTTTGAGCACCCTGGCTGTTACATACCGAATTTAATGTTCTACGGCGTCCACTATGCTCTTTACATATCTACATCATCATCAGTGGCGGATCTAGGATTTTCCTAAGGGGGGGCGGTACTACTAAGGGGGGGCGGAACCCTGACTTGGGCGGAAAAATTAGTCGTTTTAACCCGAAAATCGCTAAAAATCGCTAAAAAATGCTTAATTTTGCGCACTATTTTGGGCCGATGGGGGGGCCGGCCGCCCCCCCTAAATCCGCCCCTGATCATCATTGATCTTCACCAAATAACCACTTGATAATTAGCGCTAAAATTACTTCCATAGCTGCTTGCATTTTTCTAAACGAATTTTTGGATTTTGTCTTCGGGCTTATTCATCTTAATCTAAACACTATGTGCGTATGTAAGTAAGATTCGATTTTTTCGGGCACTACTGAATTATATCTGCCGGTTTTAATACTATTACAGTCCATTAGCTAACTAATGGATTCCGTAAATGATTGCTTCCCATTAGTGCCACATTTTCCATCCGGCATACGAATTGAGCTCAATATCCCAGTGATACCGAAGACAATATAAATTCAGCTGATAACTGGCCTGCGTAATCACATTTTTTTGCGTGCTTAGCCGTATAACTGCGCCGTTTTGACAGTATCCTTGCTAATTCTATTCGGTCTAATAAATTATTCATGTGGGTAATATGAGTAGCTGAAATGATTTTCTCCAGAGGCACACGATCTTAATTTTTTTACGAAAAAACGGCTTTTGATCGAATGATTCTCATAAAGTAAGTGCAAGTGCTAAAGTGACTGGTTAGTGAATTTTCGCAGTGCGCAGAATGCATTTTTTCAGACGAAATATGTATCATTTAGATTCAATTACAGTGTCAGGACCTCTTTTAGGTTGGCATGTTTTCTGGGTTTTTGTCCTTTGAAAAGCAGAATTCTAGCAAGACAATTACTCTAAATAAGCAAACTGTATTTAAAAGTTCATTTGCGCGATAAGTTCTGTCTGAAAAACGTCTTTTGCATTTTAATCCAAATGTCAACTTTTATTGCTTAGCGACGACTCATTCGATGTACATAGCCGATTTACGAAATTAACACCGATGGATTCAGAGGCTTTCCGCAAATGGGGTAAGCAAATGGTCGACTATGTGGCCGATTATTGGCAGACTATCAGAGACCGCAACCCTTTGCCTGACGTTAAGCCTGGTTACATAAGGGTCTTGATGCCAGAGAACGCTCCGGAAGAACCGGAGTCATGGGAAAGCATTTTCAAAGACTTAGAAGACGTTGTTATGAAAGGCGTGAGTAACCTCAACGAAGTTTAGTTACCTAATGTTGTATTAGCACAATATGGACAATACTTCAGTATTTTATGTCACCTAGACTTATTTTTTGACTGTGGTTTCTTAGCTTTTTATCTATGACCAGTCACCGATAACGTCCATTGCTATTTGACTATAGTCCCTTTCTAAATTCCTGAGACTTTTTTTACAGTAGGGCGATTCGGAAGCTCGAAAGCAGTAAAAGTTCAGCCAATCGGCGTAAGGCCTTTCATTCGGTTGACTATCGTCTATTGCACGTTATTTAGCTTTAAAGCTTGCGCTTTGGCGCTTTGGGTCAGTTTTGCTATTAGGAGCTGTGAGAGTGTAACCGGCAGCCGCGCACAGGAAAAATACCTGTAATCTGTTTCATATAAGTTCGTGCATAAATTTTATGAATTTTTATCGACAGTAAGCTGAGGGTTACGATAATTATATATCAGATCAGGCACGTAGCTGTCCCTCCTATTTTAGGGGGAACCAACACCAATTTCGGGTGGGACTAAGCCCAAAAAGGCCGAAAAAAAGCTTAAAATAACGTTTAAAAAGTCATATTTTCCGATTTTTCTGAAATTTGAGAGGGTTCCATATCCCCCATTCCCCCCAGTGCCTGTATCAGATCGATGCTATAATCGCAATCTGTCAGTTTCTTGTCGGAGATAGTTTTAAAATTTAGGACCGAAGTTGTGTGAAACAGAGTATAGACGACGCGCGGAGTGAAACTCCGTATTTCTCGTTTGCGAACTGAGTGGTAATACTGCTAGACCATATAGGAAAGCGGCGGCGAACTCTAAAATGTTGCATTGTTATCTGTGGAATAATCGAATGAGTTGATGCTAGAGGCGGGTACTAAGAAACTGCTCTCTGCCGATTGGCTGAATTGTTAACACTTTAGAATCTCCATACTGTAAAAAATTCTCAAAAATTTTGAAACAGACTATAGCAGTCCTGGATATCATCTGAAAATGTTCAACATTTTTGGTTCAAGCACGTCACGATAATAGATGCATAGCATGACCGATCTAGGTGTTAACCGGTCTGGGGGTCATAAATTGAGCTTTCTTGAGCAAAAAGTGACTTCGGAAATTGGTAAAGGTGCTAAAATAGCGTCAAAACTCCCTTAGTACACAGTTTCTAATCAACTTAAAGCACTTTTGAATACAATTTTCATCTACTCTAGGCCTTCATTTTGCCACATGTTCAACAGAAAATTTCTCAATTTTTGTATCTGGGGATCTAGACCCAAAAAACTCCCGTGCATGTCTGGTCGCGACAATACATTGGCAGCAGCTAAATTTGTGAGACGTCTGGGCATATGAAACAGGCAAAAATCCCAGAAAAATGTTCAAAAATCCAATTCTTGTGGGTATCGATTTTATGCTGGCATAAAGGTACAAAGAGCAAAATGAGAAACGTTTTCGAGGGGTTCTTAAGATTAAGTGATGTAACTTGACTTTTTCATTATTTAAGTCGGCTATTTCACAAGGTCCTGCCCGCTACACCATAGGACATAAATAACGCCTTGCCATGTAAAACATTTTTTAAAAACTTAAATTCTGTAAGAATCGCGACCTGCTAGAGAGAGAGCAGCGCGAATTATTCGCTATAAATCTTGAAATTCTAAAAATTATCACGCTCACTAATTCCGTTTGCATCGTCCATTAAACATTTTTATCATTCACATTCAAGTACCGTCTATAGTCTGTATCGCACAAGATTAAGCTTAAAATTTAAAAATCATCTCCGACAATAAGCTGACAGATTGTGATTGTAGCTACCGTAATCTGTCGGCTTACTGTTGATAAAAATTCTTAAAATAAGTCAGATCGAATTATAATTCAATAAATCTTTAGAACGTCCGATTCCAACTTTGTTATATATTAAAAAATTTTTCTTGCCATCAGGTTACCCATTGGCATCATCCAGATTTTTTCGCCTATTTTCCAACAGCGCTTAGCTACCCTGCCGTCATTGCAGACATTTTGTCCGGCGGTATAGCGTGTGTTGGATTTTCGTGGGTAGGTAACCTTAGAGATATGGTCAATTGATCCGACTAAGTACGATTTGACTAATCTTACTCTTTAAAATCATTTAGATATCGAGTCCAGCGTGCACAGAGTTAGAATTGGTAGTGCTTGATTGGGTTGCGAAAATGCTTAACTTACCCGAACATTTTCTTAACAGGCATCCAGGACCTGGTGCAGGTATGATACAGGTGGGCGATTACGCACAAATGCATATGTTATTAGAACAAAAGAAAAATACCATAAAATATGTCAAAACTCATTTAAGTGAAAATATTGGAGAACAAAATTTTTTTGTTCGGTTACTGCTTTCTATATAAATTCGCGATACGATCTTCTCCACAATCTGTCTACATGACAATCGAAAATTACAAATTAATTTGGTATACATATGAAAAGGCTCAAAATCAAAACCAAAAATTGGCGACATTCGAGATTCTGAAATAAAAAACAGCTTTATAAAACTGAATGGCCTAAAATAAATACAAAAGGTGACAATATTCGCACTTTTATTTTTTACTTGTGAATTTACACTGCACAGAAGATATCGCACACAGTTTATTTCTACTTAGAAAGAACCTAAAATCAGCGTTTTGAAGTATAAAATCGTGAAAGACGAGAAATGCTTCAGCCAATAACAGAGGCGTAGCCAGGATTTTGGTTCGGGGCTGAACAAAATTTTTTAAGACTCATTTCATTGTATGCCAGTAACTTTATGTACAGTAAAACTGAGTTTTTCGACCTTTAGTAGTGTAGCCTAGTTTTTTTGTACAAGGTCCGTTTGTACATGTACCATGATGGTCCCAAAAGTCTTAGTACATTTTAAAGACACAAATTTTCGAGTACTATAATATGGTACGGTAGCAATTTTAGGTGGTGAAAACAGCTGTTCGACTTCTGGTAGTGTATTTTGGCTAATTTCTGGTATCTAAGGGCACAAGTAACTAATAATCGTCTTAAAACGGCGCGAAGCGCCGAAAATTTGACATTTTTCCTTTGAAGTGCAATTTTCTGCCAGTATAAAGATATATAGAACACACGATACCATTTCGCGCGATGCGCCGAAAATTTTCACGGATTTTAGACCTTTTTTGCAATTTTCGTCTTCCCAAAATCTTTGTACCTTTACATAGACGGTCCCGAAAGTCTTTGTACATCGGGAAAATCTTCGCCGAATACAAAAACACTGATGTAGCCTAGCTAATTTATGGGTTTCTGACGATCAAAAATACAAAAAGTGTAAAGCGGCTCTAAGTGCCGAAAAGTTTTGGAATTTCTACTGTTTTCATGTAGAATTTACGGCCTTTCTATTAACAAACATTTCGAAATTATAGTGGCGGAAAGTGCCGAGAAATTTAGTCATTTTTTACCGCCCTTACTATTTTGGAGCTCGGTGAATACTAATAGTCCGACGAGCAGAAAATTATCAAATTTAGTGCAAAACAATTTTGACAGTTCAAGCTTCTGAGAAGAAACTGCGAATTACTCCCTTTGTCTGAGGTATTTTGAGTGATTCAGGCTTTTAAGTGCAATGCTGGAGCTTTACGAAAAGAAATGACAGTAAATGGCGACGCTATGCGCCGGACAATTTTGACGTTTTTGCACTTTAAACTCAATTTATATCACTTAAATCATACAAAAAAGACAAATTAATGCCGGCGCGAAACGGCGAAAATTTTAGAAATTCCCTAAGTCTTTTACCTGGCTAGTTTTCTAAAATCTCGTTGCACATGTACAACGAGATTTTACGGTTGCGGGGGTCTGGGATGAGCGCTTCAAGCGTTCCCAGTGGGTCCGGGGCAGAGTCCCGAAAATTTTGTAAAAAAAGCATTTTAATGTTAAATAGTAACATCAAAATTCTTGCAAAATGCAAAATCGGCCAAATCTCGGTTCTGAATCAAGCAAGCCCAAAAACACTTGAAATTAATGAACTACTACATTGCACAAAAGTCCTGAGCTGAAATGCGTTTCTGACTCTGCTAATTGCATAGCGCAGCAACGAGTCGCTCGCTGCCAATAAGATATAGAAAAATGTATCAATTAAAATTTTGTTCTTACCGTTTTCAGGCCCATTTGTGGCCTTCTTATTCACAAGATGCAGTTCAGAAAACAGGAAATACGCAAAAACATAAGAAAATTTGCCATTTCTTTCATTTCAAATTGTATTATGTATCCTTGTAAAGAAAGACAAACAAAGCAAAGAATAGACAAACTGGTACACAATCACTTTCGCACTTTTATTATTAGGCTCAACAAGCATGCGCAGTTTCAATCAACGAACAAATAGTGCATTAAATTACTAAAATGATGTGAAGTGCTGGATTATTTTAGCTGATTCAAGCTTTTCAATTCATTAAATCTATATAACAATAAATGATAAATGGACTCGGCGCGAAGCGCCGGAAAATTTTGACGTTTTTGCCTTTTTTAACCTCACTTTTATGGACACACATTATTGCAACAGACAAATCAACAATATTTCTAAAAATTTCGGGGCATGTGTCTCCAATGCCCCCCCGGCTACGCCTTTGGCCAATAAATATATAAGAATGTGAAGATAGAATGGGACCTTAATGACAGGTGTCTGTGTACGCTGCGGCCAATCTAATTTCGTCCCTAAACAAGTGCGTGGAGAATGAGATTTCGAGCTTTTCCCGCTTGTTTTGTTTTATTCCATCCTCCAGAAATGATTTGAAATTGCTTACATGGTTTTTTGATGAAATAATTTTCAACGAGGCAACGCTCGCCTTACTGTGCTCATTACTTTTAATTGTCCTCTGTAATGATGATGAACAGTGCTTACATAAATTGCGTCTTCTTTGTTTTGTTACTTTGTTCAACGAAAAACGACGCTTACACTCAAATATTTTGCGTCATTCTTCGTTTGTTATTTTACTGAAGGAAAAAAGACGCATTAGCACTCAAATCTTTGCGTCGTTCTTTGTTTTGTTATTTTATTGAATGAAAACAACGCACGGGCACTTAAAATACTTTGCGTCGTTCTTCGTTTTTCGTGTTTCATTTTCAAAACGACGCGTGATCGCGTCACAATGTTTATTGATAGATCGTATTTCATTAATCTGTGACTTACTCTCATAGGGCATCTAATGTACAGTACACCTGGAGTGCCCGTACATGCGAGGTTGTCAAATTTTATGCAAATTAGCATATCGGAGTGGTACGCATTCTGGGCGTGGGGGTTGGGGTATGCACCATAGGTGGGCAGCACCAAAATTCTGGGGTGCAATATTTTTCAAATTTCAAAAATTGCCTTAAACATAGTGGTATGGCAAGAAACACCATTTTTTACGTTTCTCATCGAGCAATATCCATTGGTATAAAAAAATTGCAGAAAAATTTCCAAAAATTGAATTCTAGGAGGTATTTTGGTTTCTTGGGAATATTTTGATTTCGGGGGGCATACCATACTCTGGGCGTAGGGTTTGGGGTATGCACCCCCCCCCCCTTCGAGAAACCAGAGAACCCCCCCAAAAAACCAAAATGCCCTCCCCCAGAATTCAATTTTTGAAATTTTTGTTTTTTCTGCAATTTTTTGATGCCAGTGGATTGTGCTCGATGAGAAACGTTAAAATTGGCATGTTTTTTCTGCCATGCCACCATTTTTAAGACTATTTTTTTGTATTTCGGTGCCGCCCACCTATGGCGCATACCGCTCAAAACCCCCAGGCCCAGGTATGCGTACCACTCCTATCACAAATGCTGATTTGCATAAAATTTGGCAATAAAGATTCGAGTGCTCATGCGTCTTTTTTTCCTTCAGTAAAATAACAAACGAAGAATGACGCAAAAGATTTGAGTGCTTATCATACGTGGGCAGCAAAAAGTCTGGGGGTGCATGATTTTTCAAAGGCACAAAAAATGGCCTTAAAGTTGTGGTATGGCGAAAAAACACCATTTTTCTACGTTTCTCATTGAGCACTATCTATTGGCATCAAAAATTGCGAAAGAAACAAAAAAATTTTAAAAATTGAATTCTGGGGGTATTTTGATTTCTGGGAGGTATTTGGTTTCTTGGGGTGAATACCGCCCCAACCCCCCTCACGCCCAGGTGTGGTGCTTGTGCGTCGTTTTTCATTGAACAAAGTAACAAAACAAAGAAAGACGCAATTTATGTAAGCTCTGTTCATCATCGTGCCATAGGCGTTGCCAGGATGGAGGCATTGGAGGCACATGCCTCCGAAATTTTTACATAAATATTGTTTGCAATAATGTGTCCAGAGAACTAAGTTCAAAAAGGCAAAAACGTCAAAGTTTTCCGGTGCTTCGCGCTGAGTCATTATTATTTATTGTTATACAGATCTAATGAATTAAAAAGCTTGAATCAGCTAAAATAATCCAGCACTTCACATCACTTTAGTAATTTAATGCACTATTTGTTCGTTGATTGAAACTGTGCATGCTTGTTAAGCATAATACTAGTAAAAGTACACGAAAATGATTAAGGACCAGTTTGTCTATTCTCTACTTTGTTTGTCTTTTGTGTATGTCTATTCTTTGCTTTGTTTGTCTTTCTTTACAAGGACACATAATCCTATTTTAAATGAAAGGAATGGCCACATTTTTTATGTTTTTGCGCATTTCCTGTTTTCTGAACTGCATATTGTTAATAAGAAGGCAACGAATGGGCCTGAAAACGGTAAGAACAAAAGTTTCATTGATACATTTCACTATATCTTAGTGGGCAGCGAGCGACCTGTTGCTGCGCTATGCAATTAGCAGAGGTCAAAAACGCATTTCAGCTCAGAACTTTTGTGCAATGTAGAAGTTCATAAATTTCAAGTGTTTTGAGCTTACTTGATTCAGAACCAAGATTTGGCCGATTTTGCAAAAAATTTTTACATTACTATTTAACACTGAAATGCTTTTTTTATAAAATTTTCCGGGACTCTGCCCCTGGACCCCGCTGGGAACGTGAGCGCGCCATCCCAGACTCTCGCTAACCGTAAAATCTCGTTGTACATGTGCAACTAGATTTTAGGAAGAATAAGCCAGGTAAAAGAGTCAGGAATTTCTATAAATTTCCGCCATTTCGCGCCGGCATTAATTTGACTTTTTTGTATGATTAAAGCGGTGTAAATTGAGTTTAAAGTGCAAAACGTCAAAATTTTGCGGCGCATAGCGCCGCCAGTTACTGTTTTTCTTTTTGTAAAGCTACAACATTGCGTTAAAAGCCTGAATCACTAAAAGATCTTCAGACGAAATAAGTAATTCACAGTTTTCTTGTTCAGGGGCAGATTTAGGGGCGGAGGGCGGCCGCCTCCCCCCCCATTGGCCCAAAATAGTGCGAAAAATTAAGCATTTTTGAGCGATTTTTGCGATTTTCGGGTCAAAACGGCTAATTTTTCCGCCCAACTCAGGGTACCGCTCCCCCTTAGGAAAATCCTGAATCCGCCACTGTTCTTGTTAGAAGCTTGAACTGTCAAAATTGTTTTGTACAAATTTGATAATTTTCGGCTCTGTCAGACTATTAGTATTCACCGAGCTACAAAATATTATAGGGCGGTAAAAAATGACTAAATTTCTCGGCACTTTGCGCCATGTTTGTCAATAAAAAGGCCGTAAATTCTACATGAAAACGGTAGAAATTCCAAAAATTTTCGGCACTTCGAGCCGCTTTACACTTTTTGTATTTTTGATCGTCAGAAACCCATAAATTAGCTAGGCTACATCAGTGTTTTTTTGTATTCAGCGAAGATTTTTCCCGATGTACAAAAGACTTTTCGGGACCGTCTTGTACAGGTACAAAGATTTTTGGAAAGACAAAAATTGAAAAAAAGGTCTAAAATTCGTAAAATTTTCGGGCGCTTCGCGCCGAGATGAGTAATTGTGTATTCTATATATCTTTATACTGGCAGAAATTGCATTTCAAAAGGACAAATGTCGAATTTTTTCGGCGCTTCGCGCCGTTTTAAGACGATAGACCCAGAAATTAGATAAAATACACTACCAAAAGTCGAAAAACTGTTCTTACCACCCTAGAATCGTTACCGTACCATATTATAGTACTCAAAAATTTATGTCTACAAAATGTACAAAAACTTTTGGGGACTGTCTTCGTACATGTACAAACGGACCTTGTACAAAAAACACTGGGCTACACTACTAAAGGAAGAAAAACTCAATTTTACTATACATAAAGTTACTGACATTCAATGCAAAAGTAGTCTTAAAAAATTTTTGTTTATGCCCCCCGAACCAAAATCCTGGTTACGCCTCTGCATCGTGCATAGGACAATTATAACTAATATGCACATTAACCCCAGCGTTGCTCTCGTTGAAAATTTCTTCATCAAAAAACGATATTATGATTTCTAATCATTTCTGTGAAGATGGAATAGAACAAATAATGCGGAAAAGCTTGAAATCTCGTTTTTCATGCACTTGTTCAGGGAAGAAATCAGATTGGCCGCAGCGTACACGGACAGAGAGGAATGATAGCCATAAATGAATAAGTAAAAAATTAATAAGAAAATTGAATAAATGGATAAACAAATTTAAACGAACCCTGAAAAAGAAAACAAAACAAAAGTATAATGACAAAAGTTTAAGAAAACATAGTTGTAATTGTAATACAATAATATAATATAATTGTTACTTCCTCATTATGACGTTTCGATTTTTTTAAAATTACCATTATGAACATCACCACTTCCTACTTCGAATAATATGCTGAATTAGATAGTCACTTAAACAAGAATTTCGAATTTTAGAGTACGGCAAGTGATTGCACTTTAGTCGCATTCTTGGCAGCTCGATGTCGTTATCTAAAAGGAGCTAATTCGAATCATTGTTCAAGCAGGCTAGAATTTAGTCAATTAGTTGCTTATTGTTCGAACAAGTAAGTTTACTTCGTGCTTATCATAGGTAGCGCGTTAGCGCGTACCTATAATATACTTGTACCCTTAACACCTATGCACCCTCTACAGCTATAACAGGACACATCTAGAAGGTGCGGTTTTTTTTAAAGATAGATAATAAAAAATTCGCTGCCTGTGTTTTTTTGTTTTTCTTGAAACTCAAAACTCGCTGTGTAAAGAAGGTGTAAAGGTTTTGTTTAACGGTATAACATAGGATAAATTTTGGGAGGTTTTTTAGGCGGCATGTAGACAACTCAGTATTGACTCCTCAAATAAATTAATGGCTCAGATTTGTAGAGGAAGGGATGCTCCGAATTGTCTTTTTTTGTTCGTTGAAAATTCGCATTAGTTCTCGAATGGGAGTGTAAAGAGTGCGAAAATCTGGGGGATGAAATAGCACATTTTGGTCAAGTTTTCGAACTTGTTTATGTCTGATACTAACTCCGGTTATGAGTTTTTGAAAATGTTTTCTGACAGAAATGTAGAGCGGATTAGTAGCTGCAATCTGCTTGACAAGCAGACTTTTCTACGCTCAATAGGGAGTTAGGTCCTGGGGTTTAAAGTTTACACTCTATTCGATGGTGTAAAAAACAGATTTTAACTGAGAATTCTCTGCCAGCTTTTTCTTCGCTTATGAGTCGGGCTAAAATGAGTATAACAGTAATCAAGCTGCTCCTAGGGGCTACACATCGCAGCAAACCGCGTTCAAAAAACGCACTATTGAGTTATTTATGGAGGTGTAAAGTTCGAAATCGGACGTAAAAAATGAGCGAAAAAACACGTTTTTTCCCCCATTTTGATTAGTAAATCATATCAAATAATTTTTGCAACAGAGTTTTTGCACATAGAAATGTACTACGACTCGAAAGCTACAAACTGTACCAAACCGAATTTCTTTACACTCAATGGGGAATACGGTGCGGATTTTTAAAGCTTTACAATGTTCTGAATGATGGAAAATATGTCTTCGTTTGGGTTTTGTTCGCCACTTTCTCCTTTTCAGAAGTCAGGATAGGTCCAATAGAATAAAAATAAAGTGCCTTATATTGGGTGTATGTCATAGCGAATCGCGCATGTCTAAACCAATATTAAGCTGAGTGTAAAGTCAAGAATGGGGTGCTCTAAACAGCTTTCTGTCTTGTTTCACTCTGCCAGCTTCTCCGGTTATGAGTCAGGGACATGATTCTCAAGTCTGTAAATGAACCTGAAACCAAATTCGATACGCAATTTTGGCGCGTATGTTTACACTTCAACAGTTCAGTAAAGTTGTTTAAATCAATGTTAATTTATCCTTATGACATTATGGAGACTAACTATTTTCGTAGAAGTTGGTCGTAATATCGAAGCAATATTAAAATTACGATTCCGACTAAAATCTTTTTTACACTAGAGTGTTAACATATCGTTTACACTACATATTAATCTTCGTTTTAGAGCCTTGCGGGAACCTAATTTTTTCCTTATGACTAGAAATTTTTTAAGGAATCAAGTGTGAGAATTCGGTTAGACACATTTTTTACACAACAGTGGTGTAAACTGTTTTACACCTAATGTTAATTTGTCATCAGACCATTGTTGAGACGTAATGTCTTTATAAATGTTGATTGTAATATCCGCGTAATATCAGATTTACGAATCCGACTAAAATCTTCTGTGCATTCTGTGTATGTAAGTAAACACTGCATATGAACTTTTGACTTAGAGCCTTGCAGAAACATAATATTTTTCTTAAATTCAAAAAACAATAAATCAAGTGTGAGATGCCAGTTGGGCGCGTTTGTTTATCAATGACGCTTTGCAAAAAGTAGACTTATAATGATTAGAACATAGGTTTTGGCTTACTGTTGATGCTACAGTCTTATGTATTTCATGTAATTCTGTGCATGAGACCCAATTTTCAGCTCATTATCAAGAGACCACAGAAGTGATTGTAAAATTGCCTACAGTAATATAGTTTTGAAAAGTAAACATTCATGTGTCATGTAATCGTTAAGTACAATATTATGATTGTTGCTTCAGCTAAAGTCACTTCAGTTTTTTGAGTACAGTGATTCAAAAATTGTTATTCATGCATGTTGCTCCGCATTCATAATGGTTTGCTTTAGAAATTGTTATAAGTGTTGGTTACGTTATCATACATGTGTAAATTTATCATAAATGCTTTGATCCGCAGGTAATTGATTTGTCGTTCTTTGACTAGTTGAATAAGCTTAATTACTGTACATTGTGTTAATGCGGGTATTAATAGAGTGAGTTGAGCGAATGCGAATGCAAGTATAAATTGCTAAGATGGAAGCAGTACCTAATGGCATTCGCTACAACACTGACTAAAGATAGGAATAACTACTATTTTTTGCTAACAAAAGTTGGGTACTAGCAAGAAAAAATGCTCCGATGGAACAAAAAAAGGTAGACTATACTTGGAACAAAGAATTATCAAGGACGTAAAAGGAGGGGACTAGAAAAGCTCCTATCTACAAATGTCACAAAATTTGCTAAAAGTCAGAAATTTTCTAAACAAAGAAAAAATGAAAGTAAGTAAATCAAAGAAAACCTACCTGTGCCTAAAACTGCAAGATCTGCTAAAAATCAGACTTTTTCTAAGCAACGCAAAAATCGAAGTATATTCTGCGGCCTAAGAAAAAATAGGTGAACCTTCTCATATTGTCCACCATACAGTGGGCGGTTCCAAAATTCTGAGGGGGTTTTCAAATTGGAATATTGGCCTTAAAAATAGTGCTATGGCGAAGAAAACACCATTTTTGAACGTTTCTTGTCGAGCTCTATTGGTACCTACCAAAAAAACCCAAAAAGAGCAGAAAGATTTAAAAAATTGAATTCTGGAGGTATTGTTGGGTATTTGCGTTTTCTTGTTGGGTATTTTGCCTAAGGGTGCATACTCCCCAAACCCCTACGTCTAGGTATGGTGTCCAATGCTTAATATAAAGCTGATAAAATAAATCTCAAATCTGCGTTTTTGCTAATCACTTGCAACCGTTAATTTATTCGATATTGTGACTAGATAAATATTACAAAAAGTTATATCCTATGATTATTTGCGATACCGCAACGAAAGACTGTGATTTCTATATAATGCATGCGTCCATTCAGTACTCTTCTGGCGTTTAATCCCACCAGACCACCCGGATTTCATTCCTGCCCATGTAAACTGATAACCATTAGGCATGGGAGGTTAGGAGTATGCACCAGTGTTCAATCAGAAACGTCGAAAATTGCCGTTTTTCCAACATACCATAATTACTATTTTTTGACCCAGAAAAATATTGCAACATGGCGCTGCTCAGCTATGGCGATATCTGCTTTTGCAGAGTGAGTGGTTCAGTTATCTAGCCCAATGTTTTATCTTTGTTCGACAGGATGCTGCTTTCTTCTGCAGGCCGCAGAATATACTTCGATTTTTGCGTTGCTTAGAAAAAGTCTGATTTTTAGCAGATCTTGCAGTTTTAGGCACAGGTAGGTTTTTTCTTTGATTTACTTACTTTCATTTTTTTCTTTGTTTAGGAAATTTCTGAGTTTTAGCAAATTTTGTGACATTTGTAGATAGGAGCTTTTCTAGTCCCCTCCTTTACGTCCTTGATAATTCTTTGTTCCAAGTATATTCTACCTTTTTTGTTCCATCGAGCATGTTTTCTTGCTAGCATTGACTTATTCCTTACTTTTCAGTCAGACTACTGTACATGTGATAACGTCCCAACATGGCTACCGTCCCAACACGGCCACCGTCACAACACGGCCACCGAAATTTCCAACACGGCCACCGTCCCAACACGGCCACCGTCCCAACATGGCCACCGTCCCAACATGGCCACCGTCCCAACATGGCCACCGTCCCAACATGGCCACCGTCCCAATATGGCCACCGTCCCAACAAAGCCACTGTCTCAACAAGGCCACCACCACACGTGGGCGTGGGGGGGGTTTATAGGTATACACCCCAGAAGTCGAATACCGACAAAATACCACCCAGAAACCAAAATACTCCCCAGACACCAAAATACCCCCCAGAATTCAATTTTTGAAATTTTTTTGTTTTTTTTCGCGATTGCGATTTTTTGATGCTACTGGATAGTGGCTCGATGAGAAACGTTGAAAAATGGTGTTTTCCTCGCCATACCACCATTTTTGAGACAATTTTTTGACCTTTAAAAAATTTGCACTCCCCCCAGAATTTCGGTGCTGAATGTTTTCGATGCGCCCAACATGTACAACCCGACCACAGTGCACAACAATGCTCGTTGCATGCAAAAGTCTTTATGCATGTAAAAAACTAACTTTAGTCATCAATTTAATTGTTGCCACATGTATATCTGTGCTTAATAACCTTCCTGTGCTTAACTATTAATACCTACTTAAGTGATTAAAATACAGCGATAGAGGCCTTGTTGAGACAGTGGCTTTGTTGGGACGGTGGCCATGTTGGGACGGTGGCTGTGTTGGGATGGTGGCCGTGTTAGGAATTTTGGTGGTCGTGTTGGGACGGTGTACGTGTTGGGAATTATGGTGGCCGTGTTGGGACGGTGGCCGTGTTGGGACTGGTGGCCATGTTGGGACACAATCGTGCATGTGCAGTATTTACCTACTTATGGTTGTTCTAAAAGACAACCTTTTTGTAGGTAAAAATAGACTGAGCTATTCATTGTCAAGAGATAAGTGTTATTTGCTTGCTTGTGCTCGATTCGGTCTTTTCAAAAATAAAAATGATAAGAGACTATGATGACAAAAATATCACGCAAAAAATTAATTAACTTGTGCCATAATAATTATAGTCAAACAAGCTAACAGTGCGACTATGAACCTAAATCAACTTCAGCTGTGATTAATTAATTGAAATTTCACTTATTAAAGCCCAGCCAATTCAATCTGACATTAATTGGCTGGTTTCGTCAAAAATTTTGACTATATCGATGAACGTTTTTAAATTATAATGAATTATTTACAATTTTTAATTATGATTATATGTTTGATTTCTTTTATGAAAAGTCAAATGGTTTACGTTCACTCTATGTAGGTTCTGCATTTTACTCTGAGGTATAATCTTTTTCTTCACTCATTTCCCTAAAATTTCTTAGAATAATCATACATAAGAGTTTCATAAGTACTCGTTTTCTAAAGGATGTTTATCATTTTTAATCATTTTATTTCCCTACTTATAGTTGAATTGTCTGTTAAACTATTTCTTTATTTATAAATTTGTATTTTTCCTTATTCATTTACTGGCGTGCTTGTTGAATATTTAATTCATTTATGCATTTATTAGCATATTGGGCATCAATCAATTCCGCTCAGTTATTTAATGATTTTTCATGCATATGTAAATCGATTCAAATCAAAGCAACTCAAAAAATATCTAATTAGTTTGACGATGTATTAGATATTTTACTTATTATTTTTGTACTTAATTTTTCTTAGCCAGCAAACAAGATTTTTCTATTTTATTTCGCAGGCACATTCCAGCGTTGAAAAAGCAGCAATTCTAACTGGTGTACAAATCAGGAAAATACCGACCGATGACAATTTTTCTATGCGGGGATCGACTCTTGAAGAAGCTATCAAGGCGGATGTCTTGTTAGGACTAGCGCCCTTTTTTGTATGATATATTCTTACTTGTAGACACACCACAGCACATATCGTTTGTTACGGGCAAAGTCGTCGTGATGATCTTTGTTACTGCACGGTCGGTATGGGGATTCGTCAGAGAGCTTTTTGAGCCAAAGTGACCTCAAAACCTTGTCATAAATGTTAAAGTAGCGTACAAACTACTTTTTTCTGCATTTCCTGATCATTCTTAAGCACTTTTGCAGGAAATTTCTCATTTTAATTTCTTTTTTGACTTTGTGACGTTTTGCCTTATTTTTTTCCAAGAAAAATTTATAGTTTTATATTCTGAGGGTCTAGGTATAAATCTCGCAAATCCATACGTACGGTTGACTGACCCTATCATGCAAGAGCACGCCATATCTTACTATACTGACCAAACGTAGCTGGGATTGTTTTACGATTTTTGTCCATTCTTACCATCGTAGCTCAAATGTGATATCTGAAATGCAATGCGTTATTTTTTACGACTCCAACACATTACTCGATGATAAAAAGAAGGAATTATTATTTTTTTGTCATCGTTCCCTGCAAATATGCCCTGAGCAGATACTGGAAGATGCTCTTAATCATTATTGAGCTAAGTGATTTTTAGTGACAAATATACATTGATGCCGGAGTGAACAATAAATTCATTAGCGATTTGATTTGTTTTTATTACGTTATACTTTTTTCAACTTTTCCATGAATGCTTATCTCCGGCTGGTCATCATAGGTAGCGCGTTAGCGCGTACCTATAATATACTTGATACCCCCAACATATGCCCCCCTCACAGCTATAACGGCACACATCTGAGAGGTGCGGTTTTTTTAAAAGGTAGATAATAAAAAAACTTAGGACCCCCATTTTTTGTTTTTGTTAACACTCAATACCGAGCGCGTGGTTGAGTGTGTAAAGTTTACACCAAAAATTCAAATGATTTTCGAAGGGCCAATTTTTTTAAAAATGGTTTCTCTAATTAGTAGGTTACGAATCTGGTCTTAAAATTTCTTTACACTCATTTGTTGTTGCACAGGAGTGTAAATTAGACGGTTTTTTACTGTTTTCATGTGGCCGAGCATATCTAACTCAGTTTTACATTCCATGCAGTCTGATTGGTTTCAAAAGGTAGACGATTATAAAATCTAGGTGAGACTTTTTTATTTTTTTGAAGTAATATTTTCGAATTTAGAGGCGGTTTATTGTAAAGAGTCTGGGACAAGAAAAATTTTTTCCCTGCCATATTCTCCACTTAGTAGACAGAACGTGGTAACTACCTTTAAAATGTGCCCTGTCTTAAGCGCTACACGTCAAAATTTATTTTGTTTTTTACAATCAATATTGCGTTATTAGTGCAGGTGTAAACTTTACACTGGAAACATTCTTTCTGCCCAGAGCGTCGTGGATGATAAATTTTTTAAAAAAATGTTCTCTGTGAGGTCAGAATAACGAATCTGACCTTTAAACTTTTCTACAATCAATACACAGTACCAGTGGTTTAAACTTCGACACTCTAGTGGATGAGTAAAATAACAGATTTTGTCCAAGATTTCTCTGCCAACTTTTTCGCTTATGAGTTGGGATAAATTCAATGAATTAAAAATGAAGTAACTTCTAAGAGCTACACGTTGAAGCAAACCGCGTTCAAAAAAGCGTAATATTGGGTTGTTTATGGGGGTGTAAAGTTCGAAATCTGAGGAGTAAAATAAGCGAAAAACGGGTTTTTTTCGTATTTAATTGGTAAATCATATCAAATATTTTGTGGAGCATAAGTTTGGCACATATAAACGTACTACAATCAAAGGGCTACAAACTGGCCGAAACCGAATTTATTTACACTCAATGGGGCGTTAGGTTCAGATTTTAAAAGTTAACAATGTGGTGGACAGTGAAAAATACGTGTATGTCCGTATTTTTGTTCGTCACTTTCTCTGTTCAGAAGACGGGCGAGGTCGAACAGGATAAAAATAAAGTGATTTCTAAGGGGTACGCGTCACAGCGAATTGCGTTTGTTTACATAAATATGTAGCTTTTTCGGGAGGTGTAAAGTCAAAAAAATGGGGGAGTTAAACGTGTTTCTGTCTTGTTTTTTTCTGCCAAGTTCTGGGTTATGAGTCTGGACATAATGTCAACTCTAAAAATGAACCAGAAACCAAATGTGATACGCCAGTTTGTTTGCACACAACAGTGGCGCAAAGTGGTTTACATCTGTAGAGATCCCTCTACACGCCGTTTCGCCGCGTTGGATCAACGCGACTTTCCGTTTGTTTTGCGTTACGATATACCTACGCATACACGACTGATTTCCCCAGATGTACATTCTTGTGCTCAATTTCCACATGCACGTACGCGACCGTTAAGCGCGAAGCTTAAGCGAGTCGCCCGGGACCACCTTCCCCTAAAAATTATCATATTTTTCATTCCTTTCCCACATATATTTTCAATCAAAATCCGGGTAGGAAAATGGGCACTCGGGCTTTATGCGACTTGAGTTCGAATTGGTATGTGTGTTATCATATCTCACGTGTGTTAAAAGGTCATATGTGTGTCTCATATTTGTGCCTGTCTCGTTTGTACATACCTTTACCGTAAGCTTTTGCCCATAGGCCTATTGTCGTATTCGTAGATCCATTTCATACTCTTTGTTCGTGTTGTTACGCCTCTTTTTCCGCGTCAGTTAAAACTGCGTGCGAGCGCAGTTTTGACGGCACTTTAAGATTTTTCAATGTACAATTAATTTTTGAGCCTGAGAGCCTCTCCGCCAGCTTCCGCGCTTAAGCCTGATTTATACTTCACGCGGCGAGCGAAGCGGCGAGAAATTGCCGCAACTGCTGCCGCAGAAATTTCGCGCAAGCCCATTTGTACTTCGGGCTGCGGCGCGGCAGCCAGCGAATCATTGGCCGCAACAATTTGATTTATACTTCACGCGGCCGCCGCGCCGCGGACTGATTCGCAAAAGTCTAGATTCTTTCGCCCCTTTCCAATTTATACTTCTGCCGCGCCGTAAGGAGTCTAAATTGTTATTTTTAGCTTTTTCGACCATTTTTTCGCCGCGCCGCAAAAGTCAAAAAGCCCATTGCTCTTGCGAATGCTAATGAGGTTTTGAGCAGAGTGTCGACGTCGAATTATTTTGAATTTTAATGAGGTATCGATTTGCGCAATAGGAGAACTCAGCGTCCTGGTTCTGCGGCAGGTCCCAGGAAGTATAAACGCATTGCGCGAAGCGGCTGCGAGGCGGCGGTGAGGTGCCACCTTGTCGCTGGTTTTTTTGTCCACGCGGCGAGCTCGCCGCGTGAAGTATAAATGCAAGACGCGGCGCGGCAAGCGGATGTTGCCGCAGAATATTCGCGCAGGGTCGACTAATGTTTGGGCATACTGTGGCCGCAAAACCCCTTTGCGGCGCGGTTCGCGTGAAGTATAAATCAGGCTTGAATCAGGCTTTAGCGTGTCTTTTTTCCTTCCGTCGCCGTACGTGAGCAGACTCCGTAGGTGCGTTTCTATCTGCTTGGCTGCAGAACTCGTCTGTTAGTTTTCCAGCGAAGTGTGCACGCTTCTTTTCGCCGTACGCTTTGTTTTTAATCATTCGTGTTTGTGCCAATTGGCATCAGTATGCCTTTGGCAGGGCTTTGTTCCCTTGTTTAATTACATTGTTTGATTTTACCCGATTAGCGTAACACGACGGTCGGCAGCATGTATCCTCCATGCTGTCGCTTTTTAATTGCTTCATAATTTTTCTGTCCAAAAAATATTGTAAAAATGAATCATTCAATTAACGATGCTGGACACTATACTTAGGAACCCTCAATACTTTCAAGCACCGGAATTCGGTCCAAAAAGGGGTTAAGTAAGTAAGTTTCACTAGGTGCGTGCGTAGAGGGCCGGGCTACTTTGAACAGGCCGGGCCGCTTACCCCCGAGTCGCCGGCTAGTGATCGACCCCTAAAAAGGGCGAGAACCCCCGTGTGAGCGCATAAGCTTGAGATTCGGGTTAAGTAAGCGACGTGAACGTAGCTTGAGTCTAATTTTACACATCTGATATTTATTTGTCGTTTGACCATTGTGGAGACTTAATTTTTTCATAAATGTTGATCGTAATATCAGAGTAATATCAGAATTACGAATCCGACTGAAATTTTCTTTAAACTCTGTGGTTGTGTAAAGTTTACAATGCATATTAACTCTTGTTCTAGAGCCTTGCGGAAGCTTAATTTTTTTAAAATGTTCTACGTAAAATCAGAATTGAGAATCTGACTGTTAGTTTTCTCTACACTCAGTAGTTGTATAAAGTTTGCACTAATCATTTGTTGTTAAAATGTAGCTTATACTCTACAAATTTATTTTACTTCCAAATCTGAGCGTTCGTGTTCCTAACACTTGATATTTGCGTACAGTTAATGCTGAAAAACTTTGATCTGTTAAAATAATGCAAGGTTGTCTTGTTTGAAAAGGATAATGCTGATGTTAAGAACAATATTGTTTTCCGTGTTCTTGGACTGCTGTCATTATTGTGGCACGTTACTGCATGTGTTTACTGACTGATGTACTCAAATCATGTTAATTAAAAGTAGGGTACTAGCAAAGAAAAATGCTCCGATGGAACAAAAAAGATGAATATACTTGGAATTGTGGATCATTAAACATGTGAAAGGAGGAGACTAGGAAAAATCTATCTAAAGTAGCAAAATCTGCTAAAAATCAGACTTTCTCTAAGCAACGCAAAAAATCGAAGTATATCCTGCGGCCAACAGATTAAAATAAATATTTAACCATAAAAATGATTGAAAAAGCAGCGCAACAGTCTTTCTAAGCCAATTGAATGAAATAGCAAACATCGAAGACAATTGGAGACATGGTTGGTTTAAAACAGTAGGAAACGCGTAAGTTGACTTGAAACAGACTAAATGTAGATGCACTAGCATGCCCGTAAGGATCGTGTGCACTAATCAATCGGCCCCTGCTTTGCTTGCTATAATGCTCATAACAAAATAGAACAACTTTAAATACAATACCACTTAGTTTTCTATGAATCAGGTGCCAGCAATTTAAAAAAATAAGCTTGATAGATTCCGTTTATACACTCTTATCTGAAATTTCGAACATTATTTAAAAAAGACACTGTTTTAGAGGCCGCAGAATATACGTCGATTTTTTTCTGTTGCTTAGAGAAAGTATGATTTTTAGCAGATTTTGCGACTTTAGGTAGATTTTTCCTAGTCCCCTCCTTTCACATCCTTAATAATCCACGATTCCAAGTATATTCATCTTTTTTGTTCCATCGGAGCATTTTTCTTTGCTAGTATCAGAATGATTGTTATTACTGACTGTTTGTTTTGTTATTTGTGCGGGTCCAGCTTGAATTTCAAGTATGCGTTTCAACTTTTGATCTTAATCAATTATAGCATTAACTAAGTGCTATTTTACTTGGCAATGTACAGAAAAAATCAGCTTTGACGAAAACAGCTATCATTTGTGCCAAGGTTTAATACATTTTCAAGTACCGTTAGTAGAGCACACTCAGAGGATCAATTACAAAATACTAGGGGCCGCCTGCATAACCTCATTTGTATTTCATTAGTTTAAGAGTAGGTCTGAGTTAAGTAGTTCAGGTTACTTGCTCTAAAGACTCATAGTCTATTCTGGCAGTTCAGTAATCCAAATTGCTTACACCAGTGTATTTCAAAAGCCTTTTTCAAATAATCGATTTTTTCTAAATTTATATATCAATTTATAGTAAGTTCAATAAGTCGATGGTGTCGGGCACTGGTGAGTAATATGGAGGAAATGGCTGATATCTCTATTTTTGATAACATTGGAGCATTCATAAAAAACGAATCCTCAAAGTTTAAAACTACGATTGACTCTTTTTTGTCAATCGGTAGATTCATCAAAATGCATACACTTTATTTCTTTAATCGAAAGTATTTTTCTCAGGTTTGTGCTACTTTGGGCACGACACCAACATGTTCGTTTGATAATTTATGCGAGATAGGGCATGTTTGCCAAATGCATCAATTATACCTTCATGTGGATGCAGCGTACGCTGGAAGTGCTTTCATCTGCCCAGAATATCGTCATTATCTGGATGGCGTTGAGGTAAGAATAACTACTCGGTTTCAACCGCAAGTGGTCCAATGATGTAAATTTAAAAAAGAGGAAGAAAATTTCAAAAGCTTTGTCATACGATTGATTTCTGGCAAACTCATTAACTTAGATCTTTCAAAAATGCTTTGGAATTTATTATCGCAAATATTGGTGTAAGAGTAAGCAAAATCAGGATCTTCAGGTAAATTAACAAAAGTACCCATAGCTTTTTAAGTAAGTGAAACGATCTGCTTAACTTTTTTCTAATTTTTTTGCACTTGAAAATTCGTATTTCAAACTTTACATAAAAATATGTGGACGAGTACTACATTATTTATTAAAGGACGAATAAAATGCGTTTGATCATTATACATTTCGAGTGTCTCCAAGTATTTTTTCTTCAACTTTTTCTTCTGAAGTCTATTCTGTTTTACTTGCAGCTAGTCGATTCGTTCAATTTCAATGCCCACAAGCTTTTTCACGTTATTTTCGACTGTTCGCTAGTTTGGTAAGAGTTTCTTATGCGAAGAATTTCGCAAATAAGACATTGATGATTGTCCTAATACTCGTAGGTTCAAAGATGCTGCGGAGGTGGAAGAATCTTTTCTGGTTAACCCCTTATATCTCAGACATGAACATCAAGAGATTGTGCAAGATTTTAGGGTAAGTTGGAAGAATAAGCACAGGTTTCGCTGATTTCCATCTGCGTTTATTAACTCACGTTAAAGTTAACGGCTGAAAGAAGGTAAAAGCAGCCGACTCCTCTGGACCGGACCCCCGTAGTTTTTACCGCCAAATCTTTTTCATGTTTCTGTACGCTCAATTATATTTATTTTGTGTGCAATTTGGTTTAGGAGAGAAGTAAAAAAGTTACTATGATAGAAAACCATAAAATTCACAAAACTTAGAAATTCGGTTTTATTAGATACAAAGAAATATAAGAAGCATTGTTTCCAAAAAACCAGTAATTTCCACTAAAAATAAATTTTTCGTTGCCTTTAAACCGATAGTTATTATTTTTGGTTGTGATATGACTAAAAGAAACCAAAAAAAATTTAAAAAAAAACAAACAAACAAAAACTTAGATGCTGATGAATTCAATAAAGCCAATATTCAACCTACTCGTATCCATACGTGGGTAGCACCAAAATTCTGAGGATGTGCAAGATTTTTCAAACGTTAAAAAATGGCCTTAAAAATGGTGGTATGACGAAAATAAAACCATTTTTCAACGTTTCTCATTAAGCACTATCCATTGGCATCAAAAAATTGCGAAAAAAACACAAAAAATTCAAAAATTGAATTCTGGGGGTATCTAGGTTTCTGGGAGGGGGTATTTTGGTTTCTCAGGGGTGCATACCCCCCAAACCACTCACGCCCAGGTGTGCTCGTATCCCGCGAATTCGAAGCTATGTATTGCAGAAAAACTAGAAAATTGATCATGAGTTCAATAATCGGCCAATTTCTGCAGACAACAATTCATTTGATAGTAAATTTGACGTCACAATCGATGTGGAATAAAGTCTATATAACATTGCTCCGAGCTAAAATTCAAAAACAAGAAAACATTACCCAAAAAATTAGAGTATTCCGCGCTCTGCAAATATCGCTCCCTACAGTATATAAAAATTATAGCGATGATATTTTAAATTCGCTGCAGCATGATCTTGCACACCTAACAAAAAAATTGGTAATTCTATCGCGATTAGTAATAAAGATATAGTCATTCTTGGTTAAACACAGTTTTTCTCACATTTTGTGGTTAGGTCCGGAAGGAAGGGGGTTTAAAGAAAAGAAAAACATTACCTCGGAAGTTATCAGAGCTAACAATGCCTACGAACATTTGAAACTCGACAATGAATGCAAAAATGAGTAAATTTCAGGGTTTCAGAAATGTTTCGGTTTTGAGGCATGATTTGAATTTCCTACTAGTTTTATATTCACTTATTGCTGCTCTGCAGTATTTGAAGAATACGCTACTATCGTTGATTATAATGCAAAATTTTCTAATTTTATCATAAATTGATTATGTTTTAAGAATCTTCAAATTCCACTCGGTCGCCGATTCCGTTCGTTGAAATTATGGTTTGTATTACGGTGCTATGGAGTAACGGGTCTGCAAGAACACATTAGGAAACACTGTGCACTTGCCCAAGAATTCGAAAGCCTAATAAAAACGGACGAAAATTTCGAGCTCTTCTGTCCAGCAAGGCTGGGGTTAGTTTGTTTCAGACTAAAGGTTAGAAAAAAATCATTTTTGCTTCATTTATTTGAATCTAAAGTTTATTTATTCTTCATTTTTCCTGTATGTCTTCTATTAGTCTGATATTCAAGATGGACTCCTTTTGATTAATGCCTGCTTTTTTAAAAAAGTCCCAACTTTTAAACTTCGCTGTTTTATTTGACATACTTTGTCTAATTCAAGGCTTAATTGCTTGAACAGACCTAAAAATTTTGAATACCTTCATAGTCAATTCTCTTTATCGATTAAATCGATTAATTATGATTAAACCTGTACGTGAAACTTAATCCGTTTTTCAATTATCCGAAATTTCTAGTTTATATATAATACTTACTCTAAAACTGATTTCGTTTGTATCTTGTTTTTATATTGCTTATTATCACTGTTTCCAGTAATGTTATAGCAAACATAGGACTAATTTCTTTACATGCCACTGGAAGACAAATGTTTCGTGGAATATCCCGAAAGTTACGAAAAAATTTATTTCATAGATTGAACTAAAGCGGAAGGCCTGAAAAATTTGTTGCTTACAGTCTCAACCATGCGAAAAACGTTTTTTAGCATAAGTACCCATTCGTTTATCGATCATTTTGGTTCCAAAGTTACTTGAAGAATTTCGGATCTTTCGACGAGCTTTAAGCGAAAGAAAAATTATGCAATCAATGATTTTAATGAATGCCAATTCAAGTCATTCGAAGCGTCGAAATTTCTGGAAATTTTAGTTAAAGAATAGCAAGATTAATTCTCCACGAAAAACTGTGGAATATCTTTAAATTTCTATACCTATGTACCTATCTTACAGAAACTTGTGTATGGAAATCAATTTTTAGCCCAAAGTAATTTTTAAGCAGCCTACAGTAATAAGATTTCGCATAGTAAAACTCCATATGCTTATCGATTGCTTTATGCACAGTATCATGATTGTTGCTTTTTCTTTTGTAATCGATTTGCATTGTCTCAAAAAAAAGTCAGATGCCGAAATTGTTCTAAAAATTAGATTATCTCAAAAATGCTAATTTACTTCTAATGTTCCTTAATTCGTCAACAAGACGATATTGAAGGACGACCTTAAATAGGCAGTTGTTAAATCCTGGGGGTTTGATGGAGCGAAATTACATGAAAACACACACAAATCCAATTCCCATCGAAATTCGCGAATATGAGGATTCTGGGGATCGGAACCCAACCCTCCTAAACCCTCTCTACGCCTACGAGTAGTGACAGCCAGACATGCACGGGAGGGGGTAGTTGGGGGTCTGGACTTATCAGAAAAGGAAAGTGGAATATTTTTCTGGGGAATGAGGCTTAATGAAGGCTAAAATATATGTATTTTAAAAATTTCTTCAAAAATGTTTCAAATTGACCGGAAACTGTGGGATAATATAGGTTTGGCGCTATTAAGCATTTATATGTATTTGCGTAGTATGTACCTTCCTATTGTAAACGTGTACTACATATATAAATTAATTTTTGCAGCTGTGTTTGTACGAGTATGTATGTACCTGTGCGTCAGGATAGGATTCTATGAGTTGAGAAGTTTGAAATGTTTCAAAAATTAAGGCACATAAATTCTCTCTATTATAGTCTGTTTAATATTACTTCGTGCATAAATTCAAAGACATTTCATCGACAGTAAGCCGAGGCTTACGATAATTATATATCAGATAAATGCTATTGTAAATGTTAGGCGCCTCGTATCTACTAGAGCGATACAGGCGTGGCTAACATTACCTTCGGGACTTACTTAGGTACCTAAACTGCTCTCAGTGCTGGTCAGGATCGCAGTATCGCATGGCGATTTTGAACCAGTTGACCCTTGTAGACTTACGGCTTCAACTCCCTCGGTCCTAATATTGCTGACCGCTTCTCGTCGGGAGTTTCAGCAGCTACGCCCTAAATCCTGAGACTCGTACCTACCTAAATCCCGGAATGCTCGCAAGGTCAGTTGACCTATCTCAATCCACTCAAGTTGATAATTTAACTTATTTTCAAAGGTTAGGCTGGCTTGAAATGTTTCTTGGTTCCTAATTAGTGTAGCACTCTGAGTTCCAAATACAACAACAGCGAGCTCTCATCTGGACAGTCATCATAAAATATTAGATAATCTTTTATCTATTTTTGGGTTGAGGAAAGATAATAGAATTTCTATGAAAGATAAGACCATGATTTAATTACCCTTTATCCATCGAGTGACGTAACTCAAGAATAAAATAAAATTAAATTTTATCGTCGTGGATACCCCGTCCGAAATAATCTTGTCGCAGCTCCAACCCTACAATATCCCTGGGTGGATTTTCTAACTTTAATTGACGTTAATATACAAGCACGGCAACAGCACACCTGGGCGTGGGGGGTTTGGGGGGTATGCACCCCCCAGAAACCAAAATACTCCCCCCCAGAAATCAAAATATCCCCCCAGAATTCAATTTTTGAAAATTTTTCTTTCTTTTTTCGCAATTTTTTGATGCCAATGGATAGTGCTTGATGAGAAACGTCGAAAAATGGTGTTTTTATTGCCGTACCACCATTTTTAAGGCCATTTTTTGACTTTCAAAAAATCTTGCACCCCCCCCCCAGAATTTTTTTGCTGCCCACGTATGGGCAACAGGCCGGCAAATAATAATAATGCGTGAGAACGCGACGAACCAAGAATAGACGCCAACTCAACCGGACTACGACTTCAAAATAATAATATGACTGATGATTATTTTCCGACCGACTGACATGAATATTAATTCGTTTAACATTAATACCAAATTTACATGTATCATTTGGCGTCAGTTGACGCGCACATAAAATAAAATGAACGATATTAGTGGTTATGCTAATATTAATATGTAACAAGAACGTGAAATAATACAACACATGCGTTTAACGTGAAATAATACAACACACACATTTTACTAGGATGATTATAATAAAGCAATGAAATCGAACGTTCAATAACTCTTACATAACTAAGTAAATTACTGATGTTAGCATATATGTAACTCTGGTTTACCGGACAAGTACCTAATAGAATTATAAGTTGAAAAATAAGGGTTAATTGAGAACTGAAGGCATAACCTCGAACTCACACATCGCAAGGACGGCTGCTCGAAAAGTTATGTAAATCCGGTACAGTAAAACGATGTCGTTTGCTGGCCTTGGCGAACTAATGGCGAAGTGTTTGTATACAGTTTGTAGCGTTTAACTGTCGTAGTTACACTATGATCGCAAGCTGTCAGTTTATTGTCGGAGATGGCATCAAAATTTAAGACCGAAGTTGTGTGAATCAGACTATAGTCAAAAATTCATTTTTCAACTTTTTCAACAATCTTTGGCATAAAAAATCGCAAAAAGCGGAAAATTGTCAATAATGGACCCGGGGTCTATGGAGTCGTTTGTTGGCTTCTGGGGACGCATACTGTCAAAACGCACCAATATGTGCTACGCACAATCCATGTGTTATCATTTTTAGATTTTTGCAGCAACTATTTCAGGACACTGATGAAAGAAATGAATTACTGTGCAAACGGATAAATGCTGACCGCCGCATCCATATTGTTCCAACTCATGTCAAAGGTCACTTTGTGCTGAGGTTCGTGATATGCTCGACTCTAACAAACTCAGAAGATGTTCTGAATGCATGGAACGTTATACGACAGATTTCTACGACTGTGTAGTTTTATAATTTGCATGAAATTTATTTTAATGTCTGTACTCTGTTGAGTGCTTAAAGTTTTAATTATATTACCCATGTGGTACTTTTATGCGTGATTGTGAACCAAACATTATTACACAGGTCAGATCAGCTCAAAATTTTAAAAAGGGGTAGTCGATCATTTTTAGAGGGAAACGAAGGACCTCCAGTTTTGGTCCCAAATATCAAAAAACAACTATGTAAATATTCAAAATGCGCAAGCTTTTGCCAGAAAATGGGGGTTAAAAGCGGGACGACCGACTAGGGGTGAGGGAAGATCCTCATACCCCTAATGTACATCCATCTGACATAAATAGGCATGTACCTATTTGCATTGTTATGAGGCTGCTTCCGAATTATTTTTGTATTAAGTCGAGTATTATTGTGTTGTCGCCTGCGCTGAACCAAAAGGAAAATCGGGACTAGCCCTCCCGCCCCACCCCCTTCCCCCGAGGATGATCCGTCCGTAGGTACCTAAACCGCAAGAATCGCGGCCAACTTGGCTGAACAAGAGGTAAGTACTTAAGTTGTACCTACCCTTGAATAATTGGTTCCAGACCTCCAACTATAGAAAAAATCAATGCTATTATCGCAATGTCGGCTTATTGTCGAACACACTTTTTAAAATTTATGCCCAAACTTGTGTGAAACAGACTATAATCTTCGCGATTAGGAAATGAATTTGAAAAATTTGTATAGTTAAGTATCGAAAAATAAACTAGACACAACAGGCCAGCCGCTCATACGTGGGCAGCAAGAAAATTCTTGGGAGTGCAAGATTTTTTGAAGGTCGAAAAATGGCCTTAAAATTGGTGGTATGTCGATTAAAACACCATTTTTCGACGTTTCTCATCAAGCACTATCCATTGGCATCAAAAAATTGCGAAAAAAACGAAAAAATTTTCAAAAATTGAATTCTGGGGGGTATTTTGATTTCTGGGGGGGGTATTTTGATTTCTGGGGTATTTTTCGGGGGTGCATACCCCCCAAACCCCCCACGCCCAGGTGTGCAGCCGCTTACAGTAGTTGTTCGATGTGTAAATTCACAGTCGTCGCAGATGTTGTTATTCAATCTTACATACCTTGCTGATTTGCATGAATAGCAATGCTGTTATAACTATAGTCTGTTTCACATAACTTCGTGCATAAATTCTTAGAATTTTCATGGGCAGCAAGCCGAGGGTTACGATAATTATATATCAGATCAATGCTATAATTGCAATCTGTCAGCTTATTGTCGGTGATAGTTTTAAAATTTATGTCCGAAATTACATATGTGAAACAGACTATAATTATGTTTCGATGTATATAATCACTGTACTAGCAAATGGGGCGCTTCGCTGCCCCTTGCTGAGGCAATATGTTTTTGCAAATGGGTCCCTTTGCTCCCCATTTGCAAATAAGATAGATATAATCGATGACCAATATGCAGAAAATTGTCTAGAAATTCAATGTCTTATTTGTCATTGTCTTGTAATGTATCATATTATTCTTATTTATTCCTTTTGAACTTTACTGTCTTCTCTAACTCACTCACTGTATCCATTGTTTGGCACGTCTCAGTGTCTTACAACACGTCAAAATATCATTTTAGAAGCTGAGGTTGCCTTTCGCTCAACAAATTAAATTAGTTGTAAATGACCATGTTCATTAAATGTTACATTTCAGCTAAGCAGGTTTCTTTGATCCCTTTACAATGACTGATTTTATCTTGCTTACTTATTAATGTTTCTTGCTTCTTTTTCTGCCCGTACGACAATCCTGCGCATAAAAGTTTGTCCTCATTGTAAACAAATGCAAAAAGCTCCATGCAAAATTAGCCGCTAGAAGCAGAAATATTTGAATTAATATTAGCTTTTTTGAAAGACGCGCGTTTGTTGCTTTCGGTTGGTTTAAATCAAATTGCACGCACGCTAATTTACACCATCAAAAGCAGTATTCGTAATTTGATATTTTGGCTTGCTGCATGCTCACTCTCAATGATTAGTCATATTCAATAGAGCCCTTGGTAATTTGCGGATAAGCCGTCCACTATGTGCGTCGCCGTCAGGGCGCCAGATCGTGCACTTTGAGAAATAAATTCGGAGTCAGAGGTCCGAGAAATCCCAGAGGCCAAATTTTGGAAGTAACACCCAAGCTGTGTTTCTGCAAAAAGAAAAAAGCTTACACTTTACGTTATGGATAGGGTATGTTTGGGTTCCTATAATATCAAAAACCAATCTGTGAACTTTCCTCGAATTCCACATTAAGGTCAGCTATAACATCACTAACAAACAATTGAAATTTAAAGTAAATTTATCTGCTGCGATTCGAGACATTTAGAAAATGTAGTTTTTAAAAACGTTTTTCTTTCGATTTTTTATCAGTTTACACTGCAGTGTAAAGTACTGTACACCAATCGATAGCGCGTTAAAAGTTTGTCTAGGATGGCGTACCTAATTTGCCCCACGGTAATACGTGAGCCGCAAGAGCCGCCAAAACTGTTTATAGTAATCTGTCGTTTCCGGGTATCAGGAGCCAGATCGACCCATTTTAATCATAAATTCGGAATCAGGCGCTTAGAATACTTATTGAGACAAAATATGTGGACTACTCGATTATACAGTAAAGACTTTTCTCTCGGACACACACACACACACACAGACAACTCGAAATTAATATTACAGATGTGTTATTAGCGTGATAGAGTTAGTGCGTGTTGTTTTGTTGGCCACCCTCGCCGCCTTTCCCCGTCACGCTAGTTCTTGTCTGTCATCATCATAGTTTCCCGTTTATTGACCTCTGCTCCCTCTTTGCTTTTGGTTTTTGTTGGACAAACATCTAAAGTCCGCCGCTGCGCCACAGTTTTTTGCCCTTTGTCGTTTCGTGTCCAGTTGAGAGCCTTAACCTTGCTCACCTGTCCTGGCTCTGTCGTCATTTTATTGGATTGTATGTACAGTCTTTGTTGTTTGGAGAAATAAAATTGAAAATAGTGAGTGTCTTCGTAATGATTCTTTTTCGATCTTGAGCTGAAAGTCTCTAAAATTAGCCAAAAATACGCTGTGAAATTAATAAACTGCAGGGGCGGATTTAAGGGGGAGGCAGAGGGTGGCCTGGCCGCCCTCCATTGGCCAAAAATATTTAGCGAGAAGCAATGATTTTTGGCCGTCAGTGACTATAATTTCCCGAATTTTTTTGGCGCTGTGCGCCGCATAATATCTATTAATGTCAATTATTTATTTTATTGGCGACCTGGGGCCAATTCATTTCCACTTGGAAATCCAAGTCCTAAGTTCCAAGTTTCCAAGACTTGGAATTTCCAAGTTTCCAAGTGTCAGTTCATCTGCTCAAATAAAAGTTCCAAGTCATTAGCATTTTTCAACTTGGAAAAATGTCGTTTTTTCTCCAAGTCTCCAAGTACATTTTCCAAGTTTCCAAGCGTCTGTCTTTTTGTTTTTTCCAAGCACTTGGAATTTCCAAGTCGGGCTCGGATAAAAATTTCCAAGTCTAATTAACATAAATCTGTTCACAATGCGCTGCGCATGAGTTAAGGTACGATAAAAGCAATAAGGCGCGTCTCTCGTGAAAACGCTGTTTTTGGTGGAATGTCATTGTGTTTGCAAACACTGCGCTAAAAATGTCGTGCCGAAAACCACCGAACGATAAAACGCGCGAAAAAAGTAGTGTTTAAGGCAATTGAGGAAAGAAGAGACGTAATTTTTGGGCATTTTCTGTAAAATTAACGAATAAAGACAAATAAGCAGCGTGCAAAGAAGTGCAAAGAGAAACGCTATCGCGAGGATTAACGAAATATTCAGAAAAATCGTGGAGTAAATTTCGTGATGAATGCTGGCAAGATCTGCGGAAAGCTACATTACGGAAGTTCGACAAGAATCATCAAAGTGGATCCGGTGTAGAGTCGTACTCAGAAGTACGTAGAAATAAGCTGAAAACACTAAATACTCTACTATTTAGCCTCCTTGATTTGTTGGAAATTGCATGATTGTTGGATTTAAAAAAGTTGTTTTCAGATATTCATCACAATAAATGAAAACAAAGGAGAACTCCATCCAATTTTTACCATGTAGTAGATCATAGGTAGCGCGTTAGCGCGTACCTATAATATACTTGGGTACCCCCAACACCTGGGCACCCCCTACAGCTATAACGGGACACTTCTGGAAGGTGCGGTTTTTTTTAAAAGAAAGATAATAAAAAAATTCGCTGCCCGTGTTTTTTTGTTTTTCTTGAAACTCAAAATTGACTGTGTAAAGAAGGTGTAAAGTTTTTGTGTAACGTTATAACATAGGATCAAATTTTGAGACCTTTTTACTGCGGCATGTGGACAACTGAGTATTGATGACGCGAAGGATTGAACAGAATAGGATAATAGAGGGATGAATTCTACAGATGACACTTTTTTTGTTTTTTGAAATTCGCATTATTTATCGAACGGCAGTGTAAAGAGTGCGAAAATCTGGGGGTGAAAAAGCACTTTTTGGTCGAGTTTTCAACCTTCCTATGTCCGATACTAACTCCGGTTATGAGGTTTTTAAAATATTTTCTGACAGAAATGTAGAGCGGATCAAGGGCTACATTCTGCATATAAGCAAAGTCTTGTATGCTCTATGGTGAGTTAGATCCTGGGGTTTAAAGTTTACACTCTAGTGGATGGTGTAAAAAACGGATTTTAACTAAGATTTCTCTGCCAAATTTTTCCGCTTATGAGTCAGTGCAAATCGAAGACAGCATTAATAAAGTGCCTTACAGGGGCTAAACATCGCAGCAAACCGCATTTAAAAAACGCAATATTGAGTTATTTATGGGGGTGTAAAGTTCGAAATCAGAGGTAAAAAATGGGCTAAAAAACACGTTTTTTCCGAAGTTTGATTGATAAATCATGCCAAATAATTTTTGCAACAGAATTTTGGCACACAGGAATGTACTAAGATTTAAAAGCTACAAATTGTACCAAACCGAATTTCTTTAAACTCAATGGGGAGTTCGGTACGGAATTTTAAAGTTTACAGTGTTCTAAATGATGGAAAATACGTTTTTGTTGCGTTTTTTGTTCGCCACTTTCTCCGTCCAGAAGTCGGGACAAGTCTAACAGAATAAAAATAAGGTGCTTTATATCGGGTGCATGTCAAAGCAAATTGTCTATACATTAATATTTAGCGAGTGTAAAGTCAAAAATTTGGAGTTTTAAATGCGTTTCTGTCTTGTTTTTTCTGCCTGCTTCTCCGGTTACGAGTCAGGGACACGTTTATCAAGTCTAGAAATGGACCAGGAATCAAATTTGATATGCCAGTCTGGCGCATATATTTACACTCTACGGTGTTGTAAAGTAGTTTACACCAATTGTTAGTTTGCCCATCGAGCATTATGTAGACTTAATTTTTTCATAAATATTAATCGTAATATCGGAACAATATCAAAATTACGAATCTGACTAAAATCTTCTTTACACTAGGTGTTTACATGAAGTTTACACTACATATATATTTATCTTCGTTTTTGAGCATTCCTGAAACCTAATTTTTTCTTGGAGCCTAGAAGTTTTCAAAGGATCAAATGTGAGACGTCACGTAGGCGCGTTTGTTTACATCCAACAGTGATGTAAAGCAGTTTACATTCATTGTTTATATGTCCTCAGACCATTGTAGAGACATAATTTTTTCATGAATGTTGATCATAATATCCGAGTAATTTTTTACACTGCATGTTAGCCTTTGTTCTAGAGCATTGCAAAAATCGAAATTTTTTCCTGAGATATAAAAATTTACAGGGAATGAAATATATACGTCAATTGGGCGCGCTTGCTTACACTCAGCAGTATTGCAAAGTGGTTTAAACCTAATGTTTATTGTCTTTAAAACATTATGGAGACTCATTTTTCCATAAATGTTGAAAGAAATATCGGAGCAATATCAAAATTACGAATCCGACTAAAATATTCTTTACGCTATGTGTTTGTGTAAAGTTTACGTTACGTGTTAACCCTAATTCGATAGACTTGCAGAGACTTTGTAACTGAAGTCAAGAAATTTTCAAGGATTCATATGTGAGACATCAATTAAGTGAGTTTGTTTACCCTCAAAAGTAATCTGAAGTGATTTAAAAATTATGTTCAAGTGTCCTTAGATCATTGAAGAGATGTAATTTTGTCTTAAATGGGTTGCATTAAAGTTAAATCTTTCTTAGCCGTGTTTATAATATGTTTCACAAAATCTTGCACATGGAGAGCTATCGTTTAATTGATGTAAATTGCCTGCAAAAGTGGTTTAAAATGAACCAGCAATCACACTACTGTGCACAGAAGTCGACAAAGATATACAGCTTTATTGTAATCATGTACATTAATAAGCCGTAAACTGTTGGTATTCTCTACACCTAGTAGTTGTGTAAAGTTTGCACTATTCATTTGTTGTTAATATGTAGTCTATACTACAAATTTATTTTACTACCAAATCAAAGCGTTAGTGTTCCTTACATTTGATATTTGCGTGAAGTTTTTGAATTTTTGCCGAAAATCTTTGCCTTCTAATTTACGAACATCCCGCCTTTTCCATTTTCTTGAAGTTTAAAATCTTTTTATAATTCTCTCATAATTTAATGGTAGGTTTTAACTTTAAGTTTCTCTTGGTTTACAACTCTCGCTTAGCAAGCTCATTTTTCAAAACTTTTTCATAGTGATCAGATTAGTTGCGTTTAGTTTGGAATTGGTGGACGGTCGTTATTTTATTACTCGGCTTAAATAAACCAAGTGACTATCTTTTGATTATTTTCTTCATCGCAAATTCAAACTCCCAATTTTCAATTTGAAAATTGACCCAATTTTCAATTTGAAAATTGATCCAATTTTCAATTTGAAAATTGAAAATTGGAGTGTTTTCAATTTCAAAAGTCACAACACATTGTGCTTGTGTATTGATTGAGTGAGGATTTGCAATGTGAATTCGTCGGTTAAATTTTTGTGCTTGATTATAAGTGAACTGCACATTAAGAAGAAATAACTTAATGCAGTTTTAATTTGAAAATGGATGGTGTCAATAAGGTTGTCTTGTTTAAAAAGGATAATGCTGATGTTAAGAACAATATTGTTTTCCGCGTTCTTGGACTGTTGTCATTATTGTGGCATGTTACTGATTGTGTTTACTGACTGATGTACTGAAATCACGCTAATTAAAAGTAGTGTACTAGCAAAGAAAAATGCTCCGATGGAACAAAAAAGATGAATATACTTGGAATTGTGGATTATTATGGATGTAAAAGGAGGGGACTAGGAAAAATCTACCTAAAGTCGGAAAATCTGCTAAAAATCACACTTTCTCTAAGCAACGCAAAAAATCGATGTATATTCTGCGGCCTCTAAAAAAGTGTCTTTTTTAAATAATGTTCGAAGTTTCAGATAAGAGTGTATAAACGAAATCTATCAAGGTTACTTTTTTAAATTGCTGGCACCTGATTGATAGAAAACTAAGAGGTATTGTATTTAAAGTTGTTTTGTTTTATGAGCATTATAGCAAGCAAAGCAGGAGCCGATTGATTAGTGCACACAATCGTTTCGGGCATGCTAGTGTATCTACATTAAGTCTGTTTCAAGTCAACTTACGTGTTTCCTACTGTTTTTAACCAACCATGTCTTCAATTGTCTTCGATGTTTGCTATTTCATTCAATTGGCTTGGAAGACTGTTAGTTTACTTAATATCATTTCCCATAGCTACTGCATAGCTAACGTGCTGCTGTTTCAATCATTGTTATGGTTGAATATTTATTTTAATCTGTTGGCCGCAGAATATACATCGATTTTTTGCGTTGCTTAGAGAAAGTGTGATTTTTAGCAGATTTTCCGACTTTAGGTAGATTTTTCCTAGTCCCCTCCTTTTACATCCATAATAATCCACAATTCCAAGTATATTCATCTTTTTTGTTCCATCGGAGCATTTTTCTTTGCTAGTACATATATATTTATGTACCTACATTATATCTTGCGCGACGCCTGCGAGTCACTGTTGTATGCCTATTTATGCACGATTATCCAATGTATAGCGCGTATGTACTGCAACTTAGCATTATAAGGCTGCATATTTGACAGAATCGTATATTTTTTATTTATTTTGAGTAGCATTCTTTAAAATAACGGAACAGTCTTGCTTGACTCGTAGAACAATTTTTTCATTTTGACTGTCGTAATTATTATTGTCGTGATTATTATTATTATTTTTTATCATTATTATTATTGATATTATGAAATCTAAATAATGCAATTCAAAAGAATTTAAATTTCTCGACTTTGCAATATTTGTACTATAGATTTTTAGAAAAATTAGTCTTATTTAGAAATTGCTGATAAACTTTTTCAATGGGCAACTTATGCTGATCTAGTCAATTTTCTGCAAGCATGCAAGAGAGGACGAATTTGCTATGCAAGCGGCATCTAACACGATCTTGAGATGTGAAAAGCTATTTAGTTAAATCGAAAATGAAATAATTCTAAATGTTTAGACTGTTTTATAAGATTTTTTGTACGTATGTTTAAAGCAGGGGCGGATTTAAGGGGGAGGGGGCAAAAATGTTTGGCAGTTTATGTAATTTGCGATGATTTTTGGCCGTTAGTGATCATAATTTCGCAAATTTATCCTTTTTACTTATTGAAAAAATAATTACACTCGCATAATAATTTATTTGGATTTTTAAATGTCACAGGTTTATTCCGATAAATTTGAAAAATATAAGATTTATTTATTAATATATTATAATAGTTATTATTATTACTTTTATTATTATTTATTATTCTTATTATTATTATTAATATTATTATTATTGATTTTTGATCATTCACTTACGCCAAATAATATGTATAAGATCGACTTAACGCGCTTGGAAAAATTTTTCCAACTGAAAATCGACTGGGAAAAAATAATGCTCTTTTCCAAGTAAATTTTCCAAGACTTGGAATCCAAGTCCAAAAATTCAGAAGCAAATGAACCGACTCTTGGAAAAATGCACTTTTACTTGGGAAAAACACTTGGAAATTCCAGAGTCTTGGAACTTGGAAAACCGAGCTGCAAATGAATCAAAATTTGGAAAAAAAGCCGGTTTTCCAAGACTAGGAAGTTGGAACTTGGAATTTCAAGGACTTGGAAAATGACGGAGCAAATAAACTAGGACTTGGAAAATTTCACGTTTTTCCAAGACTTGGAACTTGGGACTTGGAATTCCAAGTGGAAATGAATTGGCCCCTGGAAGTCATTTTCTGCTCATGGAATAGCTTTCAAAACAATGTTAATAGCAGGAACAGCTATTTTAGCATAGTTTTCTTCTATTCTTAATCAAAAATTTTTGAAGTTTCGCATCAAATGCTACAAACACAAGAAATCAAGCAGTTAATCATGCTTCTAAACATCCACCCGCCTGAATTTCACTAAATTTTCTGGCGCTCCGCACCAGATTTTTGGTAAAGTCAAATAAATTAAATGATTTTTCCACACAAAATTGTCTAAAAGTTCAAGATTTTTTGAAAAAAATATTGCGCCAAAAGTGATTTTAAGTACAATTATAAATGTAAAACGTCGAAAAAACGCTATTTCACGCGTGAAAGGCAAATTTTGTGGGCCTATTTCTGACTGTTTTTAGAAAACTTGGGGTTGCGCCCCCTTAAGAAAATCCTATATCCGCCACTGTTAAGCATTGACCATTGGTGGGCGGAACCAAAATTCTGGGATCGGGGTGCAAGATTTTTCAAAAGTCAAAAAATGATCTCAAAAATTATGCTATGTCGAAAAAACGCGAAAAATACGGATAACTTTTGGTTACGAAAATGATTGATAAATAATGAAAGAAGAGGTTGTGTATGTAGCACTCGAGAGCAAAATACGTCTTTATTTTCAAACGACGAAACTGTACACTTCCAACAGTAAGGCCCACAAATTGAACACGAAAAAACGAGGCGAGAAACAGGTTGCTTGTCCTACAATCAGAAGCAACGGCAAAAAGGGCGCTGAGGCCAAAAACAACAAGGTCAGTCGACGATGGGCACCATGTGACGACACTGTAAAAAATTGTCGGATTTACCCAACAAAGTTGGCTTTAATTTTACGCCACAGCTTTGTTGAAACAATCGAACCCAACAAAAGTTGGGTTAACCCTATACAACTTTGATGCACAGGACCTAACAAAGCTGGGTTGATCCTATCCAATTTTTGCCAAATTAATGCATAAGAAAAAGTTGGGTAAATCCTACCTAATGTATACGGAATATCTACATATGTGATTATAGTTGGGTTATCAGTAGTTATCCGTGCGTCCCTGGTCCCAATGTTATAACATAGCCTGTGCTTAAGCATAGGCGGGCGGGCCTAAACGTGCTCCCTGGGGTGGGGTCAGGGAGCAATGGTTAGAGGATAGGCAGTGATGAAGGATATAGGGCGTGCCTGGACCGGTCTTTTAGCCCGAGGAGTCCCTGGGGGAGGAAAAGGGAGTTTCCCGGGAAACTTTGATTATTGATTTTTTGCCATGAATAAGACTAAGGGTCCCTGGGGGATGGTGCCCCGTAAGCCTAAGGGTCCCTGGGGGATGGTGCCCGTAAGCCTAAGCGGTCCCTGGGGAGGTTGTGTAGGGCGCGCCTAGACCTGCTTATGGGGAGGTGGCACAAGGGGAGGGGAGGTAGCACAAGGGGAGCACTAGGGAGTTTCCCGGGAAACTTTGATTATTGATTGATTTTATTGATTTTTTAGTAATTTGCGAACCGGCGGTCAAATTTAGATGAAATTTGGAGACAATGACAAGTATATGCCGAATATGCTAAATTTATGGCTGAGAGAAGGTACAGACATTGCAGAGGGGTCTTAAAAGGGAGGGGGCTGATTTTGATTGATTTTATCGATTTTTTATGCATTTGCGAACCAGATGTTGGATTTGTGTGAAACTTGGGGATAATGACGGGTATATGCCAAACATCTTATATTTATGACTGAGAGGGAGTACAGTTACTGTAGAGAGGGTTTTTAGAAGGGGGCGCCTGATTAGCAATTGATTTTATCAATTTTTATCTATTTATCTTTTTGAAAATTTTCTTAAAGATTTTAAGAGATGTACTTGAAGATCACTGAACTAATCATGTTGTTGACTGGTGTAAAGTGTAAAGTAGGCTTAGGGGTTAAGTGAGCATTCCATGGAGGCATGGGATCCCTAGCTTTACCAATTTTTTGCATTTAAAGAAAATGTTTCTTTTATTATTAATATTTAAGGAGTCATCCCGATGACACCCATACCAACGATTAAGAAAATAGAACTAATGTAAAGTATGAATTAAGCTTTAGAAAGCAGAATAGTCCTTGAAGGGGTTTCAAGCAAATTTTATTTATTGATTTAATTAATTTTTTAATTAATTCATCAACTAGAGCTTGGGTCAAGCTAAAACTTTCTGATGATATATTTATGAACCGTGATCCTAGAGCACATAAATTGATATATCATAAGCTATAGACTAGATTGAGCTCAAATTTGAGATTTTTTATGATTGTATGCTAAAATTTTGTAGAAAAGGTGCTTTTTTTAAGCATTTTTGGCTTTTTATTTGCTCAAAAGTGCCAAATTTTGGCGCTTCGCGCCATATACTCATGTTTGGACTATGTTTCGTTCAATTTGTTCGAGTTTATTGATTTTTTTACCTAAATTTTTTATGTTTTCATGCTTTAGAAGGATAGAGCATCGACCGAAACGCCGAAAAACGATGCTTTTGACGCGTACCTACCATTTTTGGGCCCAAAAAAGGCCGTTTAAAGTTTCACACCCCCAGAATTCCCATATGCTGTGCATGTATGGTCACAAGTGCCATGCATACGCACGATCACAAAGGTGAAATATAGTGTGCAAATCAAAATTACTTCATTGAGTTACATAAATCTTACGATACAATTTAGATATTAAGCCTGAATTAAGGGATTATCGTAGAAGTGTGCATTCATCAGTCTAAATTACAGCATGAACGCAAATTTCATAGAACTTTTTGACATATCTCCTTATTTTGCCAAGGCTTCTGATCACCTATAAAAATTATCAAGGCAAATTAGCATTGTCTACAGACCTTGCTTATAGTTTTTCCATAACTGAATGTGCAAATAACCAAGTTTAATGTAAAATAATGCAAATTAAGTAAAAGAAAACAAACGTGCTCGACATTGAAAAAAGCCGTCAATTAGGACTGTTTTTCACTATAATTTTATATTTTCCTACATTTACACCAATATTAAGAAAATACAGTAAAATAAGCATAAGGTTGGTATAAAACTTAGACTGATTCCAGTAAAATCTGATACATATCTTGTGGATTGAGTAAACAGTGCGTATTTCTATGTATTTAGATAACATTCTGAGACCAGTGACCTTATTTAAGCATACAGAACCACTGAGGCTGTTCAAGTGGCGCCCATATGGTATAATTATGGGTGAAGTTATTTCTTATAAAGGCTACAAACTAACATTTAACTTGAACAATAACACTGAATCTTCTGCCAGAATAAGCATGAAAAAGCTGATATAACCCAAAAGTACCGAATTTCGTACGTATTTCCTTCTAAAATTCTACAAATTTCATGCAGAGTTTAGAAATCATTTTATTAGAAGGATAGACTTTAAAGGGCCATAGAAATTTCGAGGTTCTTTACATATTCTTATGTAAAAAAAGTGATTTTATCTATTAAAAATTGAAAGCAAATCAATTGCTCACGATTTCTGTCTCAACTTTCAGGTGTAATTGGACATTGCTATTAAAATAAGGTAAAAATTATTGTGTTTTAGCCGCCTTAAATTATGTCATAGTACTCTGGATGAGTTGGTTACAATAGAAGAATAAGTGTGTGCACGCGCTCTAATTTTTAATAATATAGGGAATATTCAATTATTTTTTACAGGGCTCCAGAAAGACAATTTTTATTAACATGCTAACAAAATTCTTGGTCTAACAGAACAAATTTTTGTATTGTTTCGGAAATTTTTTGTAAAGTTTGGAAAATTTTTTGTAAAGTTTGGAAAATTTTTTGTAAAGTTTGGAAAATTTTTTGTAAAGTTTCGAAATTTTTTTGTAAAGTTTGGAATTAATTTTGCGTGCTTAAGCATAGGAGTTTTGTAAAGTTTGGAATTTTTTTTGTAAAGTTTGGAAAATTTTTTGTAAAGTTTGGAAAATTTTTTGTAAAGTTTGGAAAATTTTTTGTTAAGTTTGGAAAATTTCTTGCAAATTCGGAAAATTGTCCATATTTGCTGCATCTCTATCATATAGGATACCTACTTATATCGTCTAGTGTGGCTAGAATATGTCTACAAAGGAAAAATGTTTATTCGGTCATCAAATTAGAGAAAAACTTGACTGCTTTTTTTAAAATGCGGCACATATTTGGTTGATAAAACAAAGAAATTTACAATTCTATATGCATATTTAGATAAAAGTTCTGAGAGCACCAAGTCTGTAAAACATGTTGCAAAGTGCTCGAGCTCTGCTTCTGTGGTATACTTATGGTGAAACAGGTGAGGTTGTTGCCTTTGCAAGCAGAGCAGATTCATTGTTTTGTTGTAAGCCCATTAGTTGTTGTATCTCTTGCGGCTAACGTTGAAACGGACAAGGATAAACTGTTCAACTTCCTTCTGTATCTGCCGGCGACCACCCCTGGGGGCTGGTGTAGCCATTTGGAGATTATTACACGTTCTTTTTGCAAAGGAATGTGATTAATCAAAAAGCTCAACACCCTATATGCAAAAATTTAGTAGTCATTTACCTGCACTTGGCTTACTGCTTTATCATAAATTGTATGTGTGTGAGTAGAAGAATAAGTGTGTGTAAGGATAAATTTAATATATGGACACACTCGCTAGATTTTAGTTAACCAATGTGCAAAATTGCTCTGAATTGATTGAAATTTTCCTGCTGTTTGTCAAGTTTTGGCAAATATTAGTATAAATGGCATCCGGAAAGTTCGCCCCCCTCAACGTTTACTGATGTGTGATAAATAGGAGTTTGCGTTTTACAAATATGTTTACGAGGTCGAGTAAATTTGTATTAAAAAGCTGAACAAATAATCTAAACAAACCGTAGCAGATCCAGGGCCTTTTAAATGTGGTAATCGACCTTTTGAAAACAGTGAAAAAAAGGTTAAAAAATACTTGTTATTCATATATAGAGTAGCATTTTGGCTGTTTCCCATTGTCTGTTTGTCCACAAATTTGAGCAATTTTGTTCAAAAAATGCTGACTTGATCTAGACTTTAATAAGCTTTTTCACTACTTTCTGTTGGTGCACTTACAGCGGGCATATTGAAGCATTTAATGATAAGCACAACAAACTTTGGATTCCAGGATAAAGAAAACTAAAAATATAGCTTTCAGACCGCCAAAATGAAATATTTAGGTATTCTCTAGTGTGGAGCGCCACAGAAATTAGAAAAACCACAATGGCTAAATGAGCAGCAACTTGAGTCTGGAAAGAAATCGGATGGTGTAAAGCCAGCAAAAATCGCCAAAATTTCAATTATGGGGGTTGAGGACCAAAAATCATTACTGTGAATTAGCTCATGAGCAAAAACTTAAGATGATCAGTTCACTTTTATAAAATATAATTATTGGAGACAGAACAACAAGAAAACATTTAACGATTACCTACTGACATTTGTCAATCATTCTGGATCAAATATTGGTTGGTGCAGTATAATCATCACAGATATTCATGAGGGGGGTGGGCTTTTGTTGGGTGCGAACTTTAAAATTTCAATCAATTCAGAGCAATTTTGCACATTGGTTAACTAAAATCTAGCGAGTGTGTCCATATATTAAATTTATCCTTACACACACTTATTCTTCTACTCACACACATACAATTTATGATAAAGCAGTAAGCCAAGTGCAGGTAAATGACTACTAAATTTTTGCATATAGGGTGTTGAGCTTTTTGATTAATCACATTCCTTTGCAAAAAGAACGTGTAATAATCTCCAAATGGCTACACCAGCCCCCAGGGGTGGTCGCCGGCAGATACAGAAGGAAGTTGAACAGTTTATCCTTGTCCGTTTCAACGTTAGCCGCAAGAGATACAACAACTAATGGGCTTACAACAAAACAATGAATCTGCTCTGCTTGCAAAGGCAACAACCTCACCTGTTTCACCATAAGTATACCACAGATGCAGAGCTCGAGCACTTTGCAACATGTTTTACAGACTTGGTGCTCTCAGAACTTTTATCTAAATATGCATATAGAATTGTAAATTTCTTTGTTTTATCAACCAAATATGTGCCGCATTTTTAAAAAAAGCAGTCAAGTTTTTCTCTAATTTGATGACCGAATAAACATTTTTCCTTTGTAGACATATTCTAGCCACACTAGACGATATAAGTAGGTATCCTATATGATAGAGATGCAGCAAATATGGACAATTTTCCGAATTTGCAAGAAATTTTCCAAACTTTACAAAAAATTTTCCAAACTTTACAAAAAATTTTCCAAACTTTACAAAAAATTTTCCAAACTTTACAAAAAAAATTTCCAAACTTTACAAAAAATGTTCCAAACTTTACAAAAAATTTCCGAAACAATACAAAAATTTGTTCTGTTAGACCAAGAATTTTGTTAGCATGTTAATAAAAATTGTCTTTCTGGAGCCCTGTAAAAAATAATTGAATATTCCCTATATTATTAAAAATTAGAGCGCGTGCACACACTTATTCTTCTATTGTAACCAACTCATCCAGAGTACTATGACATAATTTAAGGCGGCTAAAACACAATAATTTTTACCTTATTTTAATAGCAATGTGCAATTACACCTGAAAGTTGAGACAGAAATCGTGAGCAATTGATTTGCTTTCAATTTTTAATAGATAAAATCACTTTTTTTACATAAGAATATGTAAAGAACCTCGAAATTTCTATGGCCCTTTAAAGTCTATCCTTCTAATAAAATGATTTCTAAACTCTGCATGAAATTTGTAGAATTTTAGAAGGAAATACGTACGAAATTCGGTACTTTTGGGTTATATCAGCTTTTTCATGCTTATTCTGGCAGAAGATTCAGTGTTATTGTTCAAGTTAAATGTTAGTTTGTAGCCTTTATAAGAAATAACTTCACCCATAATTATACCATATGGGCGCAACTTGAACAGCCTCAGTGGTTCTGTATGCTTAAATAAGGTCACTGGTCTCAGAATGTTATCTAAATACATAGAAATACGCACTGTTTACTCAATCCACAAGATATGTATCAGATTTTACTGGAATCAGTCTAAGTTTTATACCAACCTTATGCTTATTTTACTGTATTTTCTTAATATTGGTGTAAATGTAGGAAAATATAAAATTATAGTGAAAAACAGTCCAAATTGACGGCTTTTTTCAATGTCGAGCACGTTTGTTTTCTTTTACTTAATTTGCATTATTTTACATTAAACTTGGTTATTTGCACATTCAGTTATGAAAAAACTATAAGCAACGTCTGTAGACAATGCTAATTTGCCTTGATAATTTTTTTAGGTGATCAGAAGCCTTGGCAAAATAAGGAGATATGTCAAAAAGTTCTATGAAATTTGCGTTCATGCTGTAATTTAGACTAATGAATGCACACTTCTACGATAATCCCTTAATTCAGGCTTAATATCTAAATTGTATCGTAAGATTTATGTAACTCAATGAAGTAATTTTGATTTGCACACTATATTTCACCTTTGTGATCGTGCGTATGCATGGCACTTATGACCATACATGCACAGCAAATGGTAATTCTGGGGGTGTAAAACTTTAAACGGCCTTTTTTGGGCCCAAAAATGGTAGGTACGCGTCAAAAGCATCGTTTTTCGGCGTTTCGGTCGATGCTCTATCCTTCTAAAGCATGAAAACAGAAAAAATTTAGGTAAAAAAATCAATAAACTCGAACAAATTGAACGAAACATAGTCCAAACATGAGTATATGGCGCGGAGCGCCAAAATTTGGCACTTTTGAGCAAATAAAAAGCCAAAAATGCTTAAAAAAAGCACCTTTTCTACAAAATTTTAGCATACAATCATAAAAAATCTCAAATTTGAGCTCAATCTAGTCTATAGCTTATGATTTATCAATTTATGTGCTCTAGGATCACGGTTCATAAATATATCATCAGAAAGTTTTAGCTTGACCCAAGCTCTAGTTGATGAATTAATTAAAAAATTAATTAAATCAATAAATAAAATTTGCTTGAAACCCCCTTCAAGGACTATTCTGCTTTCTAAAGCTTAATTCATACTTTACATTAGTTCTATTTTCTTAATCGTTGGTATGGGTGTCATCGGGATGACTCCTCAAATATTAATAATAAAAGAAACATTTTCTTTAAATGCAAAAATTGGTAAAGCTAGGGATCCCATGCCTCCATGGAATGCTCACTTAACCCCTAAGCCTACTTTACACTTTACACCAGTCAACAACATGATTAGTTCAGTGATCTTCAAGTACATCTCTTAAAATCTTTAAGAAAATCTTCAAAAAGATAAATAGATAAAAATTGATAAAATCAATTGCTAATCAGGTGCCCCCTTCTAAAAACCCTCTCTACAGTAACTGTACTCCCTCTCAGTCATAAATATAAGATGTTTGGCATATACCCGTCATTATCCCCAAGTTTCACACAAATCCAACATATGGTTCGCAAATGCATAAAAAATCGATAAAATCAATCAAAATCAGCCCCCTCCCTTTTTAAGACCCCTCTGCAATGTCTGTACCTTCTCTCAGCCATAAATTTAGCATATTCGGCATATACTTGTCATTGTCTCCAAATTTCATCTAAATTTGACCGCCGGTTCGCAAATTACTAAAAAATCGATAAAATCAATCAATAATCAAAGTTTGCCGGGAAACTCCCTAGTGCTCCCCTTGTGCTACCTCCCCTCCCCTTGTGCCACCTCCCCATAAGCAGGTCTAGGCGCGCCCTACACAACCTCCCCAGGGCCCGCTTAGGCTTACGGGCACCATCCCCCAGGGACCCTTAGGCTTACGGGGCACCATCCCCCAGGGAACCTAAGTCTTATTCATGGCAAAAAATCAATAATCAAAGTTTCCCGGGAAACTCCCTTTTCCTCCCCCAGGGACTCCTCGGGCTAAAAGACCGGTCCAGGCACGCCCAATATCCTTCATCACTGCCTATCCTTAACCATTGCACCCTGGCCCCGACCCAGGGTGCACGTTTGGGCCCGCCCGCCTATGCTTAAGCACAGGCTATGTTATAGCATTGATGCCAGGGACGCACGCTTAACTACTGTTGTTACTACAAATTTAATTTACTTTCAAATCTGAGCGTTAGTGTTTCTTACACTTGATAATCGATAATTGATATTTGATCTGTTTAAATAATGTAAGGTTGTCTTGTTTAAAAAGGATAATGCGGACGTTCAGGGGCGGATTTAGGGGGGCGGGGCGGCCGCCCCCCCATTGGCCTAAAATATAGCGCAAAATTACGGATTTTTGAGCGATTTTCAGCGATTTTCGGGTTAAACGGCTAATTTTTCCGCCCAAGTCAAGGTTCCCCCTTAGAGGTACTGCTCCCCCTTAGGAAAATCCTGGATCCGCAACTGCCGATGTTAAGAACAATATTGTTTCCGCGTTCTTGGACTGCTGTCATTATTGTGGTATGCTACTATATGTGTTTACTGATTGATGTACTCAAATCATGCTAATTTAAAGTAGGGTACTAGCAAAGAAAAATGCTCCGATGGAACAAAAAAGATGAATTTACTTAAAATGTGGATTATTAAGGATGTAAAATAGGGGACTAGGAAAAATCTACCTAAAGTCGCAAAATCTGCTGAAAATCATACTTTCTCTAAGCAACAGAAAAAATCGAAGTATATTCTGCGGCCTCTAAAAAGTGTCTTTTTCGGCGGCGTCAGCCGCCGATCTATATATACGTTTCACTGTTTTAAAAGCGCGCGCAAAAAGTGACGCAATGGATGTATGCAACTGCTTGCTTCTAAGGCAAAAGTGCTCCGCGTGTGTATGACGTTTTACAAAGAATGTATAGGTAGGTTAGTAATAATGAAGCAGTTTAGCTTCATGGCAAAATGTGACGTAAGCTTTCATATTTTTATGTGATGTAGCTTAATTCGCTACTCGAATGTGATGCTGAAAAGAGAAGGCAAGTGTGAAAAGCGAATTTGTGTGATTGGGGTAGGTGGCTACGTCTTAAGTGATAAAGCTAAATTCTGTAGTCGGGTTAACTCTATTGTATGTGGGGTGAAGAAACTCGTATAATTATTGCTCGTGCCTTTGCTCTTTGCGCCTTATTCATGTCTTCGAGCGTAGTACCTACTAGCTAGTATTAGGAAGGATATTGAACGGAGCCATAGGAATTTTTCGTGTTTATTTTTCTATGACTGAATCTTGTCTAAATAATGTTCAAAGTTTCAGATAAGAGTGTATAAACGAAATCTGTAATGTTTTTTTAAATTGCTGGCAAGTAGCAACGCTGACTAGCTTCGTATCCTGATCGATAGAAAACTAAGTGGTATTGTATTTAAAGTTGTTTTATTTTGTTTTGAGCATTAAAGTAAGCAAAGCAGGGGCCGATTGATTAGTGCACGCAATCCTTAAGGGCATACTGGTGTACCTACATTTAGTCTGTTTCAAGTCAACTTGAGTGTTTCCTACTGTTTTAGACCATTCATTCAATTGGCTTAGAAAGACTGTTAGCTTACTAAACATCATTTCCCATAGCTACTGCGTAGCTAATGTACTGCTTTTTCAATCATTTTATGGTTAAATATTTATTTTAATCTGTTGGCCGCAGAATAACTTCGATTTTTTCTGTTGCTTAGAGAAAGTATGATTTTCAGCAGATTTTGCGACTTTAGGTAGGTTTTTCCTAGTCCCCTCCTTTAACATCCTTGATAATCCACATTCCAAGTATATTCATCTTTTTTGTGCCATCGGAGCATTTTTCTTTGCTAGTATGTATATATGTATGGAGGTAATGCCATACCTGATCTTGGGGCCACGGAAATTCCCTCCCGGAATCGGCATTTTTCAAAGTTTCCGAGAATTTATCTGCAAATTTGCAGAAATGGTGCTGTTTTAAGCGGGTTTAGCTATCTATGTGCATAGTTGCTCAAAAGTCCGGCACTTTTTGTGCTATAACTCGTGTTTTGATTCAGGGTGTCCCAGCTAACTATTCGCGTTTTCGTTTTATCATACTTTCTTAATTCTGATTGAATTTTGTTTAAACTTCAGCAAAATATAGCAACAACATTAGAATTTATTGTGACAAAATTTTATAGTCGTTACTGAACTTTTAGACCTCAACATGAGCACCACCATTTTCGACAATTTTGTACAATTTTGCACGGTATTCCAACAAAGTTTTCATTCTCATTTCATACGTGATTTGATAAAATGCCTCAATAATTCGATTTTTCAATTCGTCGATAATTGCAGGTCGTGTGGTGAAAACTTTGGATTTGATAAATCCCCAGAAGAAAAAACCGCAGGGGTTAAAATCAGGCGATCGTGGTGGCCATGGCATTGTAGGTTATCCTTATTTCTTTGATGAAACTGTCAACAGTGAACGCTACTTAGAAATGCTACAAACCCAATTTTATGCTGAATTGGAACGCCGCCAAATTCAAAATAATATCACTTTTATGCAAGACGGACTCCGCCACATTGGGACAGAAATGTTCGCGATTGGCTTAATGATAGCTTTCCTTATCGATAGATGGGTCGCGGATCACCTCCATGGCCACCACGATCGCCTGATTTGACCCCCTGCGATTTTTTCCTTTGGGGATTGATAAAATCCAATGTTTACACCACACGACCTGCGACTATCAACGAATTGAAAAATCAAATTATTGCAGCTTTGATGAAATCACGTATGAAATGAGAATCAAAACTTTGTTGGAATATCGTGAAAGATTGTACAAAATTGCTGAAAATGGTAGTGCTCATGTTGAGGTCTAAAACTTTAGTAATGAATATAAAATTTTGTCACAATAAATTATAATATTGTTGCTACATTTGCTGAAGTTTAAATAAAATTCATTAAGAATTAAAAAAACTAGGATAAAACGAAATCGCGAATTAGCTGGGACATGTGTACGCGTATTCAACATTTTCGAGCCTAAAAAGGCACTTTAAAATTTCATTCCTCAGAACTCCCATCTGCCCATTATGAGAAGAAAATTCATACCTACATAATGCTGATTTGTGTGTGATAAAATCAAGTTTTTCAGTTTATTTTGCCGAAATGGTATGGATATATAGTCGCAATAACAATTCTGAATGATCGCAACGTTCTATTGCAATGTCTTGCAAATTACGATTTATCGGTTAATGAATATTTGAATATTGCAAAATTATTAAGCTTCCTGTTACCAAGGGGTCACGCACCCTAGACTTACTAGGGTCTAGACCGAAAATCTAATCATTCAGGACATAACAAAATAGATAAAAATACATATTTCTGGTAGCCAAGAGCATGATAATTTCAGAAATGTTATTAAGTTTGCACAAAACTGAAAACCAATTGAAAAAAACGTATTTGAAGATTCCAAAATGTGTAAGAATTACGATCAGCAACACGCGTAACACATGTTATAAAATCATGAAAACAAGCTTATCTAATGAAATATAGGTCAAAACGATTTCTTTTGCTCAATAAAACATGTGTTGCAGTAAAAAAGAGGGTACTGAGAAGCTTGCCACATAAGAATTTATGACCTTTCAGTAAACTGCAAAAGACAGGCATTGAGATCACGGAACTAGAGCTCGGTAAAAGTAGGGTTAATTCGCAATTTCTGAATCACTAAGTTCCATTAACCTTATTCTTTATAACAGAAAGCGTTGTACAATTGCCGCGCGTACATAGATAATTTCAACACTTCAGTCGATAAACCACTTCTCGTCAGAGAGTACATAATATATTTCGAGACTAATAATACAGTTTTATTGTCTTATTTTGATAATTTCATTGGTGCTTACTTCTGATATACTTGTCGTAAAAATGGTTAAATAATTTTCACATACATCTGTGACATTTCACATATAGGTATTGCGTCGTAATGAATCACTTTTTGTTGTTTTTTTCAAATTGAAGCAGAAAAATAAATCTTCAAATTTTTTTGAATGAATTCAAAATAGAGAGTAATAAATTATTTCGATAATTTAAGGAATCTTGGATGATAATAATCGTGAGATCGCATCGAAAAATTTCAATAATAAACTTGTCAACAATTTTTGTATTAAACTTCGCTCCGATTCATGAAAATGTATCTATGTACATATCCTATTTTATCAGCGGAATGATTACGTGTCGTATTTTTTAGTTATTTTCCAGTGTAGCAATATAATTTCTTTGCGTATTCTCGATGAGTTTGCCAAAAAAAAATCTCCAATTGCTTAACAAATGTATATGTACGTGGACGAGATAACGAATTGTATATTTTTTGACTGATTTTTGGCAACTTTTTATCAATGATTTGTTTTCGTAGCATAAGTTATGGAATAAACGGTCCTGCCAGTCAAAAAAACGTTTTTTTGTAAAAATGTTTTTTTTGCTGGCAACAAACATTTCGTGCTTCTTGCAAGATATGGAGTATAAAAAGTAGTAATCCTCAGCATCTGCATGCTTATCCATCTTTCTGACGAAATTTCCAGGATTCAACGTATTTTACATGTGAATTAGCTTTAAGTCTGTTAGAAAAATTTTTAGCATATTTATTCTAAAATATAATTAATTGAATAAAATTGAGCTTAAAAATGAGTAATCGAAAATTTGACTTATCAGAGCCAAAGCGTCGCTAAAACGAGTAGAAAAGGCACATTTTTCACGACGAAAATCGAACATTGTGCGGCTCAGGTTCGCATTCCCCCCAGAAAACAGAATACCCCCTAAAATTTAATTTTTTAATTTTTTTCTGTTTTTTTCTCACATTTATGATGCCGATTGAGAGCGCTCGATGAGAAACGTTGAAAAATAGTTTTTTTGCCATACCATTATTTTTAAGTCCGTTTTTCGACTTTTTGAAAAGCCTTGCACTCCCAGAATGTTAGTCCTGCCCACCTATGGTCAGGTCAGGTCGTCAGTATTTTGCGGGAGGGGTGCCAGCCAACAGTTATTCGGAGGTCAAACCTCACCACGAGCTATACTCAGATAAGTTTGATTAATTGAGAAAAAAAAAGATTTCAATCGGTTTGTTTCCTACGGTCTAGAGTGCCGATGAATAGTGATGTAAAAGATCCAGATTTTTACCCAGATCCAGATCCAGTTGAAATTCGGGTTCAGATTTTCTGGTAGGTCCAGATCCACATCAGATAACCATGTCAGAAAACAACCAGATCCAGATCTAGATCGTTTTGCCAGATCAAAATTCTAAAAAGATGCAGATACAGATCCAGATAAAAATATTTTTTGTGCAGCTATTTGTTTTGCTAAAAAAGAGGGCGTAAAGCGCCCGTGCCCACGTGGATTGAGGGGTCTCGGCTGTCGGGACTAATATAACAGCCCCTTCAGAAGGGTCTGGTGCAGAGACAAAGGAAATTCGCATTTTAGAGCTTTTACATAAAAAAGATATCAGTACAAATTGTCTAAAGAGTAAAAGCTCACAAGTTTAGACTTTTACCAATGAGCATGAGTCAACCAAACGACAGTGTAATCTGCTTTTTACCTAAACGATATTAATCCAAATTACGAATGCAATTTTTTAAAGACTGCCGCTAAAGTTATAATCTCTCATGAATACTTATTGTACGTTTGAAACTTCTTTTCTGTGGTGTATTATTTCAGAGGGATATCATTGTCAAATAACACAAACGATACATTACCTAAGAACACAAAATGTAATACTATGAATAAACCTGCTTAATTTCGATTCAGCAAAGAAAAATGCTGTTAAAATTCATGAAAAATGACAGATGCACTTACTAAAACCATAAAGAACAGCATAGAAATTCTGGGGGTTATTGACAAATTTTTTCAAATATAAAAAAGCGATAAAAATAGCCCATGGGCACTAAAGACATTGTTTTTAGACGTTTCTCTATGTCGCGCATAAAAAATTTCAAAATTTTCCCATCTTTAGGCAAAAAAGTCTCCCGAAGTTAAATTCTGATGATCATATTGGTGAAAAAACAGCCTTAAATACATTTTTATCACTTAAGTTACTTTTCTGCTGAGCTTTTAAAATTTTTCTAAAAACAAAAAATTGCGGTGAGTCAGTGGCACTTTTTGGCCATTCTGAGGGGGGGGGTCAGCACGGATCTAGAGGAGGGAGTCAAAACTATTAGCAGACTTCCCACTCCCACGTTAAAGTAAGGCTACAACTACTAAAATTACCTACCTACAGTAAATCGTAAAGCAGAAAGAATACCATCGCGCAAAAATAACTTTCTGATCTGTTTAATCAGATATAACTTGACTAAATAGATCCAGATCCAGATAAAAATCGGGTTCTGATTTTCTGGCAGATGCAGATTAAGATTTGAAAATAACCAGATCCATATCCAGATTATCTTGATCTGGATCTGTATCTGGATAAAATGATCAGGTCCAGATGATCTTTTACATCACTACCGATGAATGCTTAACAATAATTTTTCATGTATCGATGTGGAAACAGACGTAGCTCTATTGGAGAAATCCGGTCAAGAATATCCGGCTGCGAACTAGGCTTTCACATGAAGAATCGAACTTGGGCTGGGCTCATTTCAACATTTGCTACTGTTGCAATTGTCTCTATTTTGCTGATTGATATACGAATCTTGACGAGAGAACCTAGGAGCCACAAAATTAATTCAAACGATGGGCGTAATGAGCAGGAAATGTCAAAATACGACAAATTTGATGTGGATTGCTCGAGAAATAGGGTAAATTGTTCGGAAAGAAAGGAAACTGAGACGATGAATGTGAAATATATATTTGCGTACTCGACAATTTTTGGCATTTCAATAGCAGACGCCCAAACAACATTGTTAGCGGAATGCCCCGAGCTCAATTGTTCAATCACCAATGATGCGGATAAATGGGACGAAAGCGAAGCGGTGGTCATTCACCCGAACGTCATCGATACTCTCAAGTTACCAAATAACAGGCGAATTGGGCAATATTTCGTATTTTTTACCTACGAACCGCCGACAAAAACTTATATCGACTTGAACGAATTTTCAGCATATTTTAACTTGACATTGAGCTACCGGTATTACAAAAATTATATTTAGACCTCTGCAGAGATCATGTTTTTTCAATATTTTCTGAACATTTTTTAACCACACTTTTCTTGAGTGCAGCCGGGATCCTTACCATACATAGGTAGCATCTAAATTTAGAGGGGCAGGATAGGTCAAATCGCCTAAAATGTTACTGAACATAGAATTTAGTGATCTGCGGGGGTTTTACAACTTCTGGGAATACAAATCCCCTACCCCCACGCCCATGTGCGATACACACACCAGAATGGCTATGGACCCCCAACAACATTGCTGCGATCAAAAGAAACGTCTAGAAGCAAATCGTAGGAAGTCTAGTGTTTTTAGCGTTTTTAGTAATTTTTTGCTAAAGAGTGTCAAAAAATACAAATTCCGTAACTATATTTTTATTCAATTGAGTCGAGCTTTATTCAACTTTGTTTCCTGTTTTTATATTATAGAAAGAATCAGCATCGTAAGAAACGTTGAAAACAGTGTTTTTGACGTGTATCCAGTGTTTTTTCATACAAGGTCCCTTTTTACATGTACATAGTCTCAAAAAGTCTTTGACATTTTGTACACACAAATTTTTGGGTACTATAATATGTTACAATAGCGATTTCAGTGTGATGAAAACAGAGTTATTCGACTTTTGGTAGTGTATTTTAGCCAATTTCTGGGTCTCTAGGGCAAAACTCACTAAGAATCGGCTTAAACGGTGCGAAGCGCAGAAAAATTTTGACATTTTCCCTTTTGAAATGCATTTTCTGTCGCTATAAAGATATACAAAACACGCAATTACTCATTTCGGCGCGAAGCGCCGAATTTTTTCTCGAATTTCAGGCCTTTTTTGCAATTTTGTCCTCCCAAAAATCTTTGTGCATGTACAAAGACGGTCTCAAAAATTCTTTGTACATCGGGAAAAATCTTTGCCGAGTACAAAAAGAAACACTGCGTACATCCCTCCTTTTTAGCCTAAAAAAGCAAATTGTAAAAAATTTTAGTGGCTGACCTCTTGAATTCGCATGCTGAGCTTATGACCATCCGTATTCTTAGGGTGTGGAGTTAGAAGTTTTGATCCAGGATGACTGTTCATACGAGGTCAAAAAATCTGCAAGCCCTACCATAAAGAATTTTTCATTTCCCGGAAGTCTATGAAAACTTATACTTTTTCAATCGTTTTCAGCGATTCTTTTGGCACAAATCAATTAATTCTACTATTTCAACCATCTATCTTTGAAATTCATCAGATTTTGTGAATCAGTGGTTGCGACCAAAATACAATTTATGACGCCCGTATTTTCGCGATTTGTCGCGATATATACCAGAGGCTCCTCCCGGCATTTGGTTTCTGCCTAATACAAAATTGGAACCTCTCTGAGTAAAGTAAGGCGAAATAAAGACCAGAAATCAATTAAAATCAAAATTTTCATGCGATAATGCTTGAAAATTATCCTAAACTGTAGAAAAGCTTAGTTCATATGCTATTTAATCATTCAACAGTTTTTTAGGTCATTTTATTAGAATAAGCTCTCTGACTAACTTCCTTTCCAGACCAGCTGACCCTCTGACCGACCATCTGTGTATATATGATTGCGAGCAGACATGTACGTGGGGTAAAGGGGTTTCTAAATCTCAAATAGATGGGACATTTTTGGGGAAAAATGAGGCAAAATTACGAAGAAAATCAATATTCCGTGAAAGTTGAAAATTTTTCTTAAAAAGCGCTGGACATTGGCTAGAAGAAATTTTTGAGGCTATTTCGGTTAAAAAAGCTCTAACCCCACTGCCAGATCGGTGGGGTAGAGGGTTAAGGGGTTCGCACCCATAGAAGTTGAAAACCCCCCTGCAGATTACTCTAGACTCACAGAATTCTATTTTTATTAACATTTCTGGCGATTTACCCCATCCTGACCCCCAGATTTTGGGTGCTGTCCACGTATGCTTATGCTGTGCGTCAAAGGTAGCAGATTGACTTCTATTATGATTTTTTTACAGCTATGATTCAGATTTCTACTTGCCTTATGGTAACATAATCCAACGAAGGAAGCCACTTAAAGCAAATTTTGCTAAAGAACTCGAAAGTTGGATCAGGAAAAAGCGAAAGCTGGTCGCCTGGTTCGTTTCAAATTGCGGGGCTGATAGCTTGAGAGACGATTACGTCAGGGAATTATCGAAGCACTTACCCGTCGATATTTACGGCACATGCGGCACTTTAAACTGCTCGAATTATTGCGATCAAATGCTGACCAATGATTACAAATTCTATTTGTCATTTGAAAACTGTATTTGCAAAGATTATACGACTGAAAAATTATTCGATCGGTTTAAAAATTACGTAGTTCCTATCGGTAAGAAATTGGCTTTTCATGGCATTATCCGTCTTTTTCGTTGGATTTTTTACGACCATGTACAACGTAGTGGGAGATCAGTAAGAGAGCATTACCGGGCCGACATGGTTCGGTTTAACCCTCCTATTACCAAGGGGTCACGCGCCCTAGACTTAACAAGGTCTAGATCGAAAATCTAGTCATTGGGGAGATAACAAAAATGAATAAAAATACATATTTCTGGTAGCCAAGAGCATGAGAATTTCGAAAATGTCATTAAGTTTGCACAAAACTGAAAACCAGTTGAATAAAAAACGTATTTGAACATTCAAAAATGTGTAAGAAATACGATCATTGAACACGCGTAACACATGTTTAAAAATCATGAAATCAAGCTTTTCTAATAAAATATAGGTCAATACGTTTTCTTTTGCTAAATAAAACATGTGTTGCAGTAAAAAAAGAGGGTACTGAGAAGCTTGCCACATAAGAATTTATGGCCTTACAGTAAACTGCAAAAACAGGCAACTAGATCACGGATCTAGAGCTCGGCAAAAGTAGGGCTAAATGCAAAGTAAATTGAAAACTACTGTACGGGATCCTTTCCACACATAGATGGGCAGCACAGAAATTCTGGGCCCAAGATGGGGTAAATTGCCAAAAATATTACTAAAAATATAATTATCGATGTCTACAGTAATCCAAGAAGGTGTATCACCTTCTGGATGATACAAAT
>JAVLUZ010000245.1:2873678-2976351 GCA_036768485.1 Mermis nigrescens | reverse complement strand
TTTTGACTCTTCAAAAATCTTGGACCCCCCCAGAATTTTCTTGCTGCCCACGTATGCTAATAACCTTTTGCTAGGGGGTAAACCATACTTGTAATTATACTTGTGTTTCGTGTTATAGGTCATTTTAAAGCTTATTCAAATTAGAATTGATTCATATACATGGCGGGTCAGTACGACAGCGAACAGCAAAGAATTATCGATCGAATTAAATGTGTTGCATTTCGCGAGGCACGAGATTCTGGCGCAACATTCATCAACCGGTATTGGATTGCTCCAAAATTGAATCGCAGTGTTCGCTGGGTTACAGACATTTGGAACAAGTCCTGCTTATGACTGTTTTACGGAATTTGGACCCTGTGCTCCTTTAAAATTGTCACAAGAGGGCAAAAACATCATCGATCTGGAAATCATAAACAACGAAAAAGCAGCCGAAAAATGGCCGCTGAAATTTTTCAAAAGCGAGACAAAATTGTTTGCAAAGACACAATTCGCAATTATCGTCATCAGCGGGGCCTAAAGCCGTTTCACGTTATTTCTAAACCATTGAAAACAGACACTCACGTTGCTGATCGTTTGTGGCTTTGTGATTGGCTGTCAGATTGGAATGAAACGGACTTTTTGCACATGGCACTGTCGGATTTTTTTGTTTATGCAATTCGAAAGCCAAACTTTCCAAAATGATCGAATTTGGGCAAAAAGCCTTTCAGACATTGAGGACAATGATCATTATCGCCAAATGGTTCGCCATCCGACTTGCATTGGAATTTTTGTCAAAAAAATGACACCTACGGCACGCTAAACGCATGTGGGTGATAAAAGAGAAAGGTGAGATGTGGGATGGTGCCTATTTCCGGGAATCAATCTTGACTGATCGAGAATTCCAATACCGTTTTTAAAATGATTCAGAAAACGTTTTGGTTGTTGGTGAGGCTGTTTTTGTTCATGACAAGACCCCGTGCATACGAGCTGAACAAGCCGGCGTTGAATTTTGGGTAACAAATCGTTTGGCGCCGGAAATTCGCCTGGTTTGAACGTCAGCGGAAAACATTGGGGCCATTCTCAAAGATGAAGTTGAGGCCCAAATGCTTGCAGAAATAGGACCTGGTCGATATTCCTATGAAACTTTGCGCAAAAAATATTGAAACGTTTTGAAAAGTCTCGAAAACAGGCCTGATTTGCTTGTTGATTTATTGTGTTTGTACCCAAATCGTTTGAAAGCTGTTCTGTTCAGCCGGTGGTAGGCATACCGATTATTAATTTGTCACCAATAAATTTCGTTTTGAATTCTCTATCTAACGGTATATTCGGTTTTTCCCCAAACCTACAGTAGTAGCGCTGACCCCCTAGCAAAAGGTTATTAGCCACCCGGTACAAACGGATATTGTACAAAAAAACTGGTTTGAAGACGATTTTTTAGTACCATGGATAGAGCTCGATTAAAAACGTTGAAAAATGGTCTTTTACTCATAAAATCCATTTATCGGCACTTCTTAACCTTTAAAATTTTTGAAACCCATATAAATAAATCTATAAGCAAAATCAAAAAACTCGCATAAAATTCAGAATCAACTGTAAAAGTAATTCATTCGGTCGAGATGTTTGGCCAACTGAAGTTTCCTAGCTCTTAAAAAAGTGAAGTTCAATAAAAAAAATCATGAGTGCCTAGTAATTTAAATAAATTAAGTTAGAGTTCGAAATTTCGATACTAGCCTCATAGTGCAAAATTTCTCGAATCGTCGGTCTAAACGATAATGCGTGCCTTCGACCAATCCGGTTTCTTCTTTCGTTTCTCTGATCGCCGCCATTTCATCATCCTCGTCATCATCCAGGTGACCCTTGGGTGGGGTCCAGTGACCCGAGTTGGCGCATTTTAGCAGCAAAAATTGGCAAACTGGGCGTTGCTGCGGCGCTTGGCTCGTCAACACGCGATAGATCAATAAGCCGGCCGCTTTTACTACTCCCATTAATTACACACGATCAACACTAAACATAGTAAATATGATAAATTTATTTATTCTTCTTATTTACTATTTATTTACAAATGATATACTAATAGGGACCATCCCAGTCATGAAGAGCACGATAAATCTGAGGGGTTGATACCAAAAATTTTTTTGAAAGTGACTTGTTTGGTTATAAAACGAAGAATATGTATAAAAAATATTTTCGTAAAAAATGTCAAAAATTAATTTTGCACATCAAAAAAATAATTTCGTAAAAAAATTTCGAGAATATCAAAATAATCTGAGTAAATTGAACAAGATATAAATACCTAATCAAAAATAAGTAATAATTCGGACTGCTAAAAATCTGACACTTTGAGCTAACAGATAGTTTAAAACGCTTAATACAACGTATTTTGCGGATTTTTTTGTTAAATCTCCAATTCATTGGAAGGGAAGGTGAGGGACCACGGGAACCCTCACGTCTAGGGCTGGTGCGGGGTTGGAGCAGCGCGCTCCAAGCGCCCTCGGCATGGTCTAGGGCAGAGCCTCTGGAAAATTGGGGAAAAATCGCCTTCAAATTGAATCGTTCATAACGTGAAAATTTTCATAAATCAGCCTAATTTTGGTCCTGAAATCAGTCTCAAAATATTAAACTTTATCAGTAAAATTCTTTATCATCACTAAAAAATGTCTATCATTCTCGCTTCGACACTTCTACAGAACACGCTCTTAAAAATTCAATAATAATCAGCTTTATTTTTATCCTGTTTAGGCTTACTTCAGTGGCATTAGCTACATACCTACATAGCTACATACATCGAAGGCATTTCCGTCTGTTCTTTCATCTTTTACGTTAAAGATCGCTGCTTGAAATCACATAAATACGCTATGTTTTGAAATTTGGAAAATGGATGTATTCCAAAATTCGCCCTGTTAAAATTAGCTACAGTTAGTTAATACATGTATTTTAACTGTAATCGATATCTAGCTTGCTTATTTTACAAAACCTCAAATTTTCTCCGAAACCTCAAAAAAACACTCGAAAATTCTCGAAAACCTCGAAAAGTAGAAACCTCAAAAAAACTCAAACGTAAAAAAACCTCAAAATTTGAAGTAAAACTCCACGGTTGGCAACCCACGCACCGTTTTTTTCCCAATGATTTGGTTGACATTATAGACCGAACCCAAAATTTTTTCCCACTTCTTCCGACTTTTTCCCACGTTTTTTGGGAGGTCTAAAAACGTTTAAAATAGAGCGCCTGTGTTGAAAAATCAGTGTTTTTTAAGAAGAAAATTTTATGTACACATGCAATAGCGGTGTTTGATGCACTTTTTGTATAAAAATTTTCACGCTCTACAAGAAATATCACGATCAGTGTACGTTATTTATGTTTAAACTTGAATTTTCTTCCTTCAGTAAAGCATTTTAGCCAATTCTGAAGTCGTTTTTGACAATTAGGTAAAACTATAATTTTAGCTCTCTAAATCATTTTTGCATTACAAAAACTGTGCAGAAGGTAAGGATTTTCAATCGTAGTGGAGTTCTAGGACCAGATTATCGATAAAATTGCTGCAATTGGCGCCGCGCGGCTCAAACATCAATAACAAGTAGAGCTGCACACGGGTACCCGAACGGGTACCCCCGAGTACCCGGGTACCTGGGTATACCTGGGCACCTGGATATACTCCGAGTAGCCGGGTAGAAAATAATTTTACTACCCGGGTATCTCTACAGGTACCCGGGTATACCCGGGTACCCGAATCCCCTAATATAAAATGGAAAATTAGCACTGCAGTTATGCAATATGTGCTAAGAATTGAATTAGAAACCTAGAAACATATCGCTTCTAAAGTGCGACTGAATCACAATGTAAATGTGATTTGATATAATCAACCGTAAAATGTTAAATAAGCAAGTCTGTTAATATTTCCTATTATCACAATATATCGCGCATACTACGGTCTAGGCATATTCCATTATTCAGCTCTTTAGTTACATTATTTTATTTGTGCCGAATTCTTCTTATTCTTCATTGTAAACAAATTTAAACAAGAAATTATCTGTTAGCGACGCTTTTTTTATAATTCATTCACTTCTGTGACCATTATATAAATTTAAACTGCAACTTTTATTCACATCGTGCGCGCAACTGTTTTAGTTACACCTGGTTCAAAGCCCATCGATGTTACAAATGCAGTCAGCCATAGGCGAAGCCAGGGGGCATTGGGGGTACCTGCCACACCTGGGCGTGAGGTTTGGAGGTATGCACCCCCCCCCCAGAAACCAAAATACCACCCCAGAAATCAAAATACCCCCCAGAATTCAATTTTTTGAAAATTTTTTTCGTTTTTTTCGCAATTTTTTGATGCCAATGGATAGTGCTTGATGAGAAACGTCGAAAAATGGTGTTTTTATCACCATACCACCATTTTTAAGGCCATTTTTCGACCTTCAAAAAATCTTGCACCCCCCCCCCAGAATTTTCTTGCTGCCCACGTATGGTACCTGCCCCCCAAAATTTTTCAGAAATATTGTTGATTTTTTGTTGCAATAATGTATGTCCAGAAAACTAAGTTCGAAAAGGCAAAAACTTCAAAATTTTCCGCTGCTCGAGTAATTATGATTTATTGCTATATAGATCCAACAAATTTAAAAGCTTGAATCAGCTAAAATAATCCAGCACTCCACATCACTTTAGTAATTTAAAGCACTATTTGTTCGTTGAATGAAACTGTGCATGCTTGTTGAGCATGATAGTAAAAGTGCGAAAATGATTGTGAACCAGTTTGTCTATTCTCTGCTTTGTTTGTCTTTTGTGTACCAGTTTGTCTATTCTTTTGTTTCGTTTATCTTTCTTTACAAGGACACATAATCCTATTTTAATTCGAAGGAATGTCCAAATTTTCTGATGTTTTTGCGCATTTCTTGTTCTATGAACTGCATTTTGTCAATTAGCAGGCCACAAATGGGCCTGAAAGCGGTAAGAACAAAATTTTCATGGATACATCTTTCTATATCTTATTGGCAGCGACCCGCTGCTGCGCTATGTACCCAGCAGAGGTCGAAAAACGCATTTCAGATCAGTTTGTGCAATGTAGGAGTTCATCAATTTTAAGTGTTTTTGGGCTTGCTTCCGAACCGAGATTTGGCCGATTTTGCGAAAATTTTAACGTTACTATTTAACATTGAATGTATTTTCACAAAATTTTTTGGGACTCTGCCCCAGATCCCACTCGCCACTTCAGACGTCCCACAGCCATAAAATCTCGCTGTGCATGTGCAACGAGATTTTAGGGAGAACAAGCCAGGTAAAAGGGTTAGAAATTTCTAGAAATTTCCGGCGTTTCGCACCGGCATTATTTTGGCTGTTTGGTATGATTTAAGCCGTATAAATTAAGTTTGATGTGCAAAATCTTCAAATTTTTCGGCGCGTAGCGCCGCCAGTTACTGTTTTTTCTTTTTGTAAAGCTCCAGCATTGCGTTTAAAAGCCTGAATCACTCAAAATATCTTGAGTCAAAGTTAGTAATTCGCAGTTTTCTTGTTAGAAGCTTGAATTGTCAAAACTGTTTTGTACAAATTTGATAATTTTCTGCTCTATCAGATTATCAGTATTCACAGAGCTACAAACTCCTAAGGGTGGAAAAAATGACTAAATTTCTTGGCACTTTGCGCCACTTATGAATTCCGAACTGTTTCACGCTATGAAGATACAAAACCTGCTTCACAATTTTTTGCTTTGAATTATGAAAATGACTCAAATTTCAATAAATGCATACAAATTCTTCAGATTTAAGCCTTGATTCTATTTAATCTTGCATTAATTTTTCAATAATTTTACTGCTTAAATATCACTTTGCCCTAGACCTCACTGTCAACTGTAAATAAACGATGTTCACTGCATTCTCTTTTATCTAAGGTCCTACCCAGGTATACCCGGTACCTCGAATTACCCGGATACCCGGGTAATCAAATAGCCGGGTACCCGGGTAGTAAAATTTGCAAAGTGTGCAGCTCTAATAACAAGTAAGAATTAAATCAATTCGGCGCAAAGCGCCAAAAAATTTTTGCAGTTTCACTTCTCTAAAACGCATTTTAGCATTACAAAAGCTAAACCGAAGCCGCAGAAGATAAGGATTTTCAATCGTAGTAAAGTTCTAGATCAAATTGTCGATAAAAATGCTGCTACTGACGCTGCACGGCTTAAGGATTTATAACAAAAAATAATTAAATCAATTCGGTGCGAAGCGCCAAAAATTTTTGCAGTTTAACTTCTCTAAAACGCATTTTTGCATTAATGAATGAATGAATAAAATAATTTATTACTGAAACGCGACAATTACAAAAGATGTAAAAGAGTAATAAAATGTACGGTCAAAAGAATAAAAGCATACAGCAAAAGGCGATGAGCTGAGTCATGAAAATGACGATTTAAGCCCGCCCTATAATAAATTTGGATAAGTCGACATCAATTAATCTAGATTTGAATATTTTTAAGTTAGGGGAAGAGACTACAAAATCAGGTAGGTGATTCCAAACAGAGATATACTTATAGAAAAAGTCAAATTTTTGTAAATTAGGACGGACAAGAGGAACAACTAGCTTGAAACGATTTGTGCAGCTTAGTAGTATTTTGATTAAGCACAAAAAAATCTGTCATGGAAAGACAAGATTTTTGACTAATAATTTGATACATCATACATAAGCAAATATGAAGGCGACGTAATTGTAATCGACACAAGTTAAGTTGGTTAAGGCGTTCATCGTAAGAAAGAGGGCTATGATATCCAACTATGTATTTAGTAAATTTACGCTGAAGAGCCTCCAGCCTGTTGATATCACTAATATAAGAGGGGTTCCATAAAGCACAGGAATATTCAAGGATCGGTCTGACGTAGAATCCGTGCAGAAGATAAGGATTTTCAATCGTAGTGAAGTTCTAGACCAGACTGTCGATAAAAATGCTGCAATTGGCGTGGCGCTGGCTTAAAGATTACTAATAAGTAACAATTAAATCAATTCGGCGCGAAGCGCCGAAAAATTTTTGAAGTTTTAACTCCCTAAAACGCATTTTTAACATTACAAAAATTTTCCACAAATGCCAACCAAGCCCAAAAATTTTTTCCATTTCCTAAAATTTTGGTTGACAAATAGACCAAAAAGTGGGAAAAAACGGTGAACCCATGTGTACGCACGACCGTGTACTGACATGACAAACAGTGTTGCCAGGTCCCAAAATTCAGATTCTCCTGCACAGAGGTAAAATTGGGGAAAAATTCTCCTGCAATTCTCCTGAAAATATTTTGATTCTCCTGAAAATTCTCCTGGCTCATATTTTGCAGGAAAGGTTGTACAGCAGATCTACAATTGTATGTACACATGCATATCAAGCATGCTCAGGCCAACTTACCTTGGTTCACCCAACTATTTTATTCTGATCTCTTGCCTGTTATCTTCATTATTCGAAAAAACAGTTTCTGTGCTTAAAACAGTGACCGCCAATTTTCAGTTGCACTCACATCATCAAAAATTTCTGAAAAGAGCCCTGTTTGCAATGTCTTTTGAAAAAATAAATAATACTTTATTACTAATTGTATGTACTTCAGTAGCAAGCAAATCCTTACGTTTTGAAATATATCAAAAAAATGTTTATAGGCGCTTTGCAAACGACTATGAAACTGATAAAAACAATTAGACAGTGTGTAAAGCTATGTATTTCTGCACTTCGTGATATTAAGTGAACAAATAAATGAATGAATGAATGATTTACTACGGAAGCTCGAAACTTATTTTGATATAGTTATAACTTAACACTTAGGTCTTCCACCGTTTTTTTCCCAGCGATTTGGTTGACATTATTGATTGAACCCAATTTTTTTCCACTTTTTTTGACTTTTTTCCACATTTTTTTGGGAGGTCTAAAAACGTTCAAGATAGAGCGCCTGTGTTGAAAAATCAGTGTTTTTAAGTGGAAAATTTTATGTACACATGCAATAGCGGTGTTTGATGCACTTTTTGTATAAAAATTTCGCGCTCTACAAGAATATCACGATCAGTATACGTTATTTATGTTGAAACTTGAATTTCCTTCCTTCAGTGAAGCATTTTAGCCAATTCTGAAGTCGTTTTTGACAATTAAAACTATAATTTATCAAATGGCGCGAAGCGCCAGAAAATTTTGATATTTTAGCTCTCTAAATCATTTTTGCATTTCAAAAACTGTGCAGAAGGTAAGGATAAGTTCTAGACCAGATTGTCGATAAAAATGGCGCGGCGCGGCTTAAGGATTACTAATAAGTAAGAATTTAATCAATTCGGCGCGAAGCGCCGAAAAATTTTTGAAGTTTTAACTCTCTAAAACGCATTTTTAACATTACAAAAATTTTCCACAAATGCCCACCAAGCCCAAAAATTTTTTCCATTTCCCAAAATTTTGGTTGACAAATAGACCAAAGAGTGGAAAAAAACGGTGGTCTTAACTATGAACGAAATAAATTCTTAATGTGAAAGATCTTCTAAGTATAAAATTATATACAACTAACTAACAACAGTAAGTACAGTAAGAAGGTTAATGTATGATAATCATTATAACTTGCTGTTTCAGTTTTGAAAATTCTCCTGAATTCTCCTAGCTTTTCAGGATTCCACTGAATTCTCCTGACATTTCAAAAATTCTCCTGCATTCTCCTGCATCTTTACAACTTCTCCTGAAATTTCTCCTGAAAAGCCCATTCTCCTGCTCCTGCTCCCGAAAATTTTAGATTCTCCTGAATTCAGGAGAATTCTCCTGCACCTGGCAACCCTGTTGACAAAGCGTTCGGTGCGCACCACACAGTAAACTGTATGTTAATTTTATTTGTATGAAGATACGTACCTGCTGTTTTTATGTGTCTTCTTATCACTATAATATAATCTGTCGCTTTGTTACGGTTTTTATTGTATTGTGCGATATTATTATCGACTTTGCAAACCAGTGATTTATGTCACCTTGAATTGTCTATGTATTCCAATCGTTCTGATACAATTTTGATTGTGCTTCATTATTTTCTATTTGTCCGCAAAATGTTTGTTATGATCATTGTTATTGTTTTTTTTCAATTTCGGAAGACTGATTTACTTATTACTGTAGCACTTGGATTTTCCCTTGTTCGGCGGAGTATGAACAAATTTTGAATATTTAGTTTGCCGAGAGCAATGAAGAAATCGAATGCTACAGTAATAAGAAAATCTGTTTGCTGAGCGAATTCCATGCGCTATGAAAAACGGATTAAATGAGAAATCATACATACCTACATTAGGTAGGTAGATAGGTATGTATTTATACATATCTCTAGGTAGGTACACTTATTTACATAGTATACCTATAATCCGTTTCGTTTAGCTTTAGGGTTTTTGAAAAAAATTTAAAGTGCCTACAAAAGTGGTTTAAACTAGCACCGTAGTTGTGATATTCTACATTATATCGATCCCATCAGAGCACCCCGTGTATGTAGGTTATTGTAATCGCATGCATCTACATTTAAAGTAGGTGACTTTAGATATAGTTTCTAGATAACCCATATCTTACATACCTATACATTCATACATGTGTATGTATATGTAATAGTAGGTACCTGTCATGACCGGTCTGGGGGTCAAGAATTGAGTTATGTTGGCCCAAATGACCTCAAAAACTGGCATAAGCGCTAAAATGGCCTTAAAACTGCATTATTATGCAGTTTCTGGTCAATTATAAGTATGTATGTAGGTACTTTTAAAGGAAAAATTTTCAATTTTCATCCGTTTCTTGCCATCATTTTGCCTCGTTCTCAGGTAAATCCAGCCCCCCCCCAAACCCACCCCCACGTTGTACATATGTATGTACATAGACCTAAACAACGTAATACAATTTAGAAAACAGCACCAGGAAGTATGGATAGTGGCTACATTATGGGGGTCTGAATTCTTCAAAAATAAAAAAATCGCATACAACATGCCAAACATTCAATTCATGAGTCTGAAGAATGCTAGGGTTCTAGCGGATACTGAGGTAAATACACACATGGGCGTGAAGGGTGGGTTTGTACCAACTCCAGAAGTTGAATTACCCCCTCCGCAGATTACTGTAGACCCCATAATTCTATTTTTAGTAGCATTTTCGGCGATTTTCTCCATCCTGAACCCCCCAGAATTTTGGTGCTGCCCATGTATGGGCATACATGTCAATTTACGTCGATGACTTTATCTATCTCACGAAATGATGTAGTCTATTTCACGGAACCTTGAGCATGGAATTCAATTTTTAGCGAACTAGCGAGCAGCTACAGATGTGTTTTCTAGGCGGCTTACTGTAATACAATTTTGCACAGTAAAACTTTATATGCTTATCAAGTATTTTGCACAGTATCATGATTGCTGCTTCAACAAGGTTTCGTGAAACAGACTATAGGGTTATACCCACACCTGGGCGTGGGGGTTTGGGGTATGCACTATGCACCCCCTGAGAAACCAAAATATTCCCCCCCAGAAATCAAAATACCCCCCAGAATTCAATTTTTGAAAATTTTTATCGTTTTTTTTCGCAATTTTTTGATGCCAATGGATAGTGCTTGATGAGAAACGTCGAAAAATTGTGTTTTCTACGCCATACCACCATTTTTGAGACCATTTTTTGACCATTGGAAAATCTTGCATTCCCCCCCCAAAATTTTCTTGTTGCCCACGTATGGTCATACCTATACCTAATGTAGGTATGCCACAAGCCACAACTGTCCTTCTACTTAAAACAAAATATGTGAACGCATCGCTGATATTTATGCACAACATCAGAAAAAATCATGGACACAACTTTTGAACTAAGTAGGTACATACGACTTTCACACAAACAGATGTCAGCAGACCATAATTTTATTAGATTCAGATCGAGCATTCGCAATCTGTCTGCTTATTGTCTTGTTTCATGAAACGGGAATACGGGGGAATAGTTCCCAAAAAAGTTGGAATTACGAGAAACTCTAGCAAGGGTTCCCCAAAAAAGTTATTGAAGCGCGTTTTAAAGTATTTGTCACCATTTTCTGTAGCTCTTTCTGCGCAGAATTATCTATTTTTTATGTTGTATTTCTGTGCAATGGGCACAGTTGGATTCAAAAGAGGTTAAGCACAAGTTCAAACTTGGATTTATGGTTAAGAAATCTTTTGTGAAACCATTTATATAACTTATTTTTTGAAATGATTGAAATCAATTTAAATTTTTTTGAAACTTTAGAACAAATTTTTTCTCCGATGATTACAGCTAGCTGCGAGACGCCTCAAAAACACCATTTGTTGTGTCTCTCTGCTAGTGACTTACATTAAAATGTAGGTCCCTCCGAATTCAGAAGGACTGCTACGTACATGTCTGTGTGAAACAGTCTATGCACATGGCTAGCTAAAATCAACGAGTTGGTGCCGGCAGCACGGCCACCTATAGGTATGGTGTAAAGTCTGTTTCATTTTACTTTGAGGTTTTTCTTGAATTTAATCCGCAAGGCTACAAAAGTAGTCTACAATGTTGGTACAGTCATGCGACTTTACAATGACAAATGTATCCCCTTAAATCGATATAATGTAGAATATTACAACTACGGCGCTAGTTTAAACCACTTTTGTAGGCGCTTTAAATTTTTTCAAAAACCTTAAAGCTAAATGAAACGGATTATAGGTTTACCAACCTTAATAAGTAGGTACCTATAGATATGTATAAATACATATGTACCTACCTACCTACCTAATGTTGTACATATATGTATGTACTATGTATGAGTTCACATTTAATCCGTTTTTCATAACGCATGGAATTCGCTCGGCAAACAGATTTTCTTATTACTGTAGCATTCGATTTCTGCATTGCTCCCTCGCAAACTATTCAAAATTTGTTCCTACTCCGCCGAGCAAGTGAAAATCCTAGTGCTACAGTAATAAGTAAATCAGTTTTACGGAATTAAAAAACATTAACAATGATCATAACAAACATTTTGCGGACAAATAGAAAATAATGAAGCACAATCAAAATTGCAACAAAGCGATGGGAATACATAAACAATTTAAGGTGACAACAATCACTGATTTGCAGACGAATAGATAATAATAACATACAACACAATAAGAACTTTAACAGAGCGATAGAATATATTTTATCGTGATGAAAAAATACGTGAACGGAAACAGCAGGTATATAACTTTGCACAATTGAAATTACATACAGTTCACTGTATGGAGGGCACTGAGCGCCTCCGCCTTGTTCAGTACACGGCCGTGCGTGCAGCAAACCAGTGCCTTGATACATTGCCCTGTTTTTCCGCGCCTTATTTTGACCGTTTCTACAAGTTTTGTAAAGAATCGAAACTTGTTTAATTGACATCTGCAACGTATTTTAACAAATTTCCACCGACTTTCGTACTCCTTTGAGAAAAAAATTCTAAAAATCGTCCGAATCATGGTCCTTAATTCAGGGCAGTGGTTCGGTGCACGGCCGTGCACTGAACCAGGCGTTCAGTGCACTCCATACAGTAAACCTTATAATGATTTTAATTGTGCGAAGTTATGTACCTGCTTGCTTTTCTTCAAATAAATCCAATCCTGACATTGTTTCTTCATAAACTATCAATCATTCGCCCGCAACGATCATCTCACATAATCATCTCACATATCTTTTCATATCACGTAATTCAATGGTGTCATTTATTGATTAAAATTGTTTGCATTTTAGCATAAAATAGAGCACTGTATTTTCGCTAAAGTTACTTGTATTTACGTTCTCAATTGCCATATTAGGATAGTTTCTGTTTTTTTCTATTCCAGCGGTCCGCTTTTGCTTTACGGCTCAGTTACTGTAGCAGAATACTTTAGGTTTAAGGTTGCAGTAGCAATTCGCTAGATACACCACATGTTCGGCAAACACTTTGAACATCAACAGGAAGAGTAAAGAGCAATCAGTCACTGCAAAAACAAAACTGAAAAATTCATTTACATGCGCAGTAAAAAATAAATACAGTAAGATAATCTTGAGCCGGTAAGTAGAAAAGGACCGTTCGGATTGAAACAGTCTATAGCTGCTTGTATGTAGTCGTTAATGGTAGTCATTTATATGTTTGTAGATATCGACAGTAAGCTGGTGGTAGAATGTGCAAAATTTACAGTTTTAATCGTTCGCAAGTGACTACATATAGTCTGTTTCATTTATCCGAGAGCTTTTTCAGTAAATGTTTTCGAGGCTACAGTAACTCCTTATTTCTTATTTACTGTAGTTCGCTAGATCTCACTGTAGTTACGTAGCAGAGAAGAGTTTTTCAATAACATTTTTGCGAATAATTTATTCTCGTCTTCCAGCAGATTAATCAACTTACAGATAAAAATGGCGCATTCAGCTTAAGTTGACACTTTAAACACAATAGACTAAAATGTTAAGAAATGCCGCGAACTCCCTCATAGCTGAGTGATAAAACATCTGCTTGTCGTGTCGAAGCAACCGGGTTCGATTCCACTCGATAGCTTTTTATCTAGCGCACTTACTGTAGTATGTCTCAGTACTGATTAAATGCCTAAATTAAATTTATATAGGCGGATTAGTGCATGAAAAATGGAAGAATTCCAGCAACTCGTCCTCACTGAGCTGATCTGCCGAATTACAGTAATTCGTCTTGTTTCGCTTACTGTAGCCCTTAAAGAATTGACTAAAAAGCTCTCGAATAAATGAAACAGACTACAGTTGCTTTTAAATAATCCGTCGACATTAGATTCAATTACTGTATCATAAGAAAAGCAGCTGATAGTTTGTTTCGATTGAATAGCTGGAATGTTGTTAATCGACTTGTTGATTGTTAATTGACTCAGTGTTATCAGGAAATCATTTTTTGCTTCACCCCTGTTTTTCGTTTATCGACACCGAATAAACTTTGTCGTTTGTTGCCGCGTTGTTTTGTTCGCATCGTATTAAGGCCCTGCTATGCGGCGCCGCGCGGTGCCGCGTTGACAAAATGTGCTGCTATACTTCCAAAACGCGGCACCGCGCGGCACCACGTGGAAGTATAGCAGCACATTGCCCCGCGGCGCCGCGTGGCAGATAAATTGAAGTTTGAACACTATTCAAACTTTTGCCACGCGGTGGGACCACACCTGGGCGTGGGGGGTTTGGGGGGTATGCACCCCCCAGAAACCAAAATACCCCCCCCCAGAAATCAAAATACCCCCCAAGAATTCAATTTTTGAAATTTTTTTTTGTTTTTTTCGCAATTTTTTGATGCCAATGGATAGTGCTTGATGAGAAACGTCGAAAAATGGTGTTTTTATCGCCATACCACCATTTTTAAGGCCATTTTTCGACCTTCAAAAAAATCTTGCACCCCCCCCCCAGAATTTTCTTGCTGCCCACGTATGGGTGGGACGCGGCGGCCTATATTTATCATTTATTTATGAGGGAAAGCTTGATTTTAGCATTTTTTATGATGTAATGATGTTTATGCATACGTGAAAGCGTGAAAATTGAATATATAATCGATTTTTAAGATGTCTGTGTGCAAAAATGTGTGTCTCTATTAGTGATGTAAAATATCCAGATTTTTACCCAGATCCAGATCCAGATAAAGATACGGTTCAGATATTCTGGCAGATCCAGATCCAGATCAGATAACCAGATCAGAAAATAACCAGATCCAGATTCAGATCGTTTTGCCAGATCAGATAAATAATATTTTTTGTGCAGCAATTTGTATTGCTAAAAAGGAAGGCGTTAAGCGCCCAAGCCCAGATTGATTGGGGGGTCTCGGGTGGCGGGACTAATATAACAGCCCCCAGAGGGGTCTGGGGCAGAGCCGAGGTAAATTTGCATTTTAGAGCTTTTACATAAAAATGATATCAGTAAAAATTGTCTAAAAAGTAAAAGCTCACAAGTTTAGACTTTTGAGTCAACCAAAAGACAGTGTAGTCTGCTTTTTACAAAAACGACATTAATCCAAATTACGAATGCAATTTTTTAAACATTGCTGCTAAAATTATAATCACTCATGAATACTTATCGTACTATTTGAAAATTCCTTTCTGTCTCACAGACATCAACAACAATTTTAATCAACAAATAATTCAAATTTAAATAAAATGTTGGTTAATTTTAGACAAGGTAATACTTTTTTAATTGGTGTCTTTCAATCTGTTCCGACGTCCTAAACACGACAAAAAAAATTCAAAATTTTCCCATTTTCAGGCAAAAAAGTCTCTCAAAGGTCAATTCTGATGATCATTTATGTGAAAAAACAACCTTTAATACATTTTTATCACTTAAGTTACTTTTCTGCAGAGCTTTAAAAATTTTCTCTAAAACCAAAAAATTATGGGGGGTCAGCGGCACTTTTTGGCCATTCTGAAGGGGGGGGGTAGCACGGAACTGTGGGTCAAAGGTCAAAACCTCCAGCAGACGCCCCCCCACGTGCATGTAAGGCTAATCTACCCACATGAAATCGTAAAACAGAAAGGATACCATCGCTGAAAAATAACTCCCTGATCTCTTTAGCCAGACTTGACTAAACACATCCAGATCCAGATAAAGATCAGGTTCTGAATTTCTGGCAGATACAGATCCAGATCAGATAACCAGATCAGAAAATAACCATGATCCAGATCCAGATTATCTGGATCTGGATCTGAATCTGGATAAAAAGATCAGATCCAGATGATCTTTTACATCACTTGTCTCTATGCCTTTCAAAACTTGTTTTCATGATGCTGAAACCGAAAATGAGTACAGTTTTTAATGTGCACAATCGTTGACCTATACCCTTTTCACTTGTTTTCTTAACACAGAATACAGTATAGTTTACACATGTTTTACTTTTTGCTGTTTTACTGCAGTTACAACATCAATAGATTTTTCTCGCCGCGCAGCGCCGCGTGGAAGTATAGCATCACACCCATGTCACGCGGCGCCGCGCGGCGCCGTGCGGCGAAGTATAGCAGGGCCTTAAGGTCCAACGTGTTTGAAGCGATTTTTGTGGGGTCTCATCCTCAGCCATGGAAGTGGACGTTAATGTAACCAGTGCTCATAAGGAATTCTTTATCAGAAAGTCTTTTGAGTCTTTTGGTGAATTCCAGCTTGCCTTAGAAGCACTCCAGTCTGCTACTCATCAAAACTTTGTGATAAATATGAGCAAGAAATTTCCAGTCGCTAATGAGCGTTTTGTGCAGGCACGTAGCTGGCCCTCCTATTTTGGGGGGACCAACACCAATTTTGGGGGGTCTAAGCCAAAAATAGCACAAAATAACGTGTAAAAAGTCCTATTTCCCCGGTTTTTTCTGAATTTTGGGGGGTCCGGACCATACGTGGGCAGCAAAAAATTCTGGGGGGGGGGGGGTGCAAGATTTTTTGAAAGTCAAAAAATGGCCCTAAAAATGGTCTTAGGGCAACAAAAACACAATTTTTCGACGTTTCTCATCAAGCACTATCCATTGGCATCAAAAAATTGCGAAAAAAACGAAAAAAATTTTTCAAAAATTGAATTCTGGGGGTATTTTGATTTCTGGGGGGGGTATTTTGGTTTCTGGGGGGTGCATACCCCCAAACCCCCCCACGCCCAGGTGTGGTCCGGACCCCCCAGTCCCCCACAGCTACGTGCCTGGTTTTGTGTACACATATGTGGAATTTAGATGTAAGAATGGCATTAAAATCCGCCCGAGTAGAAGCAAGGGCTTCGGCCTAATCAAAGCAAATACGGCTTCCGGTGTCAAAGTAAAATTGTTTTAAGCTTCTCTAAAAGAGAAGAACGACTTATTTTGCGGTTTTTAACATTTCGGCATAATCATGAAGTCTCTTCAGAGCTGTTTGCTCATTATCCTGAACAACGGCGGTTGACCCCCGATGCTGTTTCTTTTGCCAAACAGTCTACTGAAGTAAACGGTAATATAAAACTTGTCGTTGATGACATCTGTAAACGTTTTAATGTTCGCATCACTGCCAGAGATGTTAGAAATGCAATGCGCCCGAATAACAAAATTTAGGATAAGAATTTAAATGAATCAGTCTTATTAGTTGACAGGTTGGGTGCATACGTGGGCAGAATGAATCAGTCTTAGTAGTTGACAGGTTGGGTGCATACGTGGGCAGCAAGAAAATTCTGGGGAGGGTGCTAGATTTTTTGAAGGTCAAAAAATGGTCTTAAAAATGGTGGTATGGTGATAAAAACAACATTTTTTGACGTTTCTCATCAAGCACTATGCATTGGCATCAAAAAATTGCAAAAAAACGAGAAAAAAATTCAAAAATTGAATTCTGGGGGGGGGTATTTTGATTTCTGGGGGCGGGGTATTTTGGTTTCTCGGGGATGCATGCCCCCACGCCCAGGTGTGGTTGGGTGATCAGCGATGCACAGACTAAATGTGTGTCGAACTCATTTTCTATCAATCGTGCGAAATGAAAAAGTGGTATGATAAATTTTCGGAGACAATCCAAACTGAGGAGACTTATTTAAACCACTTTTGTGGGCACTTTAAATTTTTTCAAAAACGGTAAAGCTAAATGAAACGGATTATAGGTATACCTACCTATGTAATTAAGTACCTATATGTACATAGACATGCATAAATACATACCTACCTACCTACCTACCTAATGTATGTATGTATGAGTTCACGTTTAATCCGTTTTTCATAGCGCATGGAATTCGCTCGGCAAACAGATTTTCTTATTACTGTAGCATTCGATTTCTTCATTGCTCCCTCGCCAAACTATTCAAAATTTGTTCGTACTCCGCCGAGCAAGGGACATTTTAGTGCTACAGTAATAAGTAAATCAGTTTTCCGAAATTGAAAAATAACATTAACAATGATCATACATAACAAACATTTTGTGGACAATTAGAAAATAATGAAACACAATCAAAATTGTAACAGAGCGATAGGAATACATAAACAATTCAAGGTAACAACAATCAATGATCAGCAGACGAATAGATAATAATGTACAACACAATAAAAAGCGTAACAGAGCGATTGAATATATAATCGAGATGAAAAAAACGTTATCAGAAACAGCAGGTACATAACTTCGCACAATTGAAATCATTATATGGTTTACTGTATAGAGTGCACTGAACGCCTGGTTCAGTGCACGGCCGTGCACCGAACCAGTGCCTTAATTCAGATGATAAAAAAATAAAATAGACTGGCGCGCAGCGCCAAAATTTCCTGATAATTCCAGGAATATTTGGCGAACCAAATTCATCAAATGATATACTATTCGGTAGACCTCGATGAGACGATCATTTTGAAAAAAAATTTTGCGTGGGTCTCATTCCAGTCAAGAGTTACAGCCATTTGAAGTGTCAATCTCTATACATCGACCTAAGCATCTATACATCGACCTAAGCATCTATACATCGACCTAAGCATCTATACAATGACCTGAGCGGGAGCGACCTCGACCTAAGCAGCTTAAAACACCTTTTCAGATATACTAAGCCTAAGCCTAAGTAGGACTTAGATTTTCCATATCTTATCACGTTGGTAATATGAAATCTTTAAACGACAGTAACTCCATCAATAATGCCGACCCACTCCTAATTTTTTTTACTTAAATCAGCTCCAGAATCTCTGTCGATCGATGTACTGCTTGCAACTTACGTTTTTTTTCGATTTTCCGATGTTTTTTCATATAGTCCCCCCTTGATAATCTGATATCTTTAAACGACAGTAAATCCATCAATAATGCCGACCTACTCAAAAATTTTTTTTACTGAAATCAGCTTCAGAAACTATCGATTGATGTACTGCTTGCAACTTTTCGTTTGGTACACATATTCGCCAGTTTAGCCTATATCCATGCCAGAATAATTGAAGAAATTCTTAAAAACTCATGAGGTGCGGTGCGAATCTTTTTTAGACTTGTCATGTCATGTTCCATATGCTATTGCTAAGAAGCTTTTAAGAAATTTTATCACTATACCAAGGTGATAAAATACGGAATGACGAGTTACATAATAGATACAAAGAAATAAGTAACGGGACATGCGAGTCAATGTAATGACAATTTTAACGCGTGCCCCACAAGATGTCTAGACAAATCAAAGTTTAGAGAAAGAAAGAAATTTTATCACTAATACCAACTGTTAAAATACAAAATGACAAGATAAATAATATATGCAATTACGAATTAGTAAAGGGACATGCGAGTCAATGGAATGACAAGTTTTATGCGCGCCCCACAAGATATCTAGATAAATCAAAGTTTGCTAATCCAGATTTAAATATGTTTAGGTTAAGGGAAGAAACAATTAAGTCAGGAACATCGTTCCGAACTGCGATGTATTTGTAAAAGAAATCAATCTTTTCTAAATTAGAATGTACAGTAGATATAACTAATTTATATCTATTAATGCCACGGGTAATATTATAATTAAATACAAAAAAATCATCAGCTTCCAAACATGATTTATGACAAATAATTTGATATGTACATCATACACAGATAAATCTGCAAGCGTCTTAATTCAAGTCTGCACAATTTAAGTTGAATTAAACGATCCTCATAAGAAAGAATATTATTATAACCAAAAATATATTTAGTAAATCTACGTTGAACAGCTTCCAGTCGATCTATATCCCTAAGATAAGAGGGGTTCCATACACTGCAACAGTACTCTAATAAAGGTCTAACATAACAACTATAAGCTTTAACAAGCTTACCTTTATCACGCGTAAAAAATGATTTGCGTATTCAAATACATCTAGAGAAAGCTTTTTAAATCAAAGTATTATAATGTTCCTTAAATTTTAAATTTTGGGGAATCAAAACTCCTAAATCACGGACAAACAGATCACTAGAAATAATTTCCCCATTTAGTCTATAAACAACTTTTTGATCATTATTACCTACCCAAATATAGAACTTGACTTTTGGTTCGAGAAATAGGTACCAAATCCCATGTAATTGCCCAGTCAATAATCTTATCTAAATCAGACTGTAATAATTTACAGTTACGACTAATATTGAAAATTTTGATATCATCAGCAAACATATAAACCGTATTATAAATATTATCACATATATCATTAATAAAAATCGCACATAATCTGAAAAAGACTGATTAACGCGAACACATTGGAAACGATTAAACAAATGTCTTTAACCATGCATACAAATTACCGTTTATTCCATATCCGTTTAACTTAATAAGAAGTTTTTCAATATTTACTTTATCAAAGGCTTTAGAGAAATCTAAATATATTATATCAACAGTTTCTTTTTTGCTAACAACTGAATCCAAGAAAATTTACACTTTAACATAGTGTTTCACAAGATTTATTCTTTTGGAAACCAAATTGAAAAAAGATATTAGTTAATTAACCTTAAGAAAGTACCTGGATTTTAATATATATCCAAAAACGCAATCTGCACAAAGCGCACGAATTTTCTCCTTTATCTAGCGTTTTCTATTATTAGGCACCAAATTCTGTCTTCGGACGATTTCTTCGAATTGAATATGAATTCAAATCGATCAGTAAATTCGTGCAAACTTTTTGTTAATCGAGCAAAAACAAATTGCAGAAAATTTGACTTTTATAATCGAGTTATCCCAGTTAGGAATTCTCTACCTGAATACGTTGTTAGTGCACCTAGTAGACATATTTTTCTTGACAGATTGAAACAAATTGAATTAACCCAGGGGCGTAAATAAGTGCAATCCACATATTGTTTTTGCGTTTTAACCCGCTTTCATCGGCTTTCTTGTAATCCTTGCATTTTGTGTTTTTTTCAGTGTGTCAACTATTATGTCTTTCGCTCAGTGTACATTTAAATCGTCTTTCTTTTTTACTGCGTCATCTTTTTTCATCATGTTTGTGAGTCCGTCAAAACGAAAAAAATTCTTCTTCCTCAGTGAGATTTTCGCAGAATGGCTTGAGGTTCTCTTGCATTTTAGATAAACTATAGTAGTATATATCATTTGAAATATTTTATTTGCAGAAATTGTTACCTATAAGCTTTAGAAAGATAATTGACAGTGAGCAGCAAATTATAGTCTATTTTAATAAACCTTGTGCGTGGAAAACAATTTCCAGCGCTCATGCCAGAGCTACAAAAGTAATTTCTAAGCATACAATTGTGTAATGTAGTTTTGCATAGCAAAGTTTCATGCTCATCAATGGAACAGTACGTATCATGATTGTTGCTTCAGCTTAAACGACTTTTGTGATTGATTTCACTGACTCGAAGATTGTGACCCATGCACAAGGTTTCGTTAAATAGACTTGGCAGTAATTATTTGCAGTCAACTGCAAATTATATTGCTATTTGCAGTCAAAACCAATGGCCTAGACTGCAAATAAGATTGAACACAGTGCAATATTATTTCCACTGAAAAAGCAGCAGCCTAGACTGCAAATAAGATTGGACACGCTTTAGCCTTTTTTGGACTGTTCATTTCGTTCTTGGTTCTGCAACAATTAAAATGCACGTAAAAACGTTTTTGAAAGTTGTTTACATTTAATGCTACACACTTTGTAAGCTTCACTTCACTGCTAAGGTAGGACCTTAGATTATAGAGAATTCATCAAAAAACCTTTCTTTGGGTCTGAGGCACTGTTTTTTCAAGGGACTTGGGTACTTATTCAGTTTAGTCCCGACCAAATTTTTTCCATCTTTTTCAACATTAGGGTTTATACAGGGATTTTTCCGATAAAATTAGACTTTCACGTGCCGAGTTTTGATCTTCAGACCTCTCACTCTACAGCACAACACGTTAACCAGTCGGCTACGCCATGCCACCCTAAGCATTAGAAACGGGATAATAAGGGAATCGTTCATTGTGGATAGATTTGTATTTTCGAAGAAAGTATCCGATCGGATCGAATGTTTATATCCACATGGTCGGCACCAAAATGTATTCTTATCTTCTCGAAATATCATAATCTGGCCACACGTCTGGCATTGAGAATACTGCCATAACAGATAGCCGTTGCCTCATCTGGTCTTGTGCATAAGTAAAGATCGTCTGATGTAAAGCTAAGGACATAAGAGTTTAAAGTCATCGTTTTAGGTAAAGCTGTAGAAGCAAATGAGATTAAGTAAAAGCACATGATTACCTACATGTGATAACTATAGTATACACCCTAATGTGGGAAGAGATGAAAAAATCTTGGTGGGGCTAAAATCTACGGACATCAAAGTTGAAAGCCATCATTTTTGGCAAAGCTGTAAAAACAAATGAGATTTAGTAACAACATATGATTACCTACTTATGATAAAATGTAAATGTTGAAAAAGACAGAAAAACTCCGGCAGGGACTAAATTGAACAAGCACAATGTGAACCATACCCAAAATTTTTTCCACATTTCAGATTTTAGTTCACATTTTTGGGGGTGTAGTCGTCCAAAAATTAAGCGCTTTGAAAAACCTGTTTTTTTGCAGGATGTACATCCTATATAGAATGGCGAGACCCAAAACGAGTTTTGGAACATTTTGTAATTGTAAATTTAGTGTACTGCCATAAATATAACGATCATTAATGTGCTATATCTCCCAAAACTGCCTTCTCAGACCTTCACAGTGCACTTTAGCCAAATTCTGAAGTTTTATTGAAGAATAATAACTCAATAATTTATCAGAATGGCGCGAAGCGCCAAAAATCCTAAAATTTTACCTCTGTTAAACGCATTTTTTGCAATAAGTGCAACAATCGGCGCCATGCGGCCTAAACATCAATAGCAAGCAAATAAATCAGTCCGGCGCGAAGCGGTTGTAAATTTTTGAAACTCAAAAATGCATTTTTGCAGTACGAAAATTGTTCGAAAATCCGTGCAGAAGATGAGGATTTTCAATCATAGTTAAGTTCTAGAGAAAATTTTCAAATTTTGGCTCTCTTAAAAGCATTTTGGCATTACAAAAATTTTTCAAATCCGTTCAGAAATGAGGATTTTCGATTATAGTGAAATTCTTGAGCAAGTTGTCGATAAAAGTGCTGCAATCGGCGCGGCGCGTCGGGAGCATCAATAAAAAAACATTTAAAAATAAATCAATCTGGAATTTTACAAGAATTTTCCACAATGTGAACCAAGCCCAAAATTTTCTCCACATCTCGAAATTTTGGTTCACAAAATCACAAAACCCCAAAATATGGAGTAAGGATAATCTGAGCTAATGCACTCAAGCGTCCCCCAGCGGGGTCCGGAACAGCCCCTAAAATTTTGCAAAATAAGCACTTAATCTTGAATTGTAATGTTAAAATTCTCACAAAATCGTCCAAATCGCGGTTCTGAATTTGGCCAATAAAAAGGTAAGGTAGGTAAAATAGATTGGTGCGAGCGAAGCGCGGAATGACTGGAATAATGCTCAAAACGTTCGAGTTGACAATATTAAAAAACCATACTTTTTTGAGTTTATTCTCATAAAATCGTCGCAGAATAGCTTTATGCAATCGCATAGCTTCTTTTCTAAAAATTCAGAATTGCAATTAATAATTGTGAACAAAGTTTTTGCGATTTTTATTACCAAAAAAGCAAAGGGGAGTAGATGGAAAAATCAACCTTGAATTTTATTTCGCGGGGGAGGGAGGTCCCCCCTGAATATGGGCCTGATTTCGGCCAGGGGAGGGTGGGTTTAGAGGAACTCCAATTTTTGGCCAAAAACGGCCAAGAAACACGTAAAAACGGTCAAAAAATTCAACTTTGTCCAAAAATCGGGGGTCAAAACTTTTCTGGCTTTAGGAAGAAGGGTTGGGGGATGTGGTGGTGGATGGATGATGATGGATGGGGGATGATGTTGCATGTATGTTGTATGTATGTATATGTATGTATGTATTGCATGTATCATTGTATGTATCAGGTATCGCGATGACGAGGTTTTCTATTTAGTAGAGAAAATGATTTATTCTATTTAAAAAAGCTATTTAGTAAAGCTACTTTAGTTAGAATTTAGCAAGATTGTCGAATTTCAAAGTAAATTCGAATTGTTCCTAACTATGCTTTAGTTCTTTTCAGCATTTTATGTTGATCAGGCATATAAACCAGTGGAATAAAGCACAGCAGTATTCAAAGATTATGCCAATGTCGCAAGCTTTCATCGCTTCTTACCGACTTCGTAAAAAATACATATTCCCTCCGATTGTCTTAACGAATTACCTGAAGTTGTTTATGTAATTTTATTTATTTTTAGTTTCATTTTATTTATTGCAAATGTATGTTTTATCAAGTTCAAATCCCTTGTGACTGTAAACACTGTTTTTTAGCGCCCCGCTAATGAAACTGGTCGCGCGCAATGAAAAAGTTGGACCATTAGCGCAGCGCGCCAATGGAAAAAATTTGCAAATTTTAAACATAAAATGAGTAAAAAATTAAAGTTGAAAGAAGCAAGAGGAGAGTAAAGTAAAAACAAGGTAAAGGAGGTTCAAAAATCTAAACTCGCTTTGTGTACATAATATAAAACATACGATTTATCATTGCGCTAATGAGGATTTCATGGCGCTAATGGCTTCAGAACATCGTTAGCGGCTGTGCTCATGGGGGTGGCGCTAAAAACACTGACTGTAAATCATGGTTAGGAGAACAATTATTGTTTTTTTCAGATAAATTTTCTTGTCGCTGCTAGAGCTGCACGCGGGTACCCGAACGGGTACCCGACTACCTGGGTACCCTACAGGTACGCGGGAATACCCGGGTACCCGAATCCTCTAATATTAAATGGAAAATTAGCAGTGCAGTTATGCAATATGTGCTAAGAATTGAATTGGAAACCTAGAAACATACTGCTTCTAAAGTGCGATTGAATCACAATTTGAATGTGATTTGATATAATCAACCGTAAAATGTTGAGTCTGTTAATCTTTCCTATTGCCACAATATATCGCGCATACGGTTTACGCAAATTCCATTACTCAGCTCTTTAGTTGCATTATTTCATTTTTGCCGAATTCATCTTATTCTCCATTGTAAACAAATTTAAACAAGAAATTAACTGCTAGCGACGCTTTTTTCTAATGCATTCACTTTTGTGACCATTATATAAATTTTAGCTGCAACTTTTATTTACGTCGTGCGCCCAACTTATTTAGTTAGACCTGGTTCAAAGCCAATCGATGTTCCAAATGCACTCAGCTCCAGATAGACTTGTTTTGGAATAAATTTTCATTTCCCGTTGATTTCAAAATTGCTTTTCGTCAATGTGCATTCCTGCTTCAAATGTTTTAATGACGCTATGAAGATACGAAACCTGAATCACGTTTAGCAAGAATGTACTTGAGCATACCAGCAACGTCTGTGCTTAGCGAAAGAATATTCACCATTGTAGGCTATGTATTAATCAATCGGCGCTTATCTCTAAATCCAGAAACTGCAGAAAAAATTATATTATAAAACGAAAATCTCAAAGAAGCAATATTAATGAACAGTAGCTTGAAATGTGACTTGTCTTCATCATCGGATGAATCGGAAGAAGCGGCTGAAATGCTGCAAGAAGATGTAACAGTCTCAGCCGCCATTGACAGTGACTCAGATAATTATAAATATGAAAATTTCTTTTGTCCAATATGCATATCATGTAGGATGATGAAACAAATAGATCTTCATTGATGAATAAATCGTTTTCTGATTGCTATGGGTTTATCACTGAAATTGAAGTACTTAGCAACTTCATTTGTTCCAGGCTCTTGGTTAGATTAATACAGAAAAATGACAAAAAGGCAATTTACTGCATATAGTATACCATATCTCCAGATTACTTCACAATTTTTCGCTTTGAATTATGAAAATGACTTAAATTTCATTAAATGCATACGGATTCTTCAGATTAAAGCCTCGATTCTATTCAATATTGCATTAATTTTTCAACAATTTTACTGCTTAGATATCACTTTGACCTAGATCTCACTGTGGACCGTGAATAAACTGCTCACTGCATCCTCTTCCATCTAAGGTTCTACCCGGGTATACCCGGGTACCCGCATTACCCGGGTAATCAAATAGCCGGGTACCCGGGTAGTGAAATTTGCAAAGTGTGCATCACTAGTCGCTGTTTAAATTATTTTATTGCTAAAGTTTTTTTTGATCGAAATACGAAGTTTATGTTTTGCTTGAAATTTTTCTGCCATGTATTAGAGACTGACTTCGGTGGCCTTATGTAGCATACATGAGCATGGGGGTTGAGGGGTATAAGCCCACTCCCTAAGCTTTGAAAAACTGATAGCTATACAGCGATTTCGGCCGAAAAGCCTGCTATATAGCCTTTTTTGGGCTCAAAAAATTAGTTATACAATTTGTTTGGGCTCATTAACTAACTAAATAGTCTTTTTGCAGGAATGCTGTTTAGTTGTATTTATTTATAGCTATTTTCTCGACTCCAAAAAGGGATTAGTAGCTATTTTTAGTCCAAAAAGTCGAACTCGGATAAGTGCAACTGCTCGGGATGCCAAAAAAGTTGCACTTAAGCGATGTTGCACTTAAGCACAGGTTGCACTCATAGGATGTGTCTTATGAAATTTCGAAAAAGGTTGCTCTTATTCGAGGTGTCTCTAGAACAGTGCAAAATCGAAAGCGTCCAAAATTTCCAGTTTTTGGGCTATGGAGAATGTAGTAATTTTTTTGGAACAGCAGCCATTCTTATAACGTAATTATGTATCAATTTTGGACAAAATGCTAAAAAAATATTGGAAAAAGTAAAATCCAACAATGAGGCATACATAATAATGAAAGAACAACAAAATGATTAGGGAAACATCAGTAACATTCTTGAAAAGCATGATGGTGCACGAAAAAAATGCGCTTGTTTAGCAGACATTCATCATCCATTCTAAAAAGTTGTAGTTACGCATTGTGAATATGGGTTGGAAGATAAAATAATGGTTGCACTTAAGCGAGTATTGCAGTTACCCGAGTTGCATTTATCCGAGGTGCAACCACACGTAAAACATAGGGAAGAAAATCGGGAAATGAAAGTCTGTTGCATGTAACCGAGGTTGCGCCTTATCAGAGTTGCACTTATCCGAGTTCGACTGTAGCTATGTTTGTGAATCCAAAAAAGGCTATATAGCTAGTTTTCTGAGACCAAGAAGGCTATAAAGCTAATTTTCTGACCCCAAAAGGACTATATAGCCGTTTTTACGAAGCACGTAGCTATCCTACAATTTTTGGTTTTTCACCTCCCCTGAAAGTTTGACCTTGCGCACCTATGTAATATAGCAAAACTGTAAAAAATAGACAAATTAATTGTGGTTTCTGCCGAATTCTTCGAAGGGCATATTATGTAATAGGGATGCAACGGGTACCCGAACCCGAATACTCGGTTACCCGAACAAAATTCAGGACCCGAACCCGAACCCGAATAAAGTGAACTTGATGCGAACCCGAACCCGAATAAAATTATTATAACTACCCAGACCCGAACCCGAACTCGAATGTTTATGGATTTTATTCGGGTGTTTTTAAGCTCTAAAATTCCACAACTGTATCGTCAAAGATTCAATAATTTTCGGCTTTTTGCGCCGTTTTCAGTTTGCTCGACTCTTAAAACGCTGAATTTCATGTAGTTATCGAGTACACATAAATGGCTATGTAATTAAGTGGTATATTTCAATCGATTCACGTGAATTTTTTATCTTTTTATTTCGCAAAACGATTGCCAAATGATAAAGTATAAAATGCAAAATACTGCTTCTTTGGTCGTAATTAAACTTGGTTTCTATCAAATTAAACTTCACGAATAACAGTTTTTCGGCTGTCCCTCCGTGCAAGCGATTTATATTGTAGGTGTATATCAGACACAATACACAGAGCGCTACCTCTCATTTACATTAGCGTTCTTGCACACTGAGAGGAGGAAGGAAAATCATTGGAAACTTGAGTGAAACATATTGAATAATTAGGCACTAGGCATCTAATAATAATAAAAATTGTAGCATCTGGCTTACACGTACACAGTATTTTTTGTACCCGGCAAAGATTTTTACTGATGTACAAAGACTTTTTAGGACCGTCTTTGTACATGTACAAAGATTTTTGGGAAGACAAAAATTGACAAAAAGGTCTGGAATTCGCAAAAATTTTCGGCGCTTCACGCCGAAATGAGTAATTTTGAGTTCTATACATCTTTATAATAGCAGAAATTGCATTCCAAAAGGAAAATGTCGAATTTTTTCGGCGCTTCGCGCCGTTTCTAGACGATTCTTAGATGATTGTTGTCCCTAGAGACCCAAAAATTAGCTAAAATACACTACCAAAAGTCGAACAACTTTGTTTTTACCACGCTAAAATCGCTACTGTACCATATTATTGTACTCAAAAATTTGTGTGTACAAAATGTACAAATATTTTCGGGAAGACAAAAACTGTAAAAAGGTGTAAATTTCCCAAAAATTTTCGGCGCTTCGCGCCGAAATCAGTAATTGTTTGTCCTACATATCTTTAAAATGGCAGAATTTGCATTTAGAATGGGAAAATGTGAAATTTTTCGGAGCTTCGTGCCGTTTTTAGACAATTTTTAGTAGTATTTTGGCGTCAGAAACCCAGAAATTAGCTAAAATACACTACCAAAGATAGAAAACCCTGTTTTACCACACTAAAATCGCTACTGTACCATATTATAGAACACTAAAATTTGCATGTACAAAATGTAAAAAGACTTTTGGGGACCATCGTTGTACATGTACAAAGAGACCTTGTACAAAAAAGAAACACTGCAGGTACCTAAGAAATTCGCTATACACTGGTATTCCTATGTACTTACTGAAATACCCGAACCCGATCGGGTATTGATTTTGATACCCGAACCCGAACCTGAACCCGAATAAAGTGAAGTGGACTACCCGAACCCGAACCCGAATAAACTTGGATGAAATATCCCTATTATGCAATACGGGTGATGGGGATCTTCCTACTCTTAGTTGGTTGTTGTCCCCCTATTCCCCCAAAGCCAGAAAATTTTTGAACCCCTTCCCGATTTTTGGAAGAAATTGAATTTTTTACTGTCTCTAGGTGTGCTTTGGCCGTTTTTGGCCAAAAGTTGGAGGTCATTTCATTACCCCCTCATCCCCCAAATGGTCGGGGACCTCCGCTGAAAATTTCGAGCTCTTACATATTTCGGATTCTGAGGGTCTTAAACTCCATGCCCATTTGGTAGCGTAACTAATCTTTTTATTATTTTGCTGAAATAGTACAATTATGGTTAGGTGAATTAAAGTTTATTTCACGTTAAAAAATTATTTTAACAGGCTCACCTATATGATCTTCGTATTTGACAGTATACAATAAAATTACTAACTTAGAGCGAAACGTCTATGGATCTATTTGCTGGCCCGAAACTTACTCAAAAACGATCCTTAGCACGCATGACCACAGGTGGGCGCGGGGGTTAAGGGCATACGTGGGCAGCAAGAAAATTCTGGGGGGGGTGCAAGATTTTTTTGAAGGTCAAAATATGGCCTTAAAAATGGTGGTATGGCGATAAAAACACCATTTTTCGACGTTTCTCATCAAGCACTATCCATTGGCATCAAAAAATTGCGAAAAAAACGAAAAAAATTTTCAAAAAATTGAATTCTGGGGGGGGGGTATTTTGATTTCTGGGGGGGGGGTATTTTGGTTTCTGGGGGGGGTGCATACCCCCTCAAACCCCCCACGCCCAGGTGTGGTTAAGGGGTATTCACCCCGCAGAAGGCCAAATACCCCCGCCCAAAAAGCGAAATCCCTTTTCCCCAGAATTCTATTTTTGAATTTTTCTGTTTTTTTTTGTTGCGATTTTTCTATGTCAATGGATAGTGCTCGATGAGAAATGTTGAATAATGGCGTTTTTCGCCATTGATCATTTTTGAAACCATTTTTTGACCTTTAAATAATCTTGCACGCCCTCTTCCCCACACACCCGCCCTTCAGAATTTCGGTGCTGCCTACCTATGCGCATGACCCTTTCTCTCTCACCCATTATTTCTACAAAATTTAAGGCGGTTTGGTTTAATGGGTATGTAAAAAAGGTAAGTCAATTCGACTTAGTTTTCTATGAAACAAACGGGTAATATTTTTTCCGCTGTCGGAAAGTTGCATTTGCTCAGTAATATTCGTAGATGCGTTAATTGTTAGCTCGAACGAGGCTCAGAAGATGCAATAAAGCAAAAATAATTGTCTGACGTAAATTGGGATATCTACCTTAAATCATCCTCGTCAACAAATCAAGCATCGTTTCTTTTTGTGAGCCGCAGAATATACATGCATATAAAATTAAAATGAAAAACCGAATTTTGAGTTTTTTCTGCGCTTTTGTAAATAACTACTAATTCCCGTCATTTCTCTTTTTACCATTCTCGGCAACACGTCTTCCCGTGCATGTTTTATCACTTTTGTTCCACCTGTGCGCTTTAATTGCTTAGACTATAATTTTTCAATTTGTTCGTGAAAGCCAGTACCATGTTGAACTATAACAGCAAACTAGCTTCGAGCTTTTAATATGATAATTAAACGTGTTTAGCTGCTATCTTTGCATAACTGCATCAATCTTTTTTTATTTCCCGGTTAGCTGCAGATTCATTAGCCGTTCATTCAAACTGACCGGGAATCATATAATGTCACGGTGTATTCATAGAATCAGTTTACCATAAATTAAGAACGTCGGTCGGCGAAATAAGATTTTTTTATATTCCTGTTTTTGTATTTTACGGCAATTTCCAGACATTGCTTGCGGACCCTGTAAAGACGATTGCGTATTGTATGTGTTATATCAATGAAAATGAAGCTACTGGATGTTTGTTTTTTATCTCGATTTTCCCACATTTGCTGCTGTTATCAGCGAGATACCTACATCAGCTAAGCGACTTAGCTCATTCTGTGCGTAAATTACTAGCAGCGTCTACGACTTGTTGCTTAATCGGGTTTTTCATTGTCTGGTAGACGGTAGCATAAGAAACAAATTTTAGAATTCGCTGAAAATGGATGGTTTTGGTTGAGTGAGATCGATGTAATATAAAAGAGGATTCGTTAAAAGTCGAAAATCGAATAATTATTGAAATTATTAAATTAGAATGGTAAACAAAAATTTAGAATAATTTGGTCTTAGATTTGAAAAATGAATGTTTTGTCAGTGCTGGTAGAGTCGAAAACTTTAGCATTCGTACTGTAAGCTAAATTTTCTTTGATTCGCAGCATCAGCGTGAAAATCAATACATTGCCCGAAAGACTAGTTTTGGAGTGACAAATCGATGTTTATCGATGTTTTTATGCGGTGGATGTTTTTTAGTTTCGGTCGTTTCAGTGACCGCTTTTTCTTCGGATAAAAAATAAGTTCACGTCTTGCCTGAAATAATTTTCAGTAGTTGATCATTCCTAATGGACCTAAGTTTGCTTGGTAAATAATTGATGAATTTATGGCTGCTCACTTAATGAATTTTTGCATTGTGTTGACTTGCTGCTTCTGTGGAATGAAGTTTTTCTTTTTTCGGTTAAAATAATTCGTTTCTTGATTTATCATTATTTGAGAATTTACCACGTGTTCTTCCTTGTACTCGTACATGATTTAACAATTGACTGATACGATAGCTCATAGGCTGTGAAACAAAGCGTTTCGTATTTGAGAACTAATTAAGTAGGTTGGTAACATTTCATTTACATACCGAAGAAAGTATAATGCTTAGCCATTGCCTTTAAAAACTGAACTTGTTGTGAAGCTTAATTATAGATGCAATCTGACCTTAATTTTAGTGATTGTTTTCAGCCAGACATTTCACTGGTCACTTTGATTTATTTTCCTTCCTTATCACAAAGTTTTGCGAAAGTAGAACACCGAATAAAAACTAATCATAGACTCACAAAAAATCTTGTGCATAAACAATTTTTTTGTATACTTGGACAACCATTTCCCGCAGTTTGTCCATTCATAAAGCTAAGGAAGCAAGAACAGGGTAAACAAATATCATTTCGAAGTGAAAAGCTTCATGAAAAATTTAACTAGGAAACTGTTTTGTTATATACCTGGGATGTGCCAGGCACCCGAACCTGGATCCGAGTGTTCGGGTTAGGGATGCATCGATATATCGGCGGCCGATATATCGGCCGATATATCGGCCTGTTTTTCATATATCGGTATCGGCCATTATCGGCCAGTTTTTGGCCGATAATTTCTAAATTTCTAGAATTTCATAAGAAAATGGATAGTTGACAAAGAATTTCAAAAATGCCACTGCATACATCAAAAGGAACTTTACTAAAAACGTATTTCACTATATTCTCACTTTAACAAGCATAATTGACATCAAGTATCAAGACCACAGTACTGCATTTCCTTTCAAAAATGAGAGTTCCTCTACAATGTTCGGCTTAAGTCGATTTCTCAGTTGTGTAAGCACTTTTCCTGCTGTGCTGAATAGCCTCTCACTTTCGACGCTTGATGCTGGGGCTGACAGCCTACTCTGGCAATGCTGGCAAGCACAGGAAAACGTCCTTTATTATTACGCCACCATTCAAAAATATTGCAAGTATTGGCTATCAGAGCTTTTCAAAATATTTGCTAATTTCTTTAGTTTCATCTACGCCTGAATTGGGACTGTTATTTACAAAATTTGAGGTTAGGAATTTGTTTTCACTCGCCCACAGAAAGCTTCTCTTTTCAAGTAAAACAATCTTGGATGAAAAGATTTCGGCTAACATAATTGGAAAATACACATGATACTGCGATTATATACATCATGCTCATACTGTTGCCAAATATGACTTTTGAAAAATAAAACTCAGGTTATTTCTTAGAAACATTCTAACATCATGTACACAGTGTAGGCAACAAGCCCCTAAAAAAAATTCAAAAAGTGCATCGAGAACACCCATCACTCAACTGATTATAGATTGAAAACTTTCCAGAAAAAGTTGGAAACTCCCAAAATAGAGAGAAACTCCCAATCTGGCAGAATTGTATGCTCATATTAGGCAATTAGAGTCAATACAGTATTAGTAAGATTCTATTCAAAGCATCATGCACTCAACCTGCATTTCCGAGATATGATTCTTATTGTTTTATTGTACTTAAATTTCAGGATCATGAAGCATTGACTGCTCATTCTGTGGAATAACTGAGTACATCATCCTCGCATTTACTATAATTCTTTATATCGGCCGACATATCGGCCAAAATATTGGCCGATATTATCGGCCATGATTCGCCAATATATCGGCCAGCCGATATATCGGCCAAACCCATATCGGTGCATCCCTAGTTCGGGTACCCGACTAAAATTTTGGACTCGGACCCAGGCCATAGGTGCACAAGGTCAGTGTCGGCAGGGTGGTGAAATGCCAAAAATCTAAAACAGTTAATTTAACGTTCACGATTTTTTTTGCTGTTTTAATGATCAAAATGGTCAAAATAGCCTATAAAACGTTTTTTCGTGTTAATAACACATTTTAAAAGCATTTTTAGTCCATTTTGACTGCATTATATCACTTTTAACACTAAAAAATGCAAAAATGTATCAATTTTGGGCGCTTTTTGAGTAAAAAATACTTAAAAGTACTAATCTGGCGCGAAGCGCCTGAAAAATTTTTGACATTTTTACTGATTTTGATGTCAAAAATTATGCAGAACAAGACCTGTTTGCTCAAAATCGCCGGACAGTACCGGTCTAGCTGACCCTTCAGGGGGTAATACCCCCCTCACCCCCCTATGTGCATGTGTGACCCAGGTCCGATGTTATCCAAAACTTTGGACCCGGACGCGAAGTTATCCAAAATTTTGGACCCGGACCCGACCTCAAGAGGTCTCCCCAATTTGCGATTTTCTCAATTCATGGAACATGGGCTGTTTTAATCATTTTAGCGTTCAACTTGCTCGATAGTGTCAAATTTCCGGCGCTAGGCGTCACACACTCATTTTGACTATATTTTTTCAATCTATTCAGATTTTTTGTTAATTTTTTCAAATATTATTATGGTTTTACATTCTAGAAACATATAGCAATGTCAGAAACACTTAAAATTGATGGTTTTGACGCGCATCCACCATTTTGAGCCAAAAACACATTAAAAATGTTTCGCTACGCCAAGTCGCACATGAATGCATTAAATGAATTTTCTCAATTTTCCGATTCTTCCAGACACATGCACACTAGGAGGGGGGCATGGCGATATTTCTCCTACCACAACTTTTGAAGGGCATACCCCCTCAGGCCATTTGCGGACCAAAACCTATTGTTGGTATTATGACAGAGCGCTAAACGGCGCCCAACAGTATAATCTGAAGTATTTTTCCGAGTAGTATAAACTCTTTCCATTCAGCCATTCAGACACTTTTTGTCCATTATTCAGTCCATATTTGATAGTCCAAGTCAGTCCATCGTTCTTATTATCATTCGTTTTCATGCAAACTTAATCACGAATGTTCAGGAAGAGCAAATTACTACGGATTAAAGCATTTTTACGGTTTGTGACGTGGGGGAGTGAGGAACGACAGAAATGTCTTTAAAAAATCAACATAAACTCGTCATTTTGGCGCTAATTTATCATAAAAATTAATCGTTTACCCCCTTCTTCCCCTCCTTTAAGGAAACTCGGTGTACCCCCTCCCAGAACTTTTGACCGTGTGCATGTAATGCCCCTGGAATATAATCCTGGATGGGATGCTGGGCCGCATTACACAATAAATCTGGAAATCGTGCATTCAGTGAATTGTATAGAAGTAATATGTACACTAATATACGTATTTACCTCATGCAACAGTTATCTGACTTTAAAATTTTGGACCCGGGACCCGAGTTTTTGAAGTAAGTGGAACCTTCACACTCCTAGATTCCGATCTAAAAAGATCCCAAACGGTCAACGAAAAATTTTGTAGCTTTTCATGCAAAGCGTATTTATTATAGCTAAGACAATGCTTTGCAGCGCTAGACAAAATAAGTGCGAAGTTTGAACATCGGAAGCTCATATAAAACTTGGCCAAAGTATGGGTGGGGTTTTTAAGAGTCACCTTTAAAAGGTTTTTAGAGACCAAACTCGTTATGTGAAGAAGATGCATTTCGTTTCCAATAAATAACTAATGATACAATGGTGAGTGATGATTAATACTGAATATATCGTGAATGACGCATGAAATTTCTTGCTATTACTAAGCTCAAATATTTCTTACACTTGAAATTGATTCATTCATTTCGTTTCACGGCGTATGATACTGAGGAATTTGCCGTGTCATTCATTTGCAATACCTAGTTTGTCATAAATTCATTGCTCCTTTTTTAATACAGAAACGGCTGTAATATTTCGGCTCTTCAAATCGGGTTTTATTTTATAAAAGAGGAAAGTACTCGGTTTCATCGTACATTAACAAGGTAGGGGTGGCTAGCGTACGTTGGCCTTTTATATGCCTTTAGCCCTATATCTCTTTATGATAAATTTGATGTCCCCCACCTTATCGCAACATAGTCATATTCTTGCATTACACATTAACTAGTTGTGTTAGCATAAACGTTCATACGCGAAATAGGTGGTCGTTCAGTTCGGTTAATCATATAAATCACTAATGCTAAGTTGCTAACTTATTTGTTTCCATGATAACGTTTGTTAAATTCCCTTAGGCGCCAATGTTGTTGCTGCTCTTTTTTGACAAAAAATCCCAACGTCGCGTTGACCGCCATTATTTTTTCGCATAAACATTGATCTCTTTTAAGATTTTTTGTTCAAAACGCTGCTTCGGCTCATCAATGTTGAATACTCGTTCATTAGCCGCGGTTTCTGCGCTTATTTATTCGAAATGTTCGACTTCAGCGACACATTTGTGCTTCTAGGTTATTGATAGCAGCTTGTTTCGTCGGAGCCGGGCCACGCAAACAATCCATCGATTTTACTACATTCGCTTTTTTGAACTCGTTTCATGTTTCGAGTTTTTTTCGATTCTTTTCCTATCTTTGTGGAGAAATACAAGCGCACATTAGAATAGGTTGTGTAGCAGTTAATCAATTTTTTCGTTTCGAAACCCTAGGATTCGTCAAAGTCGTGCTTTTCCCGTGCCAGGTGCTTTCTATCCGTTTTATCCAGCCTTGTTTTGCTACAATCTATATGTTGATTCGAATATGGAAACGTCCGTTGATATTTATCAGTTTTCATTTCAATATCCATCCGGTCTTTCCGGTTTTTTCTGGCTTTTCTCCCGGGATTCGGTAAATAATAAGGCATCCACGATAATCCCGCGAGTAAAGCTCCTTTCGACCTCGACTGTGCTTGTTCTAAGACTTTGTACTTTTCGAATTAGATACAAAATTATTCTTATTTTATTGCAGTTTGGCGTGTTTTAATTCTTTTTTTGTAATTTCTATCGTCTCACAAACATCCCCGATATCGTTCTTGTTGCCGATTCGATTTGACCGCAACATTCGTTTCTGGTTCATCATTAAGCGAAATTAGTCGTTCATTTTAACTCGTTATTACGTTTTTTAGATTTTATATAGTGCTACTATGACTCTTACAGCTGCCTTACATGATTATTTTTTGAGTTTTTTCGCGGACCATGGGTTTAATCATTTTCATTATTTCAACCTTTCGCTTCATTTCTATATCGCATCTTCGTTTTTATATCGTTTTATGCTCATTTTATTCGCTATAATGTACGTCATTAGCAGAAGATGCACTTATTTATTTGAATTGGCGCGCTTTTTTTGCAATTATTTAATTTTATTCATCGTTTTCTGTTTCTGCGGTTCCGAATGCCTAGCAACAAGTGTTTATTCTTTTTTTCTGTGTTGCTTTCAAAAGGAAGCCATCAGCAACAAGAATATTAGGCATGCTTATTTTTCGGTTTTGATTTTTTTGGTCGGATTGACTATCGAATATATTACTTGAATCGAAGCATTGGCGATCGAGCATTCAAATAAAAGCCGCATAGAAGCTAGTTTTTACTTACCTACTTTACTATCTTTGGCTCAAAAGTTGTAAATGTTTCTTTTTATCTTTCCTCTCATTTCTTAAGTCGAATTTTCCGAAGTATCAAGCAAGCAGCGCCTGCCTAGAGAAAATAAAGCATCGGAAAATTTTGCTATAAAAATTCTTGATTTTTTTGAAACATAACATGTAAAAAATGATAAATTTTAGGCGGACGCGGTCCCTCGCGCCCCATCCCGTTCTGATTACTCCTTTATACAGAGGGGCTTGCTAAAAATTTCACGAAAAAACCAATGACACGAGTTGATTGATTCCGTTCCTTATAGGAATGTGCCGATACCGCTGTTTTGAAAAGACCGATTCTGGTTCGATTTTGATTCTTTCAATTGCAGAAAACCCGATTCCGATCTCGATGCCGATTCTGCAAATGTCATAAATGCCTATTTCGATTCGATCTCGATTCTAAAATAGTAGAAATCGGCCGACTCCGATACCGATACCGATTTCTGTGTTGAACCATACATACAAATAAGTTGTACTGACCGCTTTGCTGCTGTAGCATAAAAATAAATAAATAACTTTGATTGATTATCATTATTTGCGTCCCGCCTTGATAAAACAGACACAAAATTGGGTTTTTGACTGATTAAAACAGAATTCGCCTTTCAAAATGCATTAGATTCATCACAATTTCTAAAAATGGAATCGGTAATGGAATCGGAAAATGGTCTAATTTTGACCGATTCCGATATGATTCCGATTCTCGAAAAACTAGAAATGACAATCCCCATTCCGATGCCGATTCTCTTTAATCTCGTGATCACCGATTCCGAATTCGGTTCGATTCCATGAAAGATGTCCGTTTCTAACCGGTCCCGATTAATCGAACATCCCTAGTTCCTTATATAAAGTTACATATTTTTCTTGCTTTGCTACCTTGATGAAACCAAGTTTGGCATAGCTAACGAATGTATCAAGCTAGCAGCCTTTAGTAGAATCGTCTTCTTTTTCATTAATTTGTTGCAGAGTACCTACCTAGTCAAGATTTTCATTAAAAAGACGTGTTTTTTTACTTTTTCTAGCTTTTCGTTTTTTTAACATCGAGGAATGACAGTAAAAATACTATTTCATTGTATTGCGATTTACTATGTTACTGTTTCTAGTTTTAGTACGTACAATGCATTCCTATGTAATATAAACATGAACGGATGCTTCATGTTGAACGTTGACAATTCTGCCAAAACCGGTTTACCTTCGATTCGTCATTTATATAATAAACGTATGACTACTTACTAACTTTCAGGCATCTTTGTTACGTAAAAATTCTCTTTCGCATCCTTTTCCCCACTCATGAACATCTATTTTGAGACCACGACTTACGAATTAGCTTATCTTGTCATTTTACGTTTGTAAAGGTTACAGAAAATCCGGTTTTTGCGTCTTTATTGATCCGTCTATCTTATTGTACAATCTATCTCGTCCTAGCATAAGCCTTTTTAAAACCTTCTTTCAACTATTCTTTTCATTCTCTTTATATTTTGCAACTTCGATTCTTTCGTTTTTATCTCTTTCAAACTTTACCATCGAGGCGTTAGTTTTTTCATAAATTTTGGTAAACGTTTTCGGCTGATTAAAATCATCATGCTTTATCAAAAGCAAGAATCGTTTCAATTTAGGCTACTAAATGCAGTTGAGATTCCTATAGACTTGAGCATGCAAAATGAGCTAAGAGGATCATCAGAACGTTTTACATGACTCATTTCATTACATCATATCTTATGGCTAACCTATTTTTCTTAGCTTAAAATGTGCGTATATTGTAATGTGATACGATTCGTTCAAATTGCTTTTAATTTGATGCAAATAATCCTAATCAGTTATCTAATTCTGGCTTAGTAGTGAGAACGGCAGACTTTAATATAGATGCGTAATGACCAGTGTTTTTTCGATCTTCATTTCATGAGATCATGCCCAAGTTTTGAGTGGGAGTGACTAGCTTTTTTGAAGAAATTCTGTCCGTTTTCGCTAATCACGTGTATGGTGAATCACGCTTAATATTTATCACTTCTCTTCGCTTGCTTTATAATTAGTGTTTTTTCTTTATTCATATAATTATCACTTTTTTATCTACATATTGCATTATTGTATTGCCTATTCCTTTATGGTCATTTTTCCAATTATTCACTGACTTTTCTAATCATTCTTAATCAAGTAAAACATTTTTTCTGGGTTCTAGTCGAGGTGTTAAATTGATTATGCCTAATACGATTTCTCGTGTTTCAGCAGGCCTGGATATACAAATCAGCTTGTTTGCTTGGTAAAAAGCACACTCGTGTATGGAGGCTTAGGGGTCTTTAACCCCGAGATTTCAAAATACCCATCGCAGATTACGGCAGACCCTGATCATGTTTTTTTTGTGATTTTTGAACTTTTGCCCCATTCAGGCCACAGGAATTGGATCGCTCGTTAAGACCTGATAGGCTTAAGTCTGAAATCTTTTGGCTAATGCTTTTCTGTTGGGTGTCCTCGTATCTACTAATTTTGATTAGAGCTAATTGAAAACCTGATTGCATAAAAAGTCTTGATCACTTGGCGCAATATCCGATTGGAGACGGTCTCTGTGGAGCAAAAATGTGGGTTTCCGACAAAAAATTCGTCGGAATGCATGAAAAAACCTTTCGCTATTTTCATGAGGATTGGTGCATTTTCCATTTGTCCTTTTAATTTCTCTTCTGTCAGCCTTTTGCTCTTCTTACTATAAAAGAATCCTTGAAGCAAACAATATTAGTGTTCATTCGATGTAAATACATACGCCGCATTAAATTTCTCGAAAATTGCTGAAGCTAGATGCACTTTGGTTAATGTATAAAAAGATTTAGGATATTAGATGCCATGCAGCTAGGCATGCAAGAGGGCGAATGGGAGATCCTTCACTCAAAGTTGGTCCCTCTTCCCCTTCAGAGATGAAAAATTTTTGAGACCTCCTTCCTCGATTTTTGGATAAAACTTGCGCTTTATGGTCATTTTTAGTTTGCTTAAACGCCAATTTAAGCCAAAAAAGGAGGTCATTCACCCCAGAATCCTCAAAATGGCCGAGGACCTCCCTCTCGAAATTTTGAGCTCTTTCATAACACAGCTCCTATTTCCTTTTACACCATAACCCATAAAGTTTAGGGTACATTTTTATTCTAAATGGTATTGTAACCTGCTCAAATTTTCGTTTATAACTAACCCATGAGATTTCCGAATCAACCTCAATGGTTAGGTTTGTTTGAATATGAATAGTACTCGGTACTTAAGAAAAGGATTTTAAAATTTGGGAATTTATTTATTTTAACAAATCAACAAATTCAGTCCAACTTGGCTTGCTAGATTGACGTCACTTATATCACTATTATTATTTTCTAATATTATTTTGTAATAAGGCATTAGCTGCTAGCGTAAATTCTGACCCTTTCTCTTTATATAATGCTTGCATGATTGCATCAGCTGTATTCACTTTGCTTCGGATCTGGCCAGGGATTTCTTATTTTGCATTGCGCCATGCGAATGAAGGACTTATAAGTGTGCAAACGAAGATTTTCTTTCCTTTGCTTTGGTGCTAGTGAAAAGTTTGGGAATGGAGCAGCCTTTGTTTAGAATGCATAGAGCGGTGTACCTTTGCGAATAAATTTAAATTTTTCTGACACAAAAGGTCGTGCAGAAGAAAAAATTCCTGGATCGGGCATCAGCTTAAAAGCGGGTTAGTCAAGTCTCTGAGAAATCAAGCTGAGGGCATTTATTGCCGAAAGTTGTAGGCCGAAGTTATTGTGAAAAAATGCGTTTCAAAACCATTCATTTTCAGCCTATTTTCTCAATTTCTTGAAATTCCGGCCTGCATAATTTCTCAGTCGCCCACGTAGTTCTGACGCACTTGTGCCGATTTTGTAAACATTTCGTTATTGGCCCGCTTGGTTTAATTTCGTTCGTACTTTGTTTTGTTTATCCGCGCCTAATTGTCGGTGACCTGTTTTTTTACCCTTTATGTGGAAAATTTACCCGAATGCACTGCGTACTCGTTGTATGTAAATCAGGCAGTGATTCGACGTCAATGGTTAAGAAATGCGCGTGTGAGAAATTACGGTTAGAAAGTTTTTTCTGCCCATCGATCATTTATATTCACTTTTATACTCATTCGTCCGAAACGTCACGCTTAGTTCGAACTTTTCTTCGATTTCTCCCGCATCAATTTGCGCTCTTTGATCTACGCATCGAATAATTTTATTCGACCGATGCTTTACGATCTCTCGTTTTTTTTCTAGACGAAAATTTTAGTTCAAATAGGCTCATTTCGTATTAGTGTTAAAATTTATACCTATTCTGCTAATCTATTGAAAATACGGTCTAAGGTTACGTAATAGTCGTTTATTCGTCATCACTTTTCGCTTCCTTTTTTCCATTATATCGGGAATGAATCTTCACATTTCGTATATTATCCTCTTTGATGATCCTCTTGGAAAAGTAAGACGACGGTAAATCTGAGTCAAATGGCTTTATTTGGAAATATTTTTCTTGAACTATAAAGTTTGATACCTGGATTTAGGCCTTGCCTAGGCCGCAGAATTAATGATGGTAGGTATGGCTATTTCTGCATACCTGTTTTAGGTAAATACCTAAGTGTGTGAATATATAGCCTCGTAAGACGAGAAAAGCGTAGTGGGCCTTCCTCGTCCAAATAAAGTTGAGATTTATATCCTTTCCTCGCTAGCTAAAATTCACTTTTTTCGCTATTTTTTGGTGTTTTTTGCTATTTCGACCAATAAGAGGGACACGCCGTGCCGCTTCCGTAAAGAATTACCTACCCCTTATTCAAAATTTTCAGCCAATACATTTATTTAGTGTCTGTACCATTTCCATCTTTTTTTCACGAGCCATGCTGCCGATTTATTTTGGAATAAGCTTTTTAGCATCGTATAATCGATACATACGTTACTACGTGTTAGCTGAAAGGTGCAAACTTTCGATCTAGTCTGCTTTGACATTGTTTGCGTACAACATTAATCATGCAGTTGTCGCTTCACCAATTTGTCACTGTACACTGAAATGGTCATTTTGAGGCAGGCTTAGTTTACCTACGCATTTTATGATTGTAAGGCCAAATTTTGATCTAAAAATAAGTTTATGCGTAGGTGGAGTACAGCGCGTTAAATCACACAAGTTTATTCATTCTGTTTGTCCATTGGGCGTGAGATCGCCGTGTTTGTGATTCAGTCAGTAACAATAAGTGCCAAATATTCGTCTGCGAAAAATTTTGTGACACATTTTCTGAATCAGTCTTTTTTCAGTGCTATTCATGCGAAAATATTGTAGCAATTTGATACGGAGTTCAAATATTGTGGTTAATTAGGGTTTAATTTCGGTTGGTGCTTTACGATTCCTTGCCACACCGGATCAGGTAGGTATTAGCAGACGTGCACTTGAGGGTTAAGGTTTGGGGACCCTAGAATAGAAGAATGGAAAATTTTCCGGGGATAATGAGGCAAAATGTTGGCCCAAAACTAAATATCCTACTAAAGCCTTAATCAGCTATCGTCGTTTCGGCTTGCTACATGCTTAAATCAAGCCGTACAAGCAATAGTGGATTAAGGCTGTTGTACGATGAAATGAGGGCCAAAAATGAATGAAAATCCAATATTTTCTTCAAAAGTGTTTGAAATTGACCAAAAACTGTCGATTAACGTACTTCTAGGGTTTTTTAGCATTTATATTGGTTTTTGACGCCGTTTTGGCCCAGGAAACTTACTAACTGACTCCCCAAACAGACTGACCCATAGCCAAAGTTTGTGTTTCTATGTGTATTGCCGTCCTGCATAGAATGACAGTTAAATCGTTAATACTCATAAAAATTAAATATGAATATTGACCCTGTGTTTATGAGCATTGAAGACTTTCAGAATCTAATAGACTGCCTGCCGCAAGATTGACTTGAACCTCCAGAATTTTATTTTGTCCTCTTTTTTCGCTTTTTGCAATTTGTAATGACCGTGGATAGAATTTAATCAGCAATTTCAAATCGGCCTTCTTGCATCTGCTGTCAATCTTTTGGAATTTATCTACCTATGGAAATCTTAGACCCGCAGAATTTTGGCCTTTCCTTTATATTTTGAGGGTGGAAAAATGGCATGTGTTAGATATACTCTTTTAACCACTGCGATCCAAAATATTTCGTTTTCTTGAATAAGAGCACAGAAAAATATACTAGTACATCTTGATGAGATTTTATCTTGCTTTCAAAGTTTATACCTACGCGTGTAGGAGGTTGAATGAGTGATCAAAACTTTACCCAATATAATATTTTGAATAAATTATTTGGAAAATTTATTAGAAGGTTTCAGAAGAATAAAAAATTTAAAAAAATCAATAATAAAATAAAGTAAAATAGGTGCGCTAGTTTGCTGCTGCATTTAATTTATCATTTCCTGCTGCATTAGCATTGCAGACTTATCTGTATAATTTGCAGTAATCTTAGGATTCTATTTTTTTAGTCTACTGTACTAATGCCATCCCATGAAATATTGATTTAATTCATTACATGAATAGCGAAAAGCATTTGGCTAGATTTCTTTGTCCGTTTGCATGGCGAGCCAAGCTTTTCTATTTTAAAACATTTATATATAAACACCGGTATACTCTAAAAGATTTGTTTAATCTGCAAGGCGGGCTATAGGAATGGGGCAATTTAGTGGCAGATCAATTTCGTCTCGTGGCCTTCTAATCAGCTTAAATCCTGTACAAAAAAGGATGGGAGAGTGGATATTTAGGAAACTATAGAAATGGATCTAATGTTCTTCATCGCTTGGATTAAATCGAAAAGATAGCATTATCTTGATTATAGATAGTTATTCATAGCTGCCGACACGGAAGATTATATATAAACCCAACGTTAGAGCTAGAGTCGGTAATTTATATAATTAGCAGGGCGGAAATCGACTAATTCCTTTTTTTTAATTATATCGCAATTTTGAGGCTCTTAGTAATATTCATTGGGGTGGTGGGTAAAAATTACGATTTTCTTTAAAGCCTTTCTAATGATGTATCTGGATCCTGGAATCACAATCCAAAGCACTGTTGTCTGCCAGATGGAAAATATTAGAAGATTAGTGGACGGAGTCCGAGCTATGAAATTGTTTGATAATGCTGCAACGCCATACCAAATATTATGAACATTTTGTTGGTATTAGTACAATATGTCGCCACATGGTCAGAAAAATGCAAAACAAAATTCCAGAAGTAAACAAAATATCTGATTAGGGTAAATCGAGGTCGCTGATCACGAAAAAAATGTTTAGGAAGTCCGGGGAGTGGCCGGTCACTTTCTACGAGTGACCATTGGTCAAATTAGTACAATATGTCGCCACATGGTCGGAAAATTGCAAAAAAATTTCCAGAAAAAGCATATGATTAGGGTAAGTCGATGTCGCTGATCACGAAAAAATGTTCAGAAAGTCCGGGGAGTGACCGGTCACTTTCTATGAGTGACCATTGGTCAAATGAAATGGTCACACAGAAAAATACTGATAAAAACAATAATTCCTGGGTAAATTGAGGTTGCTGATCATAAAAAAATGTTTAAAAAGTCCGGAGAATAACCGATCACTTTATATAAGTGACCCTTGGTCAAATCCGGTCCCTTTATGTAAGTGACCATTAGTCAAATCATATGGTCACACAAAAATACTGATAAAAACAATAATTTCTTGGTAATCGAGGTCGCTGATCAGAAAGGAAGTCATGATGTAAAAAATACTGAACCACAGTTATTGTAAAGTGTTGCTGTTAAAAATAATAAGACAATAGTTTTTGTAACATTTTTAATCAGCATTTTTTGTGTGACCATTTCATTTGACCAATGGTCACTCATTGAACGTGACCGGTCACTCTACGGACTTTTTAAACATTTTTTTCGTGATCGGCAACCTCGATTTACCCAGGAATCATTGTTCTTGTCAGCATTTTCTGTGTGACCATCTCATTTGACCAATGGTCACCCGTAGAAAGTGACCGGTCACTCTCCGGACTTTTTAAACATTTTTTTCGTGATCAGTAACCTCGATTTACCAAGAAATTATTGTTTTTGTCAGCATTTTTTTGTGTGACCATTTCATTTGACCAATGGTCACTCATAGAAAGTGACCGGTCACTCCCCGGACTTTCTAAACATTTTTTTCGTGATCAGCGACCTCGATTTACCCTAACCAGATATTTTGTTTACTTCTGCAATTTTTTTGCAATTTTGTGACCATGTGGTGACATATTGTACTAATTTGACCAATGGTCACTCATAAAAAGTGACCGGTCATTCCCCGGACTTTCTAAACATTTTTTTCGTGATCAGCGATCTCAATTTACCCTAATCAGATATTTTGTTTACTTCTGGAATTTTTTTTTGCATTTTTCTGACCATGTGGCGACATATTGTACTAATACCCATTTTGTTTATTTACTTATCAGCACTAAAGTTGCTAAATTTTCTCAAATTTCTATGAAACAGTACGTAAAATTAGCTATTAATGCAACCTTGATCTGTAGTCTGTTTGACCTTCTCAATTGAATTCGCGCTTTTCCAGCGGTGTATCCAGAATTTTATGACAGGGGCGGAACCCAAAATTTTCCTAAAAGTGTCAGACATTGTCCAAAAATTCGTATATTATGCTCAAAGTACCTGTTTTTTGCTGCCTTTTGATATGCAAAATTATTTATGATGCAAAGGAAGTTGAAAATATTCAAAATTTTCCAAAGTTTCCTTAAGAAAAACTTCCAAAGGTAATGCAGAAATTGACACAAATCGCCGGAAAAACACTCGTGAAATCAATTGTAGAGCTACAAAATTTTTGTTAAAAACTACTCTTCTGACGTAAATTTAGGTTTTTTAGAGCGTAAGATGATAAAAATGGTTAAAATCATCAAAAAATACTGATCTATTCTTCGCCCAAATATCTTTTGACGACGGGGGCGGCCCCCCCCGCCATCTCTTAGCCCGTCAGTGCGCTTTTGGTTGAAAGCATATTTCACGATATAATTTGACGCATTGAGAAGGTTATTGCGCTGCGTAATGTGATAGTAAATGACCATTTTCGAGCAGACCCGAAACGCCATCTTCTCTCGGTTGATTCGTTCGTGTGAACAGGTCTAATTTTCAACCTTTAGCAATCGCAATCGCATCCGAAATATGCGTTTAAAACGGCGCATCGCGGCGCAAACCGCTCTTCGCTTGAGCTTGTTTACAATTATTACGCTTACGCCCGTTTCGCTTTACAAACCTAACAGTTTGCACTAATGAAATTCGCATAATTGCGCATTATAGTTGCAAAGTAGTCGACCCTTCGTTCTCATGTCAATTCCGTTAACCGCAATTTTCAGGCAATCGTCGTCGTCATCGTGGGATCGACTCGACCGATCGTACCGCGTCGAGCGTTTGTTTGAAATGTCTGCGTGGACATCGTCGCAATGGAAACATACGGCGCACGTGTGTTGCTTCGCTTTCTACGTACTTTTATTCGAAATGGCCGCCGGCGCGGCGCATCTTTGGCCGCGGCCCGACCGCCGCGTCGCGCTCGACCCGTGGATCGAGTACGGCGTCGCGTTGACGCTGGCGTTGTACGCGTTGCGACTGGCCAGCCTATTGGCCCTGCCGCAATCCCTATTCAACAACATAGGCCTCGTGATCTACAACGCGTTTCGCGAACGCGTCGCGTTGCACGGCTCGCCGCTACTCGCGCCGTTCATCTGCCTACGCGTCGTGACGCGCGGCGATTATCCGGAGTTGGTTCGTCGTAACGTTCGACTCAACGCCGAAACTTGCCGTCGCGCCGGCGTCGAAAATTTTATGATCGAAGTCGTCAGCGATCGACCGTTAGCGTCGTCGCTCGACTGCTCGCCGACGAACGCCGCCGCGTCGCGCGTTCGCTACGTCGTCGTGCCGCACTCGTATCGTACGAAATCGGGCGCGCTGTTCAAAGCGCGCGCGTTGCAGTACTGCCTCGAAGACGACGTCAACGTTTTGGACGACAATGACTGGATAGGTACTTATCGTACGTGATCATGGGGAGGAGTTTTTCACCCCCCCTCTCAGAATTTTTTTATTCATTTTTTCCCGGATTCGCGGTTTTCCGAATAAATTCGTAGAAAAGTTTCGTTTTAAGTTTTTTGCCATCTTTTGGCCCAAAGCTGTCAAGTTTTCGGCGTTTCGCGCCGCTCACTTTTTGACTATATTTTGTTCGTTACTTGAATTTTTCACATTTTTTCGAGATTTTCCAATGTTTCTGTGTCCAAAAAAGAAAGAGCATTGTCAGAAACGCCAAAACATGATGTTTTGACGGCTACCCATCGGTTTTGAACCCAAAAGAGGCACTTCACAAAAAATTATTTCCGCCTCTTCCCAGAATTTTCACGCTGTGCAAGTCTTGTACCTACCTTTATATTTTCTCTGATTCTCTTCCTTTTTCATAGTTCTTTTTTTGAAATACAGTATGGATTTCGGGTTTACATTGGGTCATGGGCAAGAAAGAATTTATTGGGTAGATAGGTAAGAGTCAAGCAATTTTTAACAGTCGCTATGTGTTCCTGAAAAATTTTTGTTGCTTATCCTGAAAATCTTTTTCAATTTTGGTCAGCTTACGGCAAAAAAATTTAGAGTTTTGTGAATAATAGCTTAGCTGGCATAATTACCAGCAGACCAGGAAGCCCGGCTTCGGGTGTAATAATAATAATAATATTTATTAGCCAATTACTACCGTAGAATGCAATAAAAAATTACATGAAAGAAGGATTTAACGAAAGTTAATGTCGGAAGAACGTAAGAATTTGAATTTAATTTAATCGCATTATTTAATTGGAATTGGCATCCCAAAAGGCTGTAAAAGGGTCGTAATCGCATGTTTCAAGCATTGCTAATCTATAAAATTCTATATAAGAAATCGGCAAATCAAAATTTTTTCCGAGTGCCATACGATCACACTTAGGCATCGGGTGGGGATTTTTACCTCTCCCCAGAAGCTGAAAGCCCCTAGATTACTGTAGACCCCCAGAATTCTATTTTCAGTAACATTGTCGGCAAATTTTCCCATCCTGACCCCCCCCCAGAATTTCCTTGCCGCCCATGTATGCGTACGATATGTGACTTCCAGGTTCTTCTTTGAATTTCAGTACATTTGGACGAAGAAACTCTGTTGAGCGAGAACGCGGCTCGCGGCGTTTTGAACTTCTGTTCGGACGGCACTCACAAATTCGGCCAAGGCGTCATAACGTACGTGCAGCAGGGCCAAGTGGTCAATTGGCTCACGTCGTTAGCCGACTCGTTCCGGGTGGCCGACGATATGGGCAAATTGCGGTTCCAGCTGCGCCACTTTCACAAACCGCTTTTTGGCTGGAAAGGCTCATTCGTTGTCACCCAAGTAATTTCCAAATTAAATTTCTCATCGCCTATTTTAGGCGAGGTATAATTTTATTTTATAATTTTATTTATTTTTTTATAATTTTATTTATTTTATAAGTTTATAATTTTATTTATCGAGGTATAATTTTATAGTTTTATTTAATAATTATAATTTTATTTATACCTATTTTAGGCGAGTTATAATTTTATAATTTTATTTTATAATTTTATAATTATATTTATAATTTTATTTATCGAGGGATAATTTTATAATTTTTTATTTATTATAATTTTATTTGTTTTTTATAATTTTATTTATTTATAACTTTATTTAACTTATAATTTTATTTATTTATTATAATTTTATTTATACCTATTTTAGGCGAGGTATAATTTTCAAGAGGGGCGAATGACCAGCTATCTAATTTTGGCGAAAAATAAACGCATAAAGTTCGCATTAAACTTTATTTTCTGCGCCAAATCGATGACGGGTACAAAATAAAGACTTTGTGCGATGGGCGATGACCGAATTTAGTTAGATAAAAAATCTTGCACGACTGGATTATTATGATTGTCATTCATGTATTTAGCGGCTCGAAATTCTTGGTGGGGGCCCCGGCCATTTTTAAGGGGGGGGGGTTAATGACCTTCAATTTTTGGCCAAGGGCCAAATAATTCAATTTTTTCAAAAATCGGGTTGGGGCTGGGGTCAAAAATTTTCCGATATCAAGGATGAATGGGGATAGAGGACTAAATTTAGGTCGGGGAATCCCCTGTCCCTATCACGGGTATGTTATCATTTTTAAATTGAAACGCATGTGACGTGATGTGATATTTGAGTAATTCTAAAAAACAGAGAACGAGCGGAATTGACCAAATCCTATTTCACAGTGAGGCGAATAAGTGGGATTAAGTTTATTTTTCAAATCGTTTTATGCCTGGAGCTTCTTAAATTAGAGCTTATATTTGTTATTACTAGTTTTGTTATTTATTTATAGTGTTCCTATTTGTTCATTTTTTATTCAATATTTATTATCATTTATTTATTTTTTATTTGCTTTCTTTTTTATTATTTTTCCTTATATACTACTTACAATGAAATTCGAATCGTTGGCGCACTGTTTTAAGCGAAAGTTAAAAGAGTTGCTTGGGTCGGCGGGATTACAACTCTAAAGGCGCCTCGTTTGAATGTGAGGAAAAAAGTCATCGGGTTTAAAGTTGGTAAAAAAAATTGCTTGAGTTGGGATTCGGACCATAGGTGGGCAGCACCGGAATTCTGGGGGGGGTTGAAAAAAATTTCAATGGTCAAAAAATGGTCTTAAACGTAGTCGTATGGCGAAAAAACACTATTTTTCGACGTTTCGCATTGAGCACTATCCAATGGCATCAAAAAATCGCTAAAGAAAGCAAAACAAATTTTCAAAATTTGAATTCTGGTGGAGGTATTCTGATTTCTGGGGGGTATTTCAACTTCTGGGGGTGCATACCCCCCAACCCCTCACCGCCCATGTGTGATTAGGACCCTTTTGTCTGATTGCTTCTAAACGTAAGGGAAAAAAGTCGTTTGGTATAATATTCGCAGGCACGTATCTCTGGAGGGGAATGGGGGGTTCGGACCCCCCTGGAAATTCGGACAAATATGATTTTTTAAACGTTATTTTGTGCTATTTTTGGCTTTATTTGGGCTTAGTCTCTCCAAAACTTGGTGTCGGCCCCCCTCCGAAATAGGACGGTCAGCTAAGTGTCTGGGTATTCGAACCCTCGGCGCACTGCTTTGAATCGTTTTGTCAAATTTGGGTAGGTCGGAGCCGAAAAATCGGTCTCGTTCGATCACGGGCCCGACGGATCGATAGCGGAAGATTGCTACTTTTCCATGGTAGCCGCCCGGGACAATTTTTCGTTCGATTTTATCGAAGGAGAAATGTACGAAAAATCGCCCTTCACTTTATACGACTTTTTGCAACAAAGAAAACGCTGGCTTCAGGGTAACGGATCGTGGTGCAAAAGGCTACAGTAATGTCAAATAACGAATTCGGATGATACTTATATCGTACGTGGGCGGGCGGGCCCATGGAGTCGCAAAACTCCTTAATGATGGAAAAATGGCTAAAAAAATTGATGCTAGTTCGAAAATAATACTCTCCTGCGCAGGGGCGGATTTGGGGGGAGGCGGCCGCCCCCCCCCATTGGCCTAAAAAAATGCGCAAAATTAAGGATTTTTGAGCGATTTTTAGCGATTTTCGGATTAAAATGGCTAATTTTTCCGCCCCAGTCAGGGTTCCCCCCTTAGGGGTAGCACTACCACCCCCTTAGGAAAATCCTAGATCCGCCACTGCTCCTGCGGATTTATTAATTTTGGGGGGTTTTAAGGTCCCCTTGGTTTTTTCTGATGATAGTGATTAGCAAACACGTACGGCATGGGGATACTGGGGGGTCGGGCCCGAAAATTTATTAAAAAATTTTTTTTTGGGCAAAAACGATGGGTACACGTTAAAAACACCGTATTTTACGTTTCGGGCAATGTTAGTTCTTTTTAGATTATGAAAACAAAAAATATCGAAAAATTTCGAGAAAAATCGAGTAAATTGAACAAAGTATAGTCAAAAAATGTGTATATGGCGAAATGCGCCAAAAACTTGAGACTTTTGAGCCAAAAATGAGCTAAATTTCTTAAAAAGGCGCTATGTTTATAATTTTTTCTAAAAATCGACAATTTTCGGGGGTCGCAGCCATTTTCCGGAAGTCAGTTGCCCCCCCAGAACACGTATGGTGATGAGATGTAAAAAGAATAATCGGACAAATATTAGGTTATAACGATTAGTTACGAGTATGATCATGTACATAATAGCTAGAAATTTTGGGGGATCGGTAATTTTTTAGGGAGGTGGAGGGGTGAGTGACATTCAAATTTTGACCAGATTTAGACCGGTTTTGACTAGATACATTATGCTTAACGGAATTATTCATTTTTTAGCCAAAAATGAAAAAAGCAAATAAAAATTGCCGAAAAACGCAAGTTTCTGCCCAAACGTCAGGGTTGTGTGGTTTAAAAAATCTGGTTCGGAGGAGAGGAACGTCAAACGTTGGGTGTGGGTTCGGTCGTCCATACACGTAACGCTCAGAATTTTTTGAGCGGGTAGTCGGTCAATTTTACGATGGAGAATGGCTTTCTATTTTTAGCCAAAAAACATGGCGTAAAAACATTAGTTTTTGCCCATAAGTCAGGGGGGTAAAATTATCAGGCTTTAGGGGGAGGGGCGAGACGACTGGCTTCGGGGGCGGGGTCTTTTATTCATGTATGAAACGGTTCAAAATTTTGGGATAGAGTCGTCGGCATAAGCGGTCCATTTTTTGGGAAATGACCTTTCATTACCCAGAAATGGCAAAAAAGGACCTAAAAAGGGCCTAAAAGCGAAAGGTTAAAAAAATTTCGAGCTTCGGGGAATGAGGGAAGACCGACTTTGAGTGGGTTAACATTGTTACATGTACGCCGCACGCCCATAACTGCATGCCTCCGTAAGAGTAGATGCAATAGCTGGAAATTTTGGGAAGGGGTAGTCAGTTGTTTTCAAAAAGGAGGGTACGTTAGCTTGCAATTATGGCCAAAAAGGTCAAAAAAGGACTTTCCCTTCTAGAATTCAGAATTCGCGATTTGCGAAAGAAAAATTTGTATAAAAATTTAGTTTTTAGTGCTCTTACCTATCCCCGTTGTTCGAATGTATCAGACTTTCGGGCGCTTAGCGGCGCATACTAATTTTTATCCACATTTTCCTTTATTTATTCGATTTTTTATATTTTTTATGAAATTTTTCATGTTTTTACTTATCCAAATATAGGACATCGTCAAAAACGCCAAAACTTATCTTTCTGAGGCAGTGTTTTTTTGTACTCGGCAAAGATTTTTCCCGATGCACAAAGACTTTTCGGGACCGTCTTTGTACATGTACAAAGATTTTTGGGAAGACAGACATAAATTGCAAAATAGGTCTAAAATTTGCAAAAATTTTCGGCGTAGAAATGAGTAATTGTGTGCTCTATATATCTTTATGGCACACAGACGACATTAGAACGCGCGACATTAGAGCGCCGAAATAAAAGTGCATTTACAATGGTGCGTCATGGAGGCGGACATAGACTTTTCCTTTACCACAAAAAAAATTTGTAACTTTTTGTCTCTAAAAATTTGTGTACAAAAATATACCTAGCATACATTACGGAAATCAGTTAAATTTCTTGTTTGGTTAAGAAGTGGCTGGTAAGTGACATAAATGCTCTGCAAAACAGTGTCTACAAACGACCCCTTACTATGCTAGTTTTAAAGTTTTAGGCGGTACTTATTTAAAAACAATTTGACGTTTATTTGAACAACATCTTTTGTGCAATGGAATAGACTGATCTGTGTTGTAACACCTACAGCTTTAAAACTACGGTATTAAGGGTGTCATTTTAGGACATTTTTTTGTAGCTGTTCATGCATTTTCTAATGGAACTATACCCTTTTTACTTGTTTTCTTGACGCAGAAATGCAGAATAAGTTTACGCAAATTTAGATCTTTTGCTTATTTACTGCAGTTTTATGATTGTTTACTGCAGCAATGAATTTCACGCTCGATTTGCGCAACTTACAGTAAATGCGCACAATTTCGAAAAATTGTGAAAATGAATACCGTAATATGTGTCAAGAAAATAAGTGAAAAGGGTATAATGGCGTTACACAAAACCTACAGCTTCAAAAGTAACTGTCCTTTTTTCAAAGGTATATAAAAAGTCAAAATTTCTACTTTCGTACATCCACTAATTCAACCAGTGTACAACTCAACCAGAAAGTAAAGAAAGAAATCAAAAGTGTGTTCATTGCTTTGCAAAACAAAAGAAACCGCATGCATTTATCTCTACCTGATGCCGAGATATTCATGCGTAGGTATAACTTTGCCCCGTTATTATAGAAAGCGTATCCAATTCTGTATCGGAAAGTATATGAATCGTTGCAAACAGTCTCGAGTGTAAGATACAGTAGGACTTTTTCAAAGGCATGCTCGTTTTGTCCGTGAAGCTTTAACCGGCGGATTCGTTCATGTATTATCATAGAACCTGCGCTTTAATGTCGCGCGCTCTATTGTCGGTGCTCTAATGTCGGCTCAGCTATCTTTATAATGTCAGAAATTGCATTTAAACAGGAAAAATGTAAAATTTTTCGGCGCTTCGCACCGTTTTAAGCCGATTCTTTATGATTTTTGCCCTTAGAGACCCAGCAATTAGCTAAAATACACTACTGAAAGTCGAACAACTGTTTTTATCACACTAAAATCGCTACTGTACCATATTATAGTACCCAAGAATTTGTGTGCACAGAATGTTAAAAGACTTTTGGGGACCATATTTGTACGTGCAAAAACGGACCTTGTACAAAAAACGCTGTACTGAGGCATTCTCACCGCGTTCGAGCCTAAAAGAGCGCCGAAAAAATTTTTTCGATCTCTCCACCACCCGAATTCCCACGCTGTGCATGTCTGTCCTGCAGGCATATTCCTGGTTGTACATTCTGCCGACGTGCCCTGGCGGGTCAAGTGGCTACTGGCCGTGATGTTCTACGCCTGGTTGACCCTGCCGTTGACCATATGCAATTGCGTGGTGGCGCCTTTCTTCCTTTTGCCGGGCAACTGGCTGCTGGACGCCCTGGTGGCCTACGTGGGCGCCGTCAACTCTTACATGTACATGTTCGGGGCGGCCAAATCTTTCTCCCGCTGGCACCGCCACAAACCGTGGCGTTTGTTCGTTTGCCTTTTAGGCGCCTGTCTGGTCACCCCGATCAACGGCTTGTTCGAAAGCGTGGCCGTGCTTTGGGGCATTTTGGGACGCAAGCATCAATTTTACGTGGTGCGCAAGCAATGCGAACAATTCGACGTGTAACGAACGACGTTTTATTTCACCTTTGACCTTCGACCTTTGGTCGAAAAAACTGTCAGCCAATCAATGTCCACTTTTATACGGATCACAGCCGTCGCCGCCCAGTGGCCAATCGCAATCTCGCATTCTTTTATCGCGCGCACAATTTAAGTAGTTGTTCGTTTTTGTTCGTCCTCGGCTTGGCGTATTTTAAGTACCGCGTTTCGTTATTGTTTGTATACGTGCCTGAGCATCGCGTTACGCGAACGACTAGGCGTTTGGTAGATCTCGCGGGACCGGGCGATCATCAATGAACACTTTATACTTTACACTTTACACTCTTTTCGACTTTTATTCGCATCTTCGTCGCCCGTTCAGTCCCGCTACTCCTCCGTTGAAATGCGTAAAAGTCCATTTATGAAACTTGTTTACACTCGATAACTTTTTTATGATGGATTAATTTATTGTTCCGATTTTTATTTAAAATACTTTACACCTTTTGGACACTGCTTCCCACGTTCGTCGCCCGCTTTATCCCGTAGTCTACATTGAAATACGGAAAATTTGTTTACATCGACTTGGTTTACACTAAGCTACTTTCTTTCATTTCATGGATTATTATGCTCCAATTTATTTCAAGAGACTGTTCGGCCTTGTGATGAAAATTCCCTGTTACTTGGCCTAATCCGATGCTCAAAACACGTCTCGCTTTTTCGTCTCGTCAGAATCTGATTTTAGCTTGGTAACGTTTTTATTTTATTATTAAGTCTCCACCACTTATTCCGTTTAATAAAGCAACTTTAGTTTTTACGCATTTTTTGTCAGTTTAAACCCAGCTTTAGACCCCTTAACAAATCTTTACTCTAGATATGCATTTTTTGCTGCTGAAATCGATTTATAAGTCTGCCTTAGATACCTACACTAGATAGAACTTAACAATAATCTGCAGTGTAAACCACTCTACAGTCTCGCATATGCCGTTTTACAGAAGCGCTATATATAACTTTGATTTCATTATGAGATGCCGTCGTTGATGTAACGTAGGCGACAGTTTAGGATGTCCGATTGCTAACTTTACACCAAACTTCGAATCTAAAATTTAAACGACTCATACGACGTACGGTAATCAATCCACCGCCTATGCATTTATTCGTGAGTTTTTGTTCGCTCTTTGTGTACAGTGCTTTGTTATACTATTACCGTCGTCTGCATCCTTTTTCTTCCGCTCGACTGATGATATTATCGTTTTCATGGTAGTTTTTGTTTAAACTTTACACCAAATTTTCTTTTCCGATTGCTCATCAGTGACGTATACGAGCGTAGGTAGTCTCTTTACACAATATTAGTTGTACTGGTCAACGCAGCTGCTCCTTTTCCTTGAATACTAATTCGCGTAGGTACCCACCGTAATTGTTGCGTAAACTGATAACCTGTCGTCTTTTCATTTTGATATGCATTCAAATGCTCGCCACGCATGCCATAATAATGAATAAAACACTCAATACGTTAGCTGTCGTTTGTTATTATTATTATCATTAGTTCATCGGCGTTTCGGCTTAATTTCGGGTTTTTTCTTCTTCGCTGATATTGCGTACGTCGACTATTAAATTGCTTTTTTGTTAGCCAGCTAAGCTTGAATTTTGAACTTGATATTTTATTAAACTATGCGTACCTCTGCCCTCTGTTGTTGCGTAGTTCAAAAACTCGTGTACATTGGTGGTGTTTAAATGACATAAATTAAGCTTGTTGTTCCAATCAAGCATTCTGCCGTGATGATAACCTTACCTGGGCGTGGGGGTTAGGAGAATGCACTCCCCCGAGAAACCAAAATACCCCCCCAGAAACCAAAATACCCCCCAGAATTCAATTTTTGAAATTTTTTGTTTTTTCGCGATTTTTTGATGCCAATGGATAGTGCTCGATGAGAAACGTTGAAGAATGGTGCTTTTTTCACCATACCACCATTTTAAAGGCCATTATTTGACCTTTGAAAAATCATGCACCCCCCAGAATCTTGGTGCTGCCCACGTATGATCGTAACACTCCATTTTTGTATTGCCCTTAACTGGACTCGAATTCGAGCCGAGGCAAGACATGCAGTGTGGTCTAGAATGCACGTACGCAAACTGAAACAAAATGGCCAAAAAGTGAAAATTGTGATTAACCAGAAATTGTGGAATGAATGTGGTTTACATAGGTGGGCAGCATCAAAATTCTAGGGTTGCAAGATTTTTCTAAGGTCAAAAAATGGTGGTATGGCGAAAAAACACGATTTTTCAACGTTTCTCATCTAGCGCTATCCATTGGCATCAAAAAATGGTTAAAAAATGTTTTCGAAAATTAAATTTTGGGGGGGTTGGATTTTGATTTCTGGAAGGTATTCGGCCTTCTGGGGGCATACCCCCTCCACAGATAGTCCATGCTGTGCATCTTGGTCGAGTCGAGACCATAGATGGGCAGCATCTGAATTTTGGGGGGTCCGATGGAACGAAATTGCTACGAGTAACACCGGAAACTCAATTCTGTGGGTCTATCGGAAATTTTTTGCAGGAGGGGCTCCGTCAGATGCTAGTGGGGTGAGTCCACCCCAGGCCCATGTGTAGTAGAAACCACACATGGGCATAAGGCGTCTGAACCCCCAGAATCCGACGGACTGCCCCCATCCCTCACAAAATCGCATCTCCAGAGAATTATATTTTTGGTACTACTTTTGGTGATTCTGCCCTATCGGAACCCCAGAATTTGGTCGCTGTCCATTATATGGTCGAGTCGATATTATACGATACGTATCTGTATATTTATTTTTTCGAAACCCTGACAGGGTGGATTTCCTCCTTCCATTGGCCCAACTCAACAAGAACGATTTCAACAATTTTTGATGCTTCATCATGTCACAGGCAATGCTTCAATTGGGTTTTACATTGCTTATGCGAAATCGGGACGTCCTTTTGCAAAATTGTATCAACTACTAACCCTTTTGCAGTGTGGATTATGTTTTAAAGATTCTATGTACAGTTCACGAAATTTTTCAACCCGAATGAATTCGCTCAGTAAAGCGATTTCCTTTGTAACATCCGATTTCTTTATCGCTCGACCGACGATCTATGAAAAAATCGCTTACTACGCCGTCTCAAAAGAAAAATCGAGTGCTGCAATAATGAAAAAACTGTTTTTTCGGAGCAACGGACTATCGATCCGCTTTGAGGGTTAATTTATTTCCTCGAGTAATTTTCATCGATAACGTAAGCTAAGTTGGAATTTTGATATTAAACAATGACAGTGCATTATGAAGGAATCTACTTTTGTAGCAAAGTTTATGCTTTCTTGAGTGACTAAAACTGCTCAAACCTGTAAGAGTTCAAAATGGCCAGGTCTGAAGGCCCGCCAATGATCAGCGAGCGTTACACAGGTCAATGTCGCAAGCCAAAACAGTGATCAAACAAAAATTATATCGAAGTGATTTATATGACCTTTTGGAACATCACGGGTTAAACCATAAATATCGATTAACCGACTGCAGCGCCGTCAATAAGACGCTGAAGCGCCGATTTGCTGCAGCCAACGGAACGCAAATATGTAAATGGCTCAACCTATTGGCATGCTAGCATACGTGGGCAGCAAGAAAATTCTGGGGGGTCCAAGATTTTTGAAGGTCAAAAAATGGCCTTAAAAATGGTGATATGGCGATAAAAACACCATTTTTCGACGTTTCTCATCAAGCACTATCCATTGGCATCAAAAAATTGCGAAAAAAACGGAAAAAAATTTCAAAAATTGATTTCTGGGGGGTCTTTTGATTTCTGGGGGGGTCTTTTGGTTTCTGGGGGGTCCAGACCCCCCCAGATCCCCCCACGCCCATGTGTGCATGCTAGTGATGCCTGGTGAGCGTGATATGTACATAGGCTAAAGCCCGTCGAGGCTCGTTGGCATGGCGACTGATGGGGAAGGATGTCCCGTCACAGGCGTTCTGTTTCAATGACTTTTTTACAGTAAGCTGATTCGAAAAAAGCAGGATAAATTCAGTTAATCAGCATAAGGACTTTCATCCGGTTGACTATCGTCTATTGCACGTTATTTGCCTTGTGTTTTGGTACTGTGTGTAAGTTTTGCTCTTAGGAGCTGTGAGAGCGTAACCGATAGACTCGCGCACATACCTGGGCGTGGGGGGTATGCAACCCCCAGAAACCAAAATACCCCCCCTCAGAATTCAATTTTTGAAAATTTTTTTTCGTTTTTTCGCAATTTTTTGATGCCAATGGATAGTGCTTGATGAGAAACGTCGAAAAATTGTGTTTTTATCGCCATACAACCATTTTTAAGGCCATTTTTTGACCTTCAAAAAATCTTGCACTCCCCAGAATTTTCTTGCTGCCCACGTATGCTCGCGCAAGAAAAATAAACGCGCGCGTATTCGACCTCCGTTTCTCGCTGTGAAGTGAGTGGTAATACCGATTGACCACTTGGGGAGCGGTGCTGAGGATTAAAATGTTACTTAGCTCATTGTGCGAATAAGATGGTGCGAGACGCACTTACTAAGAAAGTGGAAACTGCCCTTTGCCGATTGGTGAATTAGACAAGAACAAGACAAAAAATATTTATTATCTAGAAAAATGCACGAAATTTGGTAAAACACAAATACATGATAAAACAGCGACTGAACAAAAGGACATACAGATCACGGAGTGTGATACAGCTATAGCCTGTTTCACATAACTTCGTACGTAAATTCTTAGAATTTTCGTAGACAGTAGGCCGAGGGTTACGATTTTTATACATCAATGCAATAATCGCAATCCGTCAGCTTATTGTCGGAGATAGTTTTGAAATTTATGACCGAAGTTGTATGAAACAGACTATTAGGTATGCTCCGACAATCAAATTGTAAAATCAATGTTTAGCAGCTCTTTTCTGAACGAACAAAACGTTTGTTCCAAATTTCTAAATATCTTTGGGAAAAGTCGTAGGTGAGCATTAACGGACAACTGGTAACGTGAGTTTATGACGATTTGCAGCTCATGTGATGTTAGAACTGGAAATAAAAAATTCATTCATCAATACAAGATAAATCGTTAATGATTTGATACATGAGACATGTGAAGACGAAATGAGTATCCTCTTGGCTTGATTGATAAGGCATATCAGACTTTATGACAAAGGTTTATAATAAGAGTGATGACATAAAAGTCGGGTTGATAAACTATGCTATTTCTTGTTTTGCCTCACACTGGTGTGCATGGCTACAATGTACGCAGCAGAATTCTGCAGCTTCTGCATTTTACCCTCAGATTAGAGTAAGGTTTGTTTACAAACCTTTCATGTGTATCAATCGGTTTTTCAAGAACGAGGATGCTGTACCTGCTAACCTATTCCCAAACTAGCAAAGAAAAATGCTCCGATGGAACAAAAAAGATGAATATACTTGGAATTGTGGATTATTATGGATGTAAAAGGAGGGGACTAGGAAAAATCTACCTAAAGTCGGAAAATCTGCTAAAAATCACACTTTCTCTAAGCAACGCAAAAAATCGATGTATATTCTGCGGCCAACAGATTAAAATAAATATTCAACCATAACAATGATTGAAACAGCAGCACGTTAGCTATGCAGTAGCTATGGGAAATGATATTAAGTAAACTAACAGTCTTCCAAGCCAATTGAATGAAATAGCAAACATCGAAGACAATTGAAGACATGGTTGGTTCAAAACAGTAGGAAACGCGTAAGTTGACTTGAAACAGACTTAATGTAGATACACTAGCATGCCCGAAACGATTGTGTGCACTAATCAATCGGCTCCTGCTTTGCTTGCTATAATGCTCATAAAATAAAACAACTTTAAATACAATACCTCTTAGTTTTCTATCAATCAGGTGCCAGCAATTTAAAAAAGTAACCTTGATAGATTTCGTTTATACACTCTTATCTGAAACTTCGAACATTATTTAAAAAAGACACTTTTTTAGAGGCCGCAGAATATACATCGATTTTTTGCGTTGCTTAGAGAAAGTGTGATTTTTAGCAGATTTTCCGACTTTAGGTAGATTTTTCCTAGTCCCCTCCTTTTACATCCATAATAATCCACAATTCCAAGTATATTCATCTTTTTTGTTCCATCGGAGCATTTTTCTTTGCTAGTACACTACTTTTAATTAGCGTGATTTCAGTACATCAGTCAGTAAACACAATCAGTAACATGCCACAATAATGACAACAGTCCAAGAACGCGGAAAACAATATTGTTCTTAACATCAGCATTATCCTTTTTAAACAAGACAACCTTATTGACACCATCCATTTTCAAATTAAAACTGCATTAAGTTATTTCTTCTTAATGTGCAGTTCACTTATAATCAAGCACAAAAATTTAACCAACGAACTCACATTGCAAATCCTCACTCAATCAATACACAAGCACAATGTGTTGTGACTTTTGAAATTGAAAACACCCAATTTTCAAATTGAAAATTGGGTGTTTGAATTTGCGATGAAGAACATAATCAAAAGATAGTCACTTGGTTTATTTAAGCCGAGTAATAAAATAACGACCGTCCACCAATTCCAAACTAAACGCGACTAATCTGATCACTATGAAAAAGTTTTGAAAAATGAGCTTGCTAAGCGAGAGTTGTAAACCAAGAGAAACTTAAAGTTAAAACCTACCATTAAATTATTAAGAGAATTATAAAAGATTTTAAACTTCAAGAAAAATAGAAAAGGCGGGATGTTGGTAAATTAGAAGGCAAAGTTTTTCGGCAAAAATTCAAAAACTTCACGCAAATATCAAATGTAAGGAACACTAACGCTTTGATTTGGTAGTAAAATAAATTTGTAGTATAGACTACATATTAACAACAAATGAATAGTGCAAACTTTGCACAACTACTAGGTGTAGAGAATACTAACAGTTTACGGCTTATTAATGTACATGATTACAATAAAGCTGCATATCTTTGTCGACTTCTGTGCACAGTAGTGTGATTGCTGGTTCATTTTAAACCACTTTTGCAGGCAATTTACATCAATTAAACGATAGCTCTCCATGTGCAAGATTTTGTGAAACATATTATAAATACGGCTAAGAAAGATTTAACTTTAATGCAACCCATTTAAGACAAAATTACATCTCTTCAATGATCTAAGGACACTTGAACATAATTTTTAAACCACTTTAGATTACTTTTGAGGGTAAACAAACTCACTTAATTGATGTCTCACATATGAATCCTTGAAAATTTCTTGACTTCAGTTACAAAGTCTCTGCAAGCCTATCGAATTAGGGTTAACACGTAACGTAAACTTTACACAAACACATAGCGTAAAGAATATTTCAGTCGGATTCGTAATTTTGATATTGCTCCGATATTTCTTTCAACATTTATGGAAAAATGAGTCTCCATAATGTTTTAAAGACAATAAACATTAGGTTTAAACCACTTTGCAATACTGCTGAGTGTAAGCAAGCGCGCCCAACTGACGTTTATATTTCATTCCCTGTAAATTTTTATATCTCAGGAAAAATTTCGGTTTTTGCAATGCTCTAGAACAAAGGCTAACATGCAGTGTAAAAAATTACTCGGATATTATGATCAACATTCATGAAAAAATTATGTCTCTACAATGGTCTGAGGACATATAAACAATGAGTGTAAACTACTTTACATCACTGTTGGATGTAAACAAACGCGCCTAAGTGACGTCTCACATTTGATCCTTTGAAAACTTCTAGACTCCAAGAAAAAATTAGGTTTCTGGAATGCTCAAAAACGAAGATAAATACATATGTAGTGTAAACTTCATGTAAACACCTAGTGTAAAGAAGATTTTAGTCAGATTCGTAATTTTGATATTGTTCCGATATTACGATTAATATTTATGAAAAAATTAAGTCTACATAATGTTCTATGGGCAAACTAACAATTGGTGTAAACTACTTTACAACACCGTAGAGTGTAAACATATGCGCCAGACTGGCATATCAAATTTGGTTCCTGGTCCATTTCTAGACTTGATAAACGTGTCCCTGACTCGTAACCGGAGAAGCAGGCAGAAAAAACAAGACAGAAACGCATTTTAAACTCCAAATTTTTGACTTTACACTCGCTAAATATTAATGTATAGACAATTTGCTTTGACATGCACCCGATATGAAGCACTTTATTTTTATTCTATTGCACTTATCCCGACTTCTGGACGGAGAAAGTGGCGAACAAAAAACGCAACAAAAACGTATTTTCCATCATTTAGAACACTGTAAACTTTAAAATTCTGTACCGAACTCCCCATTGAGTTTAAAGAAATTCGGTTTGGTACAATTTGTAGCTTTTAAATCGTAGTACATTCCTGTGTGCCAAAATTCTGTTGCAAAAATTATTTGGTATGATTTATCAATCAAACTTCGGAAAAAACGTGTTTTTTCGCCCATTTTTTCTCTGATTTCGAACTTTACACCCCCATAAATAACTCAATATTGCGTTTTTTTAAATGCGGTTTGCTGCGATGTTTAGCCCCTGTGAGGCACTTTATTAATGCTGTCTTCGATTTGCACTGACTCATAAGCGGAAAAATGTGGCAGAGAAATCTTAGTTAAAATCCGTTTTTTTACACCATCCTCTAGAGTGTAAACTTTAAACCCCAGGATCTAACTCACCATAGAGCATAGAAGACTTTGCTTATATGCAGAATGTAGCCCTTGATCCGCTCTACATTTCTGTCAGAAAACATTTTAAAAAACTCATAACCGGAGTTAGTATCGGACATAGGCAGGTTGAAAACTCGACCAAAAAGTGCTTTTTCACCCCCAGATTTTCGCACTCTTTACACTGCCATGCGATAACTAATGCGAATTTCAAAAAACAAAAAAAGTGTCATCTGAAGAATTCATCCCTCTATTATCCTACTTTGTTCAATCCTTCGAGTCATCAATACTCAGTTATCCACATGCCGCAGTAAAAAGGTCCCAAAAATTGTCCTATGTTATAACGTTACACAAAAACTTTACACCTTCTTTACACAGTCAATTTTAAGTTTCAAGAAAAACAAAAAAATACGGGCAGCAAATTTTTTTATTATCTTTCTTTTAAAAAAAACCGCACTTTCCAGAAGTGTCCCGTTATAGCTGTAGGGGGTGCACAGGTGTTGGGGATACCCAAATATATTATAGGTACGCGCTAACGCGCTACCTAAGATTTATAGTCTGTTTCACATTACTTCGTGCATAAATTCTAAGAATTTTCATCGGAAGTAAGCCGATGGTTACGATCATACGTGGGCAGCAAGAAAATTCTGGGGGGGGGTGCAAGATTTTTTTGAAGGTCGAAAAATGGCCTTAAAAATGGTGGTATGGCGATAAAAACACCATTTTTCGACGTTTCTCATCAAGCACTATCCATTGGCATCAAAAAATTGCGAAAAAAACGAAAAAAATTTCAAAAATTGAATTCTGGGGGGGGGGTATTTTGATTTCTGGGGGGGGTATTTTGGTTTCTGGGGGGTGCATACCCCCCAAACCCCCCCTACGCCCAGGTGTGGTTACGATAATTAATTTTGTCTGCTTTTTATGTACATGTGTATATACTATTTCTCGCGTCTTTTTATTTCTTTTATACTAACAGCATGCCTAATTTATTTACCTTTTATTTATTTATTTATTTATTTATTTATTTATTTATTTATTTATTTATTTATTTATTTCTTTTTTTCTTATTGATGACTTTCTGTTATTATATATATATATATATATATATATATATATATATATATATATATATATATATATATATATATATATATATATATATATATATATATATATATATATATATATATATATATATATATATATATATATCAGATCAATGCTCTAATCGCAATCTGTCAGCTTATTGTCGGAGATGGTTTTAAAATTTATGACCGAAGTTGTGTGAAACAGACTATAGTATAGTATACCTAAGTGTTCTAGCTGTATGGCTAGTTACATTGGCGAAATTCGCCGAAATTTTGGGAGTGGAATTGCAGAGCATACTGGCATCTTATTTACTACAGGAAAGCCAATTCAGGGTGAGAGCTTATCTGCTATTCACAAACATCCCAAATAGCAATCATCCAATTACATCAGATTGCTTCAAGGTGATCAGCCGAGCATCAAACTCTCTTGATCTTTTAATCAAGGAGTCATTATATACATAGCGCGTGATTATATGCGTGATTATATACTATATATAATATATATAATTATATATTATATATATTATATATAGAAATAGTATATACACAAATAGTATATATATATTATATACATACGCACTTTTTTCATTTTCTTTAAGTTTAAAATCTTTTGTAATACTTTGCATAATGTAATGTCAGGTTTAAATTTTAAGTTTCTTTTGGTTTACAACTCTCGCTTAGCAAGTTCATTTTTCAAAACTATATGGCGAACAGTCGTGTTTACGATTTATATCATTTGCATAATATGGATTTCATACAGAAACAGAAAACTCAAGCATGGGTCTTACATAAGTAGTATAAGCCCTAACTAAAACATCTCTATCACGAGAAAGAAAAGCTTTGTGTAATAGAAAACAACGAGAATTAGCTTTTTTAATTATGTATAAATGTTACTCACAATCCTAATACTTTCGAATCACCATACTAATAAAAGTCGCAAGAATTTTGGATTAGACTATAAATGTGCTCGACCTATGTACATACATATGTATGTGTGTACAGAGTTCGTTTTGGAAAACTAATGAAATCGGGCACATATCTCTGGGGGTGATGGAGGGTTCGGTCGGATCCCTCAAATTCAGAAAAATCGGAAAAATAGGACTTTTTAAACGTTTTGTTCTATTTTTGGCCTTTTTGGGCTTAGTCCCCCCAAAAAAATGGTATTGGTCCTCCCGAAATAGGACGGTCAGCTACGTGTCTGAATGTCCTTAAGAGAATTGGGCTGCAGCTAAATTATAGGGGTGCAAGATTTTCAAGAGGTCAAAAATGTTTCTTAAGAATGGTGGTACGCATAGCGAAAAAATACAATTTGTCAACGTTTCTCATCGTGCATATGAAAAAAATACGCAACCCACTCCGTCAAGCAAGGGAAAAATTGAGTGCTGCAATATGAAAAAATTATTTTTGTGAGCGAATGCACGCGCTAAAGTCTTTTTCATACAAGTTCCGTCATAAATTTTAAAAGTATCTCTGACAATAAAATGACAGATTGCGATTAGTGCATTAATCTGATGGTAATCGTAACCATGCGTGTGCAGCAAAAAAAATTCTGGGGGGTCAGAATAAGTTAAATTGCCAAAAAATGTTACTAAAAATAGAAGTCTTAGGGTCTACAGTAATTGAGGGTTTCAACTTCTGGGAGAGTGCAAATCCCCCTAACCCCTCCCCCACGCCCATGTGTGATTGTAACCCTCGGCTTACTGTCCTAGCGAAATCTTGAAATATATGCACAAAGTTATGTGAAGGAGACTATAGGTTGAAAAATAGACTATACATATTACCATAATTTTGTTAAGAAATGAACTGTATGCATTTGACTTTGTTTCCATCCGTAAGTTTTCAATAAGCGCAAGTATAGCTTTGGCACGAGCTAGGAAAATCTTGACATTTTATCCACGTATACTGTAGTACTACTAATATAGTCACATCATCGGTCAAGGTTTGTTTAGCCCGTCGCCTTTATAAAGGGAAGTTTAGCGCAATGGGTCGAAGAATTAGGTCGCAACGTAAAGGTTCTGGTGCCATTTTCAAGGCCCATAACAAACATAGGAAAGGTGAGTTGCAATATAAAAGTCGCTGGTTTTTAGACAGCTGCGGTCGTAAAAATTTTTGGCATTTGCTTAGCGCCCGTATCTAGGGATGACGATGGGGGAATAATAATATTTATTAATAAAAATAATAAAATATAAAAATTATAGTTACATTCTATTTAGTCCCAAGCGCGCGGTTTGAACACTCGATTTTTAGTCTTCATACGATCTTCTAAAGCATATTTTTGCATGCGATGATTTTGGATTGGCTGATGAACTTTAGTCATTTTTAGGGTTAATTCACTACCGCGATTCGGTTGATTTTGTAAAAATTTTAACGTTACGATTCTAAATCGAAGTGCTGTTTTTACAAAATTTTCCAGGGCTCTGCCCCTGACCTCGCTGTGGGGCGCTTGAGCGCGCCACCTTAGACCCTTTCGGCCCTCAAAGAAATGGTTTTTCATTGCATTTTCACCGTATCTAAGGCATCCGGGTAGCAAAATCGGCAAAGCTAAATTCATCCTTTGTTCCCCCCTTGTGCTTTAAAAAAAGGAAAAAATTCGGTTTACGGTCCCTTTTCGGCATTCGTGTAGCTGGTTCACATATGTATTAACATAGTCATATTATAAGGGCGTATGTGTGCGGTCGATAGCCTCTGGGGAAACGAGAGAAAGTTGCTGGCAGTCGGATTCGAAACATGGACCTCTTGCTCTAAAGTCCAGAACCATAACCAATCGACTAACACTGGTTAATTTCGATAAAGATTGCAAGCTATTCGTGATGTTTTGCTGGTTTACCAGCTGATTAGGCTTAGGCTTAGTATCATGGACTGACCAAAATGTTGATGCCGGCGTTTAAAATAAGCCTGAGTAATGGGATGCGACGAGCGGAGCGAGCGACGCGAGTTGCATCCCATTGCTTAGGCTTATTTTAAACGCTGGCGCCAACATTTTGGTCAGTCACATGAATCTACTGGAAAAATCTGATGACTGCCTTATTTGTTTTCGACTTGACTCAAATCAAACCAGTAAGGTGGCAGCTTTCACCGGATAATACTCGTTGTATACTTACTTATAACGTAACTATCTTAATACTAGAGCTGTGCCGGGGCCAGGCCCCGGCCACGGCGCCGGGGCCTAGGCCCCGGGCCGGGGCCAGGCTGGCCCCGGCACCGGGGCCGGGGCCAATGTTAGAGTTGATTATAATAGAGAAAATTGATAATGTTTTGGGCAGATTTACCTTCAAACTCAATTTCAAGCAAACCACAGACTTGCTAATTCAAATCTTTATTTCACTATGTCAGATTGGTGCAAATTTCTAATTAATAATCAAAATTGACATATTTTAAATTGCAATTCATATAGACGAGCAATTCCAGCTTGCTTGGTAGCAGACAGCTACGTCTATCAGAACAAATAGAATAGTAAGCCTTCAAAAGTGCAAAGTAAAGCACATTGAAAAACGCATCCAAGTCAGAGGAGTTAAATCCATACATGGGCAGCTCAAAAATTCTAGGGAGTCCAAAATTCAAAAAGTGCCTGATAATATATGGTAGAGCGAAAAGAACACCCTTTTCTCGCGTTTCTCAATGAGAGCTATCCATTAGCATAAAAAACTGCAGAAAAACAGAAAAAAATCTGAAAATCAATTTCTGGGGGGTCTAGGTCTAGCGGATTTTTTTCTGGGGGGAATGTGAATTCTGGGGGGTCTAGATCCCCCAATGCCCATGTTATGTTATATCTTGTAATCCCAACACATATTAACGCTTGACGTGCATATCTACAAGCAAGAATATATGCATAGGTACATATAAGGGGTAGGGCAGGGTCATACTATGAGCATGGTAAAGCACGCTATTATTGGCCCCGGCCAGGCCCCGGCACCGGGGCCTAGGCCCCGGCCCCGGCAAAAAAGGCGGCCCCGGCACAGCTCTACTTAATACATATGTGAACCAGCTACACCAATGCCCCCTTTTCATGTGTTGCAAAAAATGTCGATTTTGGAGGTTTTCACGATGAGGAACATCAGCAGAAACATAAATCAGGTGGCGGTCGGAAGAAATTATACAGCAGATACATATGATACTGGAAAAAATGGCGCGTGGTGACAACAATTGCTTGCGGATTCAGATTGGTGCCACACAAGGGCTAAGCCTAAGGCATCAATGGAGCTAAAATTGCTCCGCTCGCTCCTCGATTTTCGCTCCATTTATCTCAGGTTTAGCTCATGCGCTGGCATCCATGTGAATGCACATAACTAAGCCTAAGCCTAAAACATTGGTAACCCCGCTCAGTCACAGTCCCCCGACGCTTCGGAGACTATTCCGAAATATTCCCAAAGGCACAGCTTACTTTTTGCTTATCCTTAAGCACATGAACTTCGACAACCTGTAACTCAGTCAATAATGCAGATCGCCACTTAATTTTTTCAGACTTGACAGGACCGTACACCTAATTTTAGCCTAAAAGAATTTTGGTCGTGCCTCCCCCTTCGAAACAAAATCCTGGATACGGCCTGTACATATATGTGTTAAGATAGTCATATTATAAGGGCTTGTATATGCAGTCGCTACCATCCATAGTTGGGCAGCACCACAACTCCAGGGGTGATGCAATATTTTTTGAAGGTCAAAAAATGCTTTTAAAAATGGTGGTATGGCGAAAAAACACAATTTTTCAACGTTTCTCATCGAGCACTATCCATTGGCATCAAAAAAATTGCGAAAAAAACAACAAAAAAAAATCAAAAATTTAATTTTGGGGGTATTCGGCCTCCTTCAGGCTTGTACCCAGGAATAGAGGCACGGCCCTTCTTGTAACGAAATGCGAGAATGATTTCTTCCTTTCCCCCTATGCTTTTTTAGCCAAAAATTGAGAAAAATTTTCAGGGCCCCACTGAATTTTTCAATTATAATTAGACTCTAGTCCCAAGTGCGCGGTTCAAACACTACAATTTTAGTCTTTGCACACCCTAAAGCGTATTTTGCATCTATATGTCTTCTGTTTCTTAAAGGTTTTATGCAGAAAATGAGATTTGTTCAAGAAGCAAAAATGACAGCAATTTTTCGTCGATGATTATGAATTTGATGATCAACTTTGACCATTTTAAGAACGAATTCAGAACCGTGATTCGACTGACTTTGTAAAAAATTTACGTTACGACTCAAAATTGTAGTGCTTTGTTTGCAAAATTTTCCAGGGCTCTGCCCCGGACCCCATTGGAGTGCTTGAGCGCGCCACCCCTAACCGCAGCCCTAAAAGAGATGGTTTCCATTGGTTGTTCACTGTATCTGCAGTATGCGGGTAGCAAAGTTTGCAAACTAGATTTAATCCTTTGGTCCCCCTTTGTTTGAAACAAATTTTGGTCGTGCCCTCCACTTTCAAACGAAGTCCAAGACGGGCCTGCCTGAAGTTATAAAACTACGAACTTCCTTTTTATAACGATTGTCAATTTTAGCCACAATTGCGAAATTCTAGCTTTTCCATGATTATTGTACAAGCTTTAGTATTTTTTCTTTTATTCGTATCTCTATCAATTCTTTTTATAGTCTCGTTATTCATTTGCTTTTACTGAATTAATCCCCTTTTCAGTGTTATATGATTAATTACTAATGTTAAAAAATACCGTAAATAATTTTGAGTGTAAACTTATAGGGTCAGCATACATTAGTATGCATAACATTTTGCCCTGACCTCGGCTAAAAAGCCTGCCCCGGGACATCCCTGTTATTTACCAATCTTTTCTTTTTGGGTTTTTCCGCTTTTTTAATTTTCGAACTTTGTCTTTTCTCGCTTAGATTTAGCAAGGGACAAGTGTGGTCAATATTTATTACTGATCATCTGTCAAATTGACTGTTTAGTGCGAAATGGTTGCATCAGACATTTTTAAGATGAAACGAATTTCCAAGTTTGATCTGAATTTCTTTAGACATGTGCAAGATTTTACATGTTCCGGGTTTTCCATCCCTCTTCCTCGCAAAAAATTTCTCCCCCGTCGGCAGAATATTAGGTTTTTTTAAAATTGTGGAAACGTCTTGTTTCAGAGATTTTTATTAGTTTCATCCATACATGCACAGCATGGAAATTCTGGGGGGGTTGAAATTCTAAAGTGCCTTTTAGGACCCAAAAATGGTTGTTTCGCATCAAAAAACATCGTTTTTCAGCGTTTCTGAGATGCTCTATCTTTCTAAAGCATAAAAAACAAATAAATTCGAAAAAAATCCTGAAAAAGTCGGAACAAATTGGACAAAATATAGTCAAAACTAGTGATCGACCGGGGCGACTTTTTTGGCCGGGGCTGGGGTGGTACCGGGGCTGAAAAAAATCCCCGGCCGGGGCCGGGGCTGGCCGGGGTCAGATAAGGAAAATATTATCGCATGACACATACTTGGGGTGGGCATAGGAAAAGAAATAATTAGCGACTGCTCCATTGTGTAGTAAATGGCAAGCGCAAAGTTAGGTGCGCCTTTTCATATCAAGTTTTATAACTATTTATGTCACAAGAAACAAATTTAGTCCTGTGTTTCATGGTCTGTATCATCAATAAAGTCCATGTCGCTGCTATTAGCACACTCTATATCATTTGAATCTTCGCTACTGCTACTGCTGCTGTAGCGATTGGATGCAATAGGTACTGGATGTAATAAATGAGACATCACACATTCCCATAAGGGGGAGGGGTATTAATTACCCCCTCAGGGTCCAAGACACAAGTCACTGTCAGACAATTTTTGGTAAAAACCTTTTGAATTTTTTGAACCTAATTTTTTTGTATGGCAAAAGTGTACCTAATTATTAGAATTTCACAAAGTGATACATTATTTTAGAATGTGAGCTAGAGTAAATAGATAAACTATCACTATAAAACATGCATGTAATCGCTTAAAATTTTATGAGGGTCCCTCAGTATATATACATGTAACGGCCGGAAATCTAGGGTAGGGGTCCCTCGCCATTTTTAGGAGGGGGTTAGCGACTAGATCAAAAATGGTAAAAAACATAAAAATAGCCAAAAAAAAGCGCAGTTTTTCGCCAAAAAATGGGGGAGGTTGGTCAAATATTTTCTGACTTTCAAGGAAGTTTGGGGCATTCGAAGCGTGGATGGGGGAGGCCCAAACCCCCTGTCACTTGTATATTTCTCGGCAACTTTCAGGGAAGGGGGGTAAGCGGCTCCATTTTTGCAGCCGCTTACCCCCTGAAAATCTTTAAAATGGTAGAATTTGCAATAAGGAATTCTACACCTTTTTACAGTTTTTGTTCTTTAAAAATCTTTTTACATGTACAAAGACGGTCCTGAAACTTCTTTGTGCATCAGCAAAAATCTTCGCCGAATACAAAAAGACCGTGCTTCTAAATGTGATAATTTGGCCTGAATTTAGTTGATGATATTAGTTCGGCGCGAAGTGCCGAAATTTTTATGAGCTTTTGATGGAATTCACACATAAAACTCGACTGAGAAAGCTAAAGCAACTTGTACTACAAAATCAGAAATATTACAAAAATTGTAATATGCGAATTAAATCTTGTAATAAGCAACACTGCGCTTAGAATGGAAAAATGGAAAAATGTCAAATATTCAGAAACCCAAATATTAGCCAAATACAATACTAAAGGTCGAAAAACTATGTTCTACCAAACTGAAATCGTTACTGTACCATATTAAAGGATACAAAAATTTGCATATGTACAAAACAGTGTTTTTTTTGTATTCGCCAAAGATTTTTCCCGATGTACAAAGACTTTTCAGGACTATCTTTGTACATGTATAAAGATTTTTGGGAAGGTAAAAACTGTAAAAAGGTGTAAAATTCCAAAAATTTTTCGGCGCTTCGCTCCGATATAAAAAATTGTCCTATAAATCATTAAAGTGGCAAAATTTGTATTTAGAATGGAAAAATGTCAGATTTTTAGGCGCTTCGCGCCGTTTTGAGACAATTTTAGTAATTTTTGGCGTTAGAAACCCAGAAATTAGCTAAAATATACAATCAAAAGTCAAAAGACCCTGTTTTACTACACTAAAATCGCTACTGTACCATATTATAGTAAGCAAAAATTTGTGTGTACATAATGTACAAAGACTTTTGGGTACCATCTTTGTACATGCACAAACGGACCGTGTACAAAAAACTGGTACAAAATGTACAAAGACATTTGGGCACCATCTTTGTTCATGTATATACTAAGGTACATTGTACAAAAAATACTGTCACATACTGATAGTATGCGAAAATGTGTATGTTTAAAAATATATTTATATAATATAGCTACAAAAATTTGTTAGCTCATACAAAGACCTTTTCGGAGATCTTTGTACAAGCACAAGAAGCTCGTACAACAAAATAGAGTCGGCTAATAATAGTCCACCACTTAATTTTCTGGTCCTCCAATTTGGGATTTCACCCCACCCTCCACTCTGGAGTCCGGACCTTAGGAAACTATTTGAGACATATTTAGTTTATCGGATCGGACGCAATTCTGCAGCGTAGTTTACATTCGCCTATAATTAACCTCCGTCCTAATAAATATTACACAAGAAACGCGTTTTAAAGCACGCGGTTCCCATTCAATTAAATGTTAAAGTGTTTTTTGCGAAAATAGTTTACTGAAAACGTACAATTTTCAACTAGAAATAGAATGTATTTGTCAACTCTAAATCTTTCAGCCATAGCTATGAATTAATGACTTAAAAGTAGCATTTAGTTTAAATAAGTTAAGTGGAGGAATCGAAAATATGCAGATTTTCCTGAACATTTATTCAGTAAAAGCTCATTTATACACAGTAGCAAAGTTATAACAAGGACTAAGTAAGTATACATATGGTCTAATCAGTACAGTTTTCAAAATTAACACTTGCTCATTGATAAATAAGTGCCAGTATCACAGCCTGTACAAAATACGAATTACACTAAAATTTTCCCCGGCCCCGGCCATTTTTTGACCTTGCCCCGGCCGGGGCCGGGGATGCTGAAAAATGGCCGGGGATTGCCGGGGCCGGGGCCCCGGTCGATCACTAGTCAAAACATAAGTATAATGGCGCGAAGCGCCAAAATTCCGGCAATTTTTCGCAAATAGATGCTAAAAACGCTTAGAAAGCTTTTTTTTCTACAAATTTTGAGAAAATTTTTGGGAACTTTAAAAAAATCGTTAATTCGGGGGGGGGGCGGTGGTGAAAAAATTTTTGCGGGGATAAAAATTTTTCTGGGAGGGGTAAACCCCCAAACCTTCCAGATCATGTATGGTTTCACCCCCTAGCTTTTTACGATTCCTATGTTGCGCGTCTATGCTATGTAGGCAGTGTTTTTTTTTTGTACAAGGTCCGTTTGTACATGTACAAAGATGGTCTTCAAAAGTCTTTGTACATTTTGTACATGCAAATTTTTGTGTACTAATATGGTACAGTAGCGATTTTAGTGTGGTGAAACAGGGTTTTTGATTTTTGGTAGTGTATTTTAGCTAATTTCTGGGTTTCTGACGCCAAAAATTACTAAAAATTATCTGAAAACAGCGCGAAGCGCCGAAAAATGTTGACATTTTTTCATTCTAAATGCAAATTCTGCCATTTTAAAGATATGTAGGACAAATAATTTATCAGTTCGGCGCGAAGCGCCGAAAATTTTGGGAATTTTACACCTTTTTACAGTTTTTGTCTTCCTAAAAATCTTTGTACATTTTGTACACACAAAATTTTTGGGTACTATAATATGGTACAACAGCTATTTTAGTGTGGTAAAAACAGAGTTCTTCGACTTTTCGTAGTGTGTTTTAGCTAATTTCTGGGTCTCTAAGGGCAAAAATCACTAAGAATCGTCTTAAAACGGCGCGAAGCGCCGAAAAATTTGACATTTTTACTTTTGAAATGCAATTTCTGCCATTAGAAAGATAAATAGGACACACAATTACTCATTTCTGCGCGAAGCGCCGAAATTTTTTCGAATTTTAGACCTTTTTTGCAATTTTTGTCTTCCCAAAAATCTTTGTACATGTACAAAGACGGTCCCGAAAAGTCTTTGTACATCGGGAAAAATCTTTGCCGAGTACAAAAAAACACTGTATGTAGTAGGTAGTATTTCACATTTCTATCGGAACGTCTATCAAATAATGATTTTTAAAGCAAACTCGCCGAAAATGTATTTCAGGCTGAAATGTAGAATTGCTACGCATTAAATTCTTTAAACAAATTTTCGGTTCGAATAGCATTAGTAAAATTTAAATGCTTTTGATTATTTTAAAAAGATCTAATCTGATATAGATATCTTCATACACCTTCATTAGATATATCTAAATATTTTTCTGTGTAGACTCAGCTCAAAATGGTTTTCAGGTCCCGCTAGGCTTAGATCCGTTGACTTCGCCGAAAGGCATGGCTACATTCGCGGAGTTATTAAAGTGAGTTATTAAGAATGAATGTTAGGAATTCGCGACAAATTTAGAAGGATAGATTTAATTAGTTAGTTACACTAATTAGATTAAATTTAATTAAATTTAAAAAATATAAATATGACGGATTTAACCTCTTTTTTGACGTAAGACTACTAGAACTAATAATTTCTTCAATGTTTGCTGTACTATTCTCTTTCTTGCATTTGTTTTTTCTCTTTTTTAATTTTTTTGTATGTGTATATGGTCAATTGATTTAATTGATTAATCGAATTCGTGAGCCGAGCAAGTTCTTCGAACAACTAAATTCAATATATGTAGGTGTATATAAAGCATACGTATGCGTGGGTGACGACGCCTCTAAATTTTGGTCGGCCCGGCAATACATTATTTAGTGATTTGGAGGAAGGTATACATGATCATACATGTAACGGCTCAAAATTTTGGCCGGGGGTAAGTATCCTTCAATTTTCGGTCTAATACGGCCAAAAATGATCTAAAACGGTCAAAAAATTCGATTTTTCCAAAAAATCGGGGAAGGGGGTCAAGTCAAAAATTTTCTGCCTTGGGGGGGGCGGCCGACTTTGGGTGGTGGATACCCATCCCTCCTCTTACATGTATGTACATGATCGTTAAGTTCATCCATAGGTGCACAAGGTCAGGTTCGGCAGGGGGGTGATATCCCAAAAATCCAAAACTGTAAATTTAACCTTAACGATTTTTTTGCTGTTTTATCGATCAAAATGGTCAAAATAGCCTATAAAACGTCTTTTGTGATACTCTCGCATTTTAAAAGCATTTTTAATCTATTTTGACAGCATTATATCACTTTTAACATTAAAAAAAGGAATTATTTATCGATTTTGGGCGCTTTTTGAATAAAAAGTACTTAAAAATTTTGACGTTTGTCCGGCTGACTCATCAGGGTGGGGGTTATACCTCTCCTTACCCCCCCCCCCTATGTGCATGTACGGCTTCATCCCATCCGTCTAGAAATTTTTTCATCCCATAATTCTCGGTTTTCTAAAAGTTTTCGAAAAATTCGTAGAAAGGTGCTGTTTTTAGCATTTTTTGCTATCGATTTGCTCAAAAGTGTCAAATTTCCGGCACTCATTTTTTGACTATATTTTGTCTAATTTAATCGAATTTTTACATGTTCTTACGCTGTAGAAAGCTGGTCAGAAATTGTGAGGAACGCCGAAATTTTGAGGTTTTCGACGCTTATCCGTCGTTTTTGAAGTCCAAAAAGACACTCTTCTACCAGAATTTCTAGGCTGTGTGACGTTTAAAATGTTGGATGGGGATTTAGGAAGGGGAGTAGATGAACTGCGATTTTTGGCCAAAAATGGCAAAAAATAACGTAAAAATAGTCAAAATATTTCGCGCCAAAATTGGGGGAGCAATCATTTTCCAACTATATGCGGATGGGGGATCCCTCCGTCATCCCCTGTTATATGTATGAATGGGGATGGGGCTGTTTGATGGGGATTTCTCATTTGCTGTCTTAAAAGTGTGGCGTAAAGCAAATGCGTAATGGAATTTATAACTATTTGATTGCTTACAGGGGCGGATTGTTGGGCGGGGGCGCCCCCCCCCCATTGGCCCAAAATAGTGCGCAAAATTAAGGATTTTTGAGCGATTTTCGGGTTAAAACGGCTAATTTTTCCGCCCAAGTCAGGGTTCCGCCCCCACCAAGGGGTACCGCCCCCCCCTTAGGAAAATCATGGATCCCCCACTGATTGCTTATAAGAATAAATAAATTAGAATTCCAAAATAAAATACGCAGGTAATCGAATAGAGATTTCCTTAGCTAATCCGCTTTGCTAGGCTGGAGTTACAGTCGTATTGTGCTAAATTTGATCCGAATTAAATTAAATGCTAGAAAGTCTAAAAGATCATTTCGAAAAAAAATTTTTGGAGAGGCGGGTGGGCTATGAAAATGTTAAGTCTCAGTTCGATAGGTTCCTTTTCCATGTGTTACGTTCACGTGTGAGTGTGGGGGTTGCCTTGGAATGAATTGGAAAACTAGGATTGATCTTTTTTTAATTTTTTGTTTTTCGCGGTTTTTTTTATGTCAATAAATAAAGCTTGATGAGAAACGTTGAAAAGTGGTGATCTTTTGTCCCTGTCATCATTTTTTGGCACTTTTACGTCCTTTGAACATACTTAGACTCCTCCTAGAATACAGACGCCGACCACGTATGGTTGCGTTCACTATTTTCGTTATTTTTTACGAAAATTTTCGGGTGGGGGGTAAACCATAAATGTTTTCAAAGGTATATTTTTGGGCTCAAGAAACGATGCAAAGACGTAAAAAACGTCATTTTCGAGGCATGACGTAATGTATAAATTTTTAAGTAAAATTCAATAGTCAGAAATGGCTGTTTAGTGCAGAGCTAGAAAAATTTGGCTCTTTTATATGCAAGATTACTAAAAATAAGTGCAGCAGAACATTTTGTACGTGTTTTTGGAAATCGCAAAAAATTCAAAAATTCAAAAAAATCATGAAAATGAAAACAAATTATGAAATGTGCATAAGATTGCATTAAAAACGTGTCCATTTTCAGGACATTATTCACGATCCGGGTCGCGGAGCTCCCTTGGCCATCGTAGCTTTCCGCGATCCATACAGATACCGTATCCGAAAAGAGACTATGGTCGCTGCGGAAGGCATGTACACTGGCCAATTCGTTTATTGTGGCAAGAAAGGTGTTTATTTAACTTATTTATTGTCGTTTTTTTATCCTGGGAAGTGCTTAACAACATATTTATTAATTGTTTACAACATATTTATTAACATTATATTTATTAATTATTAAATATTCACAACATATTTATTAATTATGATAGAGTACAGTAATCTGACGCAGTTCTATTTGCGAGAACATATGTTTCGGGTTATCCAAAATTTTCACCATAGCATGAGAATATCAAAATCGACATAAAATTGCGCTTGTTTACACTTTTGTTTTTGTAATCATATGTCAGACTACACTTTTGTACGACTTCTTAAATTTACGGTTTTCGCGTTTCTTTCCAATTACTGTATGCTCGGTCGTCAATTTTGGTCTTACGGTTTAGCTACTATTCACGTTGGCAACGTGTTGCCCGTTGGCACTCTGCCAGAAGGTACCGTAATTTGCAATTTGGAAGAAAAATCGGGCGACAGGGGTCGTTTGGCTAAAACGTCGGGAAATTTTATCCGTTTTAGGTAATTTTGGATTTTTTTCCAAAATTTCTTATGCCAAATTTAGGAAATTACGCCACCGTAATAGCTCACAATCCCGAAACGAAAAAAACGCGCGTCCGTCTGCCGTCCGGCGCCAAAAAAGTCCTAAACTCGACCAATCGAGCGATGATCGGTGAGTTTAATTAACAGTGGCGCAAATGAACCTCATTTCGCGCAAATGGACGTTTATTTCGTTGGCGCACCTTTCATTTTTCGGCAAATTTTTTTGGCATTTTTCGATCCCAACTTCCACGGCATTTTATGATTATTTTTGTTTTAACCGATTTCGGGATATAAGTCGTGAATTAACGCTTCTTACGCACTTTACACTGTGAACATTTAGACGTTATTTTTGCACGCATGATTTATTAATTCGTTTAAACCTATTTTAATGTATTAGTAATGTATCGTTATTTACTGCTGTATTTTATTTACTAGTCGACCCGGGTCGTTAATGAATGAGCTGGTCGTACGTTGTAAAGCGTTCTTGTTTACAGTGCTGCGTTTTTTAGGTATCGTCGCCGGGGGTGGCAGAACTGACAAGCCGATATTGAAGGCTGGTCGCGCTTACTTCAAATACAGGGCCAAACGCAATTGCTGGCCTAAAGTTCGCGGTGTGACTATGAATGTAAGCGCGGGATATACGCTCGACATTTGTTTTGGTTCACACTCATATTTTCTTTCGGCTTAAACTCATCTTTTGTACTAATTCAAACTCATGAGCTTGTTTACACTTTTCATTCGTGCTGGTTTAAATTCAATTCCGAGCTGGTTTACACTCGCATTTTGTGCCGGTTCAAAGTCTACTTTTGTAATGCTGTTTAACTGAACTCATTTTTCACTAGTTTAAACTCTGATTTAAACTCGTCTTAAAACATACCGACTACCTGTCTGAGATCGTATATTCGAAATAGGCGTCCGATGCTCTTGTTTACACTCGCGCGTGGATTGCGCAACATTTTGATTGCAAACCTAAGTAATGCTAAACCCAATGACTGACTTTTTGTCCATTTTTCATCCTTTTGACCCGATTGTTCTCGTTTACGTCGAATTTATGAATTTACTTTGACCAGCCTTGCTATATGTTTGCTGATATATTTTCCTGCGTAAATGTTTATTTGGCAGCTTTATTGTAAACTTGTTTTCTCCAGTTTAAATTTTTTAATTTCATGATTTATGAAGCGTTTTTCATATTTAGCCCGTTGACCATCCATTCGGCGGCGGTAATCACCAACACATTGGCAAACCGTCGACCATCCGTCGCGACGCGTCGCACGGTCGTAAGGTATACTGTAGCTTACTGTATATATCCTTATCGTTATAAAGCTTGCGATCCATTTGACGAATGATTAATTTTGTTTTGTTTAATCGATAAAGATAAACTATTTATAAAAATTGCTTCATTTTGCAATTACATTGTACGCATAATATCTTGGCATAAACAAATTACGAAATTATTGTTTCTCCTTTTTCAAATTATATTTTCCACTTAATAAGTCTTCATGTTGAACAAATTACAAAAACTAAAGGTAATGTGAATGAAGTAGACAATTGTTGTTCGTATTATTCGAGGATATACGGTAAAATTGGCTTTAATACGTGGTGTAAACAAATTTTGTGTTGTGTAAACAAGCTTCTTAACAGGTCGGTCTTATCGCCGCCAGACGCACTGGCCGTATCAGGGGTACGAAGCCCGAAAAGAAGACGAAAGATACGGAACACTGATGCTATTATTGTATTGTTTGTTTCGACTCGGTTTGATTTCGTTGAATAAAAGTGCTCTACTATTACGTAGAATAATGAATTGTAATTCGTTTGGTCAGACAAATCATCAGATTGATGTCTGCTTATAATTTGCGTATTTTTTGGGCTTTTCCATCTTGCCTTCAGTTTTTTTAAAATCGTATTGATCGCCGTAACACCAATTTGAACGTTAGGTACTTTAACTGTTCGAGCGGTTATTGTGGCGATACGTTTCATAAAAAGTAGCGTATGAGTACAAAACTGAACAGGCTCGCCCTGCCGTCATAGGTGGGCAGCTCAAAATTCTGGTGAGGGATGCACGATTTTTTAAAGGTAAATAAAGGGTATGGCGAAGAAGCGTCATTTTTTTACGTTTCTCATCGAGCACTACATACAATGGCTTCAAAAAATCGCTAAAAATCAAAAAAATTGCCCCTGCAAGCCAAAAATGGAGGAAATTCAAAAAGTAGTCCAAAAGGGCTCAGTTTTTGGCCACCCTAACAGATAGGCCATGCTATGCATCCGTAATCTGTACCCTATGCCCAATTGTAGTCGTCGTGATGCCTGCAGTAGTTGGGCGGTGCCCAAGAGCGTACAATTATCAACGATAGATAATATCTAGCAAAAGGAGCGCTCCGCTCAGATGACTAAACTGAGGTTTTTAAAAGATTTAACGTTGCTACAAAAGCGTTTTAAACTAATACCGAAAATATGATATTCTACAGTATATTGAGTTGGGGACTATGTAGTGGCTTGTATTCTTTCAAGAAAATTCAAATGGAAACCACAAACTTAAATGAAATAGACTATAGTATCCTAGTATTTATAGTCTGTTTCGCATAACTTCGTGCATGAATTCTAAGAATTATCATCAACAGTAAGCCGAGGATTACGATAACTATATATCAGATCAATGCTGTAATCGCAATCTGTCAGCTTATTGTCGGGTATAGTTTTAAAATTTATGACCGAAGTTGTCTGAAACTGACTATAGTAATGTTCTTTCAAATCTTACAGCTTTCTCTTCCCATGTGCGGGGTATGCACCTCCAGAAAGCAAAATACTCCCCTCCGCCCAGAATTCAATTTTTGCAATCTTTTCGTTTTTATGCAATTTTTGATGCTAATGGATAGTGCTCGATGAGGCCCGTTGAAAAATGGTGTTTTTTCGCCATGCCAACATTTTTAAGGCCATTTTTCAAGCTTTGAAAAATCGTGCACACCTCCCCCGAATTTTAGCGAGACTCACCATGTACATAAACACTGCTCATAGTACGGCATACAAGGCGAGTCTAAAGGTTTCCTTCTTACAATATAAATATAACAGTATTGTTTAGGAGTGCTAATCAGAAATCATTATTTTCAGCTTTTCGTCGATCTATATTGGTACAATTTAGGTCCTTTGTTCTTCATCAACTCACCAAAATTCACAGCTTTACATCACAGGTGCCCAAGGTCAGGAGGGGTGAAATAAATCCCAGAAAACCAAAACAGTAAATTTTAGGTTCACGATTTTTTGCTGTTTTAACGATCAAAATTGTCAAAATAGCCTATAAAACGTTTTTTGTGGTGATATCGCATTTTAAAAGCATTTTTAGTCCGTTTTGACTGCATTACATCACTTTTAACACTAAAAATGCAAAAATTTATCAGTTTTGGGCGCTTTTTGAGTAAAAAGTGCGAAGCGCCGGAAAACCTTTGACGTTTTTACTGCTTTTGACCTCAAAAATGATGCAAAAAGCGTTCCATCAGCTCAAAATCGCCGGACAGTACTTAGGTACCTTTACGGCTGACCCTTCATAGGGGTAATATTCCCTCAACCACACCTGGGCGTGGGGGTTTGGGGGTATATGCACCCCCCGAGAAACCAAAATACCCCCCCCCAAAATCAAAGTAGTACCCCACAGAATTCAGTTTTCGGAAATTTTTGTCGTTTTTTCGAAATTTTTTGATGCCAATGGATAGTGCTCGATGAGAAACGTCAAAAAATGGTGTCTTTTCGCCATACTACCATTTGTAAGACCATTTTTTGACCTTTGAAAAATCTTGCACCCCCTCCCCAACAGAATTTTCTTGCTGCCCACGTATGCCTTCAACCCCCTATGTGCATGTATGCTTTACATAGCTCAGCAGATTTATGAATTAAGTTCACTCATCTCATTTTCCTCAATCAAGGTTTCTTATTTTATTTTCCTACACTTGTAACAACTGTAGTGCATTGGAAACTGAGTAGCAAATTAAATTATTGTCCACATTGTGAACAAACGCAAAACGTTTCGTGGAAAATTAGCCGCTAGAAGCAGAGATGTTTAAAATTTTATTGACGTTTTTGAAAGCTGTGAATTTGAAGCTCTTGCTTGTTTTACACCGAACTGCGCGCACATTGGTTTACATCATTCAAAACACTATTTATAGATGATATATTAGTTTGCTGTCTCATCACTGACTATAAATTATGCTTCACAGTCTTTCCCAAGTTTACCGTCCGCCACGTTTTTCACGGTAGCATTCGAGAAGTTTGAATAATTGATGCGGAATCAGGGGTCCAGTGAACCCCATAGGCCAAATTTTGGGAATTTTGTGAATTTTATTTGTGTAAATTCTACAGTAAGATCACTCGGGTCGGGTCATCATCAAGAAACGAATAAAATTTAATTTAATTTCAATCACTGTGATTCGAGATGTTTAAGAAAATATACTTTAAAAAAGCAGTTTTCTTACGGCTTTTCGCTACTTAACACTTCAGTGTAAAGTTATATACATCAGTTAATGGCGCATTAAAGCGTAAAACATTTTCCCTGCCGCAATCATGTACGCATCAGGAGCGCTTTTTAATAAAAAATGCGGCATCGGAATACCCCATGGGCTAAAATTTGAGAAGCACTCTATTCTTCAGTAAAAATTTGTTTCAGACACTCACACACACACACACACACACACACACACACACACACACACACACACACACACACACACACACACACACACACACACACACACACACACACACACACACACACTCACACACACACACACAGACACACACACACACACAGACACACACACACACACACACACACACACACACGCACACACACACACACACACACACACACACACACACACACACACACACACACACACACACACACACACACACTCACACACACACACACACAGACACACACACACACACACACACACACACACACACACACACACACACACACACACACACACACACACACACACACACACACACACACACACACAGACACACACACACACACACACACACACACACACACACACACACACACACACACACACACACACACACACTCACACACACACACACAGACACACACACACACACACACACACACACACACACACACACACACACACACACACACACACACACACACATACACACACACGCACAAACACACACACACACACGCGCGCGCGCGCGCGCGCCCGCGCGCTTACTCAAATGTTTTTGTGATATTCTGCACTTAAGCCGAATATTAAACGTGGAATAATTCAAAAAAATATATAGAAAAGAAGGTGGACGCAATAAGGCTCATTTTTTATTAAAGTTACAAAAGCTTGAAAATCAACTTTGGTACGATTTTTTATGCTAAAATATACGCGATTAAAATTGATGGATTCGGCATGTTTCGAAATCAAAAATTTTACGCCTTACTTTATGAAACTTTTATATGTGGAAGAAAAATATTTTTTTGCGTATAATGAAACTCATTTCAATTAAGATTGTGCGGTTTATATCAAAGAAAAATTTCGACGAAATTTCTTTATTCAAATATTATTGCAACTAGCATAGAAAAATGCTCTGATGGAACAAAAAAAACGAATGTATTTGGGATTAATAATTATTAAAGATTTAAAAGGAGGGGACTGGGAAAAAGCTATCTATGCTTAAGCCTAAAGTCACGAAATCGGTTAAAAATCAGACTTTCTCTAAGCAACGCAAAAAATCGAAGTATATTCTGCGGCCTCTGAGAAAATGTCGGTATCTTTCGGTCTGCCAATAATTTCGGTTATAAGTACCGAAAAATTTTTTCTGATAGAAATTTACGAAGACTCAAGCACTACTTTCTGCTTACCTACAAATTTTTTTTTACACTCAATGCGGAGTTAGATCCAGGGTTTAAAGTTTACAATCCAGAAGATGGTGTAAAAAAGGGTTTGTCTGAAATTTCTCCACCAACTTCTCCGCTCGTAAGTCGAGACAAGTTAAATAAAATAAAAATAAAGTACGTTTAAAGGGCTACTCGTCGCAGCAAATCGCGTTTTAAAATTCAAGATTGTGTTATTTCTGAAGGTGTAAAGTTCAAAATTAGGGTGCAACATTGAACGAAAAAAGTACCTTTTTTCCCTTTTTTGATTGGCCAATATCTCAAATCGGATGTGGAACAGAAGTTTTTCACACAAACACGTACTACGATTCAGATGCTACAAAGTAGACTAAATCCGATTTTTTTACACTCAATGGGGAGTTAGGTTCAGATTTTTGAAGTTTACAATATGATGGATACTGGAAAAACACGTTTTTGTCCTTTTTTGTTCGGCTCTCTCTCTCTTTTTAGAAGTCGCGATAGGTCAAACCGAATAAAAATAAAGTACTGTCTAAGGGGTACATGTCACAGCAAATTGTGTTTATTTACGTTAATACTGAGCTTTTCCGGCAGGTGTAAAGTCAAAAATAGGGGGTGTTTAACGCGTTTCTGTTTTGTTTTTTTTCTGCCAACTTCTCCGGTAATGAGCCTGGACATGATCACAAGTCTAAAAATGTACTAGGGGTCAAACGTCATACGTCAGTTGGGCGCCTTTGTTTACACTCAACAGTGGTGTAGGGCTGTTTACATTTAATATTTATTTGTCTTCAGATCATTGTAATGAGTTAGTTTTTTTCATAAATATTGGTCGTAATATCAAAGTAATATTGGGATTACGAATCCTACTTAAATCTTTTTTACACTCGGCTGTTAAGCATAGTTTACACTGAAAATTAACTTTAGTTCTCTAGCATGGCAAAGTTTATTTTTTTCCAAAATGTTCTATGTAACGTCAGAATTATGAATCTGACTGCTAGTTTTCTCTGCACCCTGCCGTTATGTAAAATTTATACTATTCAATCATTGTTGATGTGTAAAGTTTACACTACAAATTTATTTCACTTCTGGAGCATTGCGAAACGTGAATTTTTCTTCAAAATATCTTACATAAGGCCAGGATTACGAATCTGACTGCATGCTTTCTTTACACCCTGTAAATATGCTAAGTTTACATTTAAAATTAATTTTATTTCTAAGGCGATGCAAAAGCTCAATTTCTTTCAAAATGTTCCAAGTAACGCCAGGGTCACGAATCTGAGTGTAAGTGTTCTTTACATCCAGTAGTTGCGTAAAGTTTACGCTGAAAACATTCGATCTGTTTTAATAAGGTAAAAGCTGATCATGTACAGTGTGTATTTACTGGCTGAATTACTCATATCATGCTAATTAAAAGTAGGGTACTAGCAAATACAAATGCTCCGATGGAACAAAAAGGATGAATATACTTGGAATTGCGGATTATTAAAGACATAAAGAGGGTCTTTGATAATGTGTTCAAAAAATCATAAGAATCTGCTAAAAATCAGATTTCTGTAAGCAACACAAAAATCGAAGTATATTCAGCGGCCTCTGAAAAAATAAGGCTTCTCGAAATCCTTTTCACTGGTGTTTGGTGAAGAGCTTGGAATGAAACCTTGACCAGTTGTAAAGTAGCCGATTCAGCTTGAGATCAGTATCACATTTTCATAACAATATTCAATCAATCGTCAGTTAAAAGGCTAAATAGGTGAATTATGACATTTGTATCATACTGTTTTTTATAGCTCTGCATTTACACGTTTTATGAGATGATGTACATAGGTAGGTACACTTTCTCCTGCTTTGACATTTTACTTACATGATATATTAAAATCTCCGCTCTATCGTTATGCTCTATTGCATTCATTTATACGGTTATCTCGCTCATTCTTCTTGGCCCTTGTGTCCTAAATTCGTTGGTGCTAAGCCGGTGGATAGTGCTCGATGAGAAAGGTTGAAAAATGGTCTTTTTCGCCTTACCACCATTTTTAAGACCATTTTTGACCTTTGAAAATTCTTGCGCGCGCGCACACACACACACACACACACACACACACACGACACACACACATACACACACATACACACACACATACACACACAGACACACACACACACACACACACACACACACACACACACACACACACACACATACACATACACACACATACCTCCCCCAGAATTTCGGTGCTACCCACGTATGATGTCGACGTGACTGATCATTTACTAATCTCTAAAGTAAAGCTTGCATCAACCGTTGTCGTGATAGCCTACCTTTCTAAATCATAATTCGCATTATTCCCAGCTTTTGCAATAAGCTTATTCGATTGTTCAAAAATGGAAAAATAAATGAGCTGCAAATACAAACGAAACGACTGCAAAGCTCGTTCCAAAGCAAATATAGGATGACGCAGTGTCATGCATTTCAATTGATAAACTTTTCTATAATGATCCTTTGTGCTCGTGAAAGGACATCCTTTGTAAACTTAGTTTTCAAGGCTTACTTATCGTTTTTCCATATAGATATATAATTACATAAATAAAGGCTTCGAATCACTTCATCGAGTTACTGAAATTTCGGAGTCGACTGGACTAACTTGTATTGACTGAGAATAATGGTCTTCCGTGCGCCCTTCATATTTTATCCGTTAATAGTGTTGTTGGCCCTAGGGTAAAAGCCCTTTTTCGATTTAAAACATCGGTTAGAAAAATTACAAGAGCATCATGAAAGGAACATTGTTGAGTTTGCTTTTCTGACAGTATTATTTAATTTGTAAATTTCGGCAATATGCAGAGATTCGGTGAATGGCCAGTGTTTTAGGTTGCATAGGGCTACCGTAGCTTAGCTCGCTTGAAGGTGTGGTTTAGATACTTTTAGCTACCTTATGCAGCTTAGAAAAAGCGACCTCAATGATAAATTAGTTAAAAATTATTAGGTATGCACATAAATTTACGTTTTTTCCGAATTTTGGAGTTGGAAAAATTTCAACATTTGTTATAATATGATTAAATACAACTCAAAAATCTAAAAATTCTTCAATTTTCTTCTCCCCCAATACGTAGAGCTCGCTCAGAAACACCCGCACTTTGCCCGTATACAAATAATTGTTCAGATATCTTACTCCACAATTTTTGTCCACCTCACCCAAATTCAGAAGGCCAGATAACGTGCGCCTCGGCATCTATCGTAAAAATCAACGATAAAAACTCTGTCTTGGCATTGTTCTAACAATTGTTCCGAATATCTGTGAAGCCAATGTAGATTGGACATAGATAGTTTCGAGTACCTCGGTAGAATAAATGAGGCTAAAATTAGGATGATTTAATATCGAATTTCAGGGAAGCTGGAAAAATCGACGAATCGCGAGGGTACAAGAAGATTGGAGAATTGGGGCGCGGCAACTATGGCAAAGTTTTTAAAGTGGAAAAAGATGGTAAAATTTGGGCTGCCAAACACATTGAAATAACGAGGCAGAACAAGAAGGAAGTTCAAAGAGAAATCGACGTCATGAAACAACTCAATCACCCGAACATACTGGGCGTTCACGATGAATTGAAACCTTCGAAGGACAAAATAATCATTATTCAGGAAGTGTACGTCAGCCGCTTTAACTTATAACTTTCCGAACTTTAAATTCAAATTCGAATCCTTTTATTCAGAATAATTTAAATTTTTTTTATTTATTCAGTGGAATCGAAAAAATTTGATGTCCGCAAAGTGCCGAAAATTTGATGATATTAGTAGAAAGACTTTGGCTTCTCGTTATTTATCATCAACTTTTTTGCATTGGCGTAAACATATCGCGAAAAAAACGAAAACGACTCTCTCTTGAAAATTTAGCTCTGAGTGGTTCCTCGGATTTTTGGCTTCTTCGAATTTAGGGAGTTCTGACAAACTTGCTAAATTTCCTGACAAGGATGAGGCAAGAAAGTTAAAAAACATTTGAAATTCATAAAAAAATTTCTTTGAAAGTGCTTAAAATTGACAGATACTGTAGATTAACATTACCATTAATACAAGTTTATGGCACCATTTTGGCCCAAAAGGTTTTCTTCGATCCCTCAGACCGGCTTACTTAACAGAACGGTCATGCTGTTTAATTATCGTCTTGACCATACATGGGTAGCACCCGAATTCTGGGGTTCTAGGTGGTGTACAACCGGCAAAAACACTCAAAAAACAAGCCGAAAATCCAATACTGGAAGGTCTATCGATTTCCGGTGGTCTATCATATTCTCAGGGGTGTAGACCTCCACCCTAACCCTCCCTTTCACGCCTACATGCTGTTTTGACCAGACATGCACGTAGGAATGGGGTTTTGGATATACAACCCCTCCCCGTAGAATGGGAAAATGGGGAATTTTCGGGGAATATGAGGAAAAACAAGAGCCTAAAATGGATGAACATTGGAAATTTTTTTCAAAAGTGTTCCAATTTGACTAGAATCTGTGTAATAACGTCGTTGTAATGCGAGTTTTAGCGCTTATACCAGTCACTGAGGCCATCTTGGCCCAAGAAAGCTTAATTTTTGACCCCCACCTGACCGACTGATCCTCTCCAGATCGGCTATGGTGTGCATCTATGGTCCAGCTGACCTCCCGTCCACGTGCGTTTACGTCTATAACAACGCTTTAAAATTCATAACTAAATTTGTACTTTGAAATTTTCATAGAATCATAGGTGGCGCGTTAGCGCGTAGCTATAATATACTTGTGGTACCCCAAACATATATCCCCCCTCACAGCTATAACGGGACATGTCTGCGTAATGCGGTTTTTTAATAAAGATAGATAATAAAAAATTCGATGGAGCTTTTTTTGTTTTTCTTTACACTTAATACCGACGTTGTAATGAGCGTGTAAAGTTTTGGTGTAACGTTATAACATATATAGCGAATTTTGGTGGTTTTTTCTGCAGCTAGTATACAACTTTCTGTAAATGTCTCATATATTTCAATAGTATAGAATTGTAGAGGATAAAATTCTCCAGGGGACAATTTTTCGTATTTTGAATTTCGCATTAGTTCTTGAATGGGAGGGTAAACAGTGTACAAATCTGCGCGGGTTACGACAGATTTTTGTTGCGTTTTTGCCTTCTTGATGCTTGCTTCGTATCGTGATTGATAGAAAACTAACCGCAATTGTATTTAAAGGTGTTTTATTTCGTTGTCATAAGCATTATAGCGAGCAAACCTGGGTTCGGTTACACCAAGTCTCGACAAGTCTGACAAGTTTGACAAGTACCAGTTTGACTAGTAATCGGGTTTTACCAAAAACTTGTCAGACAAGGATTCGTCACTTGTCAAAACTAGTAAAAAATGCGTTTTGACAAGTAAAATTTACTAGTATACTAGTAAGCCGTTCTACTGAATGACAAGTAGAAAATTTACTTGTCAAAACTAGTGAAATGTTGATAAGTAAAAATTAGGCTTGTAATTTGCCTTGACTAGTGTTATTTTGCTGTTTTTGTCCGGAAAAATATACACTTTGGATACAGACCAATTCAGCATTGATGTGCGGAAATCATCTTATGTGGAGAAAAATGAAAAATTCCATAATCAGCGCTTATTCATGAAATTCTCCCTCTTTTATTTCAAGTCGCGGGTTTCACTTTAGGTAAGTTAATGATCGAAATTTTCAATTAATTCATGCATTTCGTAATCAGCGGTAAAATTTCTTGAACGTCATAATTAAATGTGTAAAACAAAAGTTAATGGGGGGTCTCAGGGTGTACACATTCCCGAGAAGGCCGAATACCCTACCCCCAGAAACCAAGATACCCCCAGAATTCAATTTTTGAAATTTGTTGTTGTTATTTTTTCGCAATTTTTTGATGCCAATGGATAGTGCTCGATGAGAAACGTTGAAAAATGGTGATTTGTTGCCATACCACCATTTTTAAGACCATTTTTTGACCTTTGAATTGCACCCTTCTCACAATTTTGCTTGTTGTCTTTTTATTTTTAATAAATATTTTTTTAATATCTTTTTCTTATTTTTTATACTTTTTTCATTTTTTATATTTTACCTGCCCACCTATGCTGAGGAGGCGCTGAATAAAATTTTGAATTTAAACTTGAAATACTCTAGAGAAGTTGTCTGATCGTCTATGACGATAAAAAATGTTTATTCGATAAATTGTATTACTTATTGCAATGCAAGTTAATGCATCACCACGAGCGCTCACTCACAATACTACGAGAGGATTATTTGTCAAACTTGTCAAAAATTATTAGTTTTTCCAATTAAGTGGTAGAACCTTAGTATGTACGACTTTTCAAGACAAGACTTGTCACTAGTCACTTGTCATTATCGGTGGAACCGGGCCCTGGCGTCAACTCATTAATGCACACAATCGTTGCGGGCATGCAAGTATACCTACACTAGCAAAGAAAAATGCTCCGATGGAACAAAAAAGGGGAATATACTTGGGATTGTGAATTATCGAGGATGTAAAAGGAGGGGACTAGGAAAAATCTCCTTTGCATTGTTTAGAGAAAGTCTGGTTTTTAACATATTTTGCGATTTTCGGCATGTAACATATGGAGATTTTTCCTAGTCCCCTCCTTTTACATCTTCGATAATTCACAATCCAAAGTATATTCTCCTTTTTTGTTCCATCGGAGCATTTTTCTTTGCTAGTACCCTACGTTTAATTAGCAAGATTTGGAAATACAATACTAGATTTCATTTACTGTGCGGTTCTTCTAATAATGAATGGTTTAAACTTTACAAAGCTACTAGTTGTAGAAGAAACAAACATTCTGATTAGTAATTCTTATATTACGTAGAGCATCCTGTAGAAATATGCTTCCAAAACTTTATAGAGCTACACTTAATTTACATTTTAAAATTTACACAAGAGTGTAAAGAATTTCAGTGGGATTAATAATTTCGATATTGCTCCGATATAACGATCAGCATTTATTAAGAAATAAAACCTCTATAATGTTCTAAGAACAAATTAACATTAGGTGTTAATCACTTTACACTACTCTTCATGCGCCCCTAGCAGACGTATCACATCTGTTTCCATATATATTTTACGACTTTAGGGAAAAAATAAGACACCGTGAGGCTCTAGAATGAAGCTTATTATATAGTGTAAACTTTACACTAGCAACGAGTGTAAAGAAGATTTTAGTCGGATTTGTAAATTCGATATTACTCGGATATTACGATCAACATTCATGAAAAAATTACGTCTCCATAACGGTTTAATGACAAATAGATACAGATGTAAACCACTTTACATCACTGTTGAGTGTAAACGAACGCGCCCAGCTGACGTCCCTTATTTGATTCCATGTAAATTTTCAAATTTCGGCAGAAAATGCAAGTTTTCGCATAGCTCTAGAACGAAGATAAGTCTTTCATCACTGTTGAGTGTAAACGAACGCGCCCAGCTGACATCGGCAAAAGTTTCAGGTTTTCGCAAAGCTCTTTTACACAACCGCCTAGTGTAAAGGGGATTTTATTCCGATTTGTAAATCTGATATTACTCGGATATTATTACCAACATTTATGAAAAAATTGCATGTCTACAATGGTCTGAGGACAAATAAACAATGAGTGTAAACTGCTTTACATCACTGTTGAATGTAAACAAACGCGCCTACGTGACGTCTGACATTTGATTCTTTGAAAATTTCTAGACTCCAGGAAAAAATTAGGTTTCTGGAATGCTCAAAAACGAAGATAAATACATATGTAGTGTAAACTTCATGTAAACACCTAGTGTAAAGAAGATTTTGATTAGATTCGTAATTTTGATATTGTTCCGATATTACGATTAATATTTATGAAAAAATTAAGTCTCCATAATGTTCAATGAGCAAACTAACAATAGGTGTAAACCACTTTACAACACTGTAGAGTGTAAACATATGCGCCAGACTGGCATATCAAATTTGGTTCCTGGTCCATTTCTTGACTTGATAATCGTGTCCCTGACTCATAACCGGAGAAGCAGGCAGAAAAAACAAGACAGAAACGCATTTTAAACACCAAATTTTCGACTTTACACTCGCTAAATATTAATGTATAGACAATTTGCTTTGACATGCACCCGATATGAAGCACTTTATTTTTATTCTATTGGACTTATCCCGACTTCTGGACGGAGAAAGTGGCGAACAAAAAACGCAACAAAAACGTATTTTCCATCATTTAGAACACTGTAAACTTTGAAATTCCGTACTGAACTCCCCATTGAGTTGAAAGAAATTCGGTTTGGTACAATTTGTAGCTTTTAAATCGTAGTACATTCCTGTGTGTCAAAATTCTCTTGCAAAAATTATTTGGTATGATTTATTAATCAAAATTCGGAAAAAACGTGTTTTTTCGCCTATTTTTTACCTCTGATTTCGAACTTTACACCCCCATAAATAACTCAATATTGCGTTCTTTTAAATGCAGTTTGCTGCGATGTGTAGCCCCTGAGAAGCACTATATTACTGCTGTATTCAATTCACCCTGACGCATGAGCGGAAAAATTTGGCAGAGAAATCTTAGTTAAAATTGGTTTTTTACACTATCCACTAGAGTGTAAACTTTAAACCCCAGGATATAACTCACCATAGAGCGCAAAAGACTTTGCTTATATGCAGAATGTAGCCCTTGATCCGCTCTACATTTCTGTTTGAAAACATTTCAAAAAACTCATAACCGGAGTTAGTATCAGACATAAGCAAGTTGAAAACTCGACCAAAAATATGCTTTTTCACCCCCAGATTTTCGCACTCTTTATACTCCCATTCGAGAACTAATGCGAATTTCAACAAACAACAAATAAGATGATTTGGAGCATCCCTTCCTCTACAAATCTGTGCCATTAATTAATTTGAGGAGTCAATACTGAGTTGTCCACATGCCGCCTAAAACACCTCCCAAAATTTATCCATCACGAAAAAACTTTACACCTTCTTTACCCAGCCAGTTTTGAGTTTCAAGAAAAACAAAAAGCACAGGCAGCGATTTTTTTATTATCTATTTTTTAAAAGAAACCGCACCTTCTAGATGTGTCCTGTTATAGCTGTAGGAGGGTGCACAGGTGTTAGGGTACCCAAGTATATTATAGGTACGCGCTAACGCGCTACCTATGATTTAGTCTGTTTAACGTAAGCTTACGCTTCTCCTTCTGCATTAAACCAACAATTTCTTTGATTGTCTTGAATGCATCGATGTTTGCTATTTCATTCAATTGGCTTACGATGTCGCTCCTAGCTTACTCCATCTACTTTCCCATTGCTACTGCATAGCTAACTTGCTGCTTTTTAAATCGTTTTTTGTGGTTCAATAATTTATTTTAATCAGCGGGCCGCATAATATACTTCGATTGTTTGCATTGCTTAGAGAAAGCCTGATTTTTAGCAGATTTTGCGACTTTAGGCATATACACAGGTAGCTTTTTCTTAGTCCATTCCTTTTACATCCTTTATAATCCACCATCCCAAGCATATTCGTCTTTTTTGTTCCATCGGAGCACTTTTTTGTTAGTAAGAATTTACTCATGCGCAGATTATCAGGTGGTAATCTTGACCAATTGATTGCAAAACAGAAAAGCGTCGATGAGGTCAAAGCAAAATTTATAGCCCGTCAGATTTTCGAGGCACTGCGATACATGCACGAACTTGGATACGTTCACGGCGATCTAAAAGTATGCAATTGCAGAAAATAAAAAAATTTTCATTATTTGAAATTGCTTCCCTAACACTTTCTTGAAATTTTAATGCATTAAGTTCAACTTTCTTTACCTTACACGTCGAACAGCAAACGACATCATGCTGGCACGGTAAAAAACTTTAAAAATTTAAAAAATCAATTTTAAAATGTTAAAAATACAACAACATTGAAATCTGCATTTTGAACGTGATTTATGTACATGTATAAAACCATAAAAATTGGGATATGAAAATGTTATAAATTTTCTCACAAATTTCTTTGTACAATATGAGGAGTTTGCGTCCTTACTTTTTTAAAATAATTTATATATATTCCTCGATTTCAAAGCCTGATAATGTTATGCTGGTATCGCCGGATAGTTTGGACATCAAACTGATCGACTTCGGCTACGCTAGAAAAACCGATAAGCTCGAAGCTTACATGTACATCAACGATATGATCAACAGCGGAGGAATTGTTTATAAACTGTAAGATTTGAAAAACTGTTCGTTTTTATCTTTTGAGGAAATTAATTGATTTTGTTTGAGTTGAGTTAATAATTTATGAAAATAATTAATAAAATTCAAAATAATTTTACTGAAAGTTAAGTTGATTAATTTTTGAGTTGATCTTTCGACAAATCAAAAATTATTAGGAAAATACATCGCTTATTGTATTAAGAATAAAATGCTTCTTTGAAAAAAATGGAAAAATTTTAAAAATTTATATTCTTGAACAATCGCATTTGAAGTTAATTAAATTTGCAAAAGTGTCTTTTAGAGACTCGGCGACGTTTATGTACATGTATATGATCTAGGATTTTATGATGATACGTGATCTAGGATTTTCCTAAGGGGGGAGCGGTACCCCATTTCCCAAAAACAGTCGAAAATAGTTTCCAAAATTTGCCATTCACATGCGAAATAGAGTTTTTTCGACGTTTTGCATTGTCTACTCTTATTTAAAATTGTTTTTGGTGCAATACTTTGTCGACAGATTTTTCTTAGAAGCTTGAATCACTGCTATATCACCTGTCTTCCTAGCATTTGACGTGGAATGTCGCAATTTCTTAAATTTATGCTCAAAATAGAAGAAAGCTGCTTCTGCTCTTGAAATCGCTCTGAAACCTATTCCCTGAGCAGAAATATGACTTCCGGGCCGCCAGGAAAGTAAATATATGTCATTAATAAATATTATCCGACGCGAAGCGCCGGAAAAATTCGAGAAATCAGGATCACTAGCGGCCAAAAATCATTGCAAATCATACAGGGTGGCCCAAAATGGCTACATTCCGATTTGACAGGTCATAACTTCGGCTCACCTGAACTTCAAAGCTTCAAAATGGCTGCGTTCGATAGAAAAAAGTCTCTTCTTTCCAAATGTGTGAAAAATTTTGGTCGAGTCTCAGTGCTCCGGGCGCTAAGGCAATTTGTTTACACCCTACTTTAATATTGTTTAAACGCCAATAGCGTCATTGGTCCCGCCATTAATTTGCACCCTCTTTTGACGATATCCTGAAATTTTTGCACTCGGTAGGACGCGCATCTATTCTGGAGATTTAAAAATGTGCTTATTAATTTTTGTGACAGGATATTTAATAATACAATGCGGAAACCATAGGGTTTATACAAAGAGGTGTAAACAAATCGCCGTATTGCAGGTACCGCTAAAAGCTGGCCAAAATTTTTAACGTTGATCAAATAAAGACATGTTCACCTATCTAATGCAGCTGGTCTTAAGATTTTATTTCAAGATCAGCCGATGTTATGACGTTTTAAAAATGTAGCCTTTTTTATGGGCCACCATCCATTCGTTATCTCGCCAGATATTTTTGGCCCATGGGTGCGGAGAGGGGCGGCCGCACCACGCCCACTTAAATCCGCCCCTGCATATGTATCAAAAGTGAACGTGCTGCTCTAAAAATATCAATTAGAGTTTAAAATTTTCTAGCACTTTGGGAGTTCCTAAAATCGCTACATTTCCTTGGAGATGTACGAAAGAAAGGAGAAAAACGAAAACGTTGCAATTATTTTTCAAAAATTGAATTTTATAAGCTGTTGCAATAAAATAAGAATTTTCACAAGTCTGAATATTCAAAGCTTCGTAAAAATGCCAGTTACGTTATGCGATTGACTATAAATGTTTAAAAATCAATATAATCAACAAAGTTATAACTGACTATACTCGTCTGCAATTTTTAAATTTTTTCGAAATAGTTTTTTAACTTCTATCATTATTAATTCACTTTGATAGAAACAGGTCTTCAATCCTGCATATACTATTCCTTTACCAGCTTTTTCTAACTTTCGAGCACATAATTATGGTTTTAAATATTTTTAGTTCTTATTTAGTTCTGAAATGTTTTTGTCTGTCTTATAGTTTTCAAACAGTTTTTGCAAAATTATGAGCTTGTCTATTCAAAATTTAGTAATTTATTCTTTTGAATAAATAAATATTTATCAAATTACAAAAATTATTTAAGCATCTCTGGCAATTGGCCTTCCATCACCGAAGCTGGTCCAACCAATGATGCGAAGGTCGACTACGATTTTTCGGATAAAAAATGGGAAAACGTTTCGAAAGACGCGAAAAATTTTATCGAGAAAATCTTTGCAATCAACAAAAAGTGAGATTAAAAGAAATGAATTAGCGTGCTAAAGGAGAGAATTATAATTTATGATTGCTTTATATTCTTTCTTAGGCTCAATTTATTAATTTAGGAGCCATCTTAATTAATTAATTAATTAATTAATCATAATCTTTTTCTTTTTCATACGTCATTTTATTTTCTTTTCTGTCCTGAACTTGTTTATTTAACGAATAAGTGGCCAAGTCTAGTAAGTAATTTAATATCTTTCATGCAATGCCTCTTATTCGGTAAGAATCTTCGAATAAATAATCTATTAATTATTCAAAAGATTGAGTTAAAATATTATATTATTTTAAAAGACATTCAGCAACGGACGAATGAATTGTGGGCGTTGAGACCTTAGGTGGGCAGCACCGAAATTCTGGGTTGTGTGTGTGTGTGTGTGTGTGTGTGTGTGTGTGCAAGATTTTTCAAAGGTCAAACGATGGTCTTAAAAATGGTGGTATGGCAAAAAGCACCATTTTTCAAGTTTCTTATCGAACACTGTCCATTGGCATCAAAAATTTGCGTAAAAATAAAAAAAAATTTACAAAAAATTGAATTTGGGGGGGGGGTATTTTTGTATCTGGGGCATATTTGGCCTTCTGGGGGGATGCACACCCCCAACCCCCTTCCACACTCCCACGTGTGGTTGAGGCGTTCGCTAGCAAAGTACCGACTAAATAAAACTATGCTTAAAATCACCGCTTCTGGCCCTAAGTTAGAGATATTAAAAGATTAAAATCTCAAGAATTCCGTTTACTGATTTTAATTTTAAAATTTTCAGAAATTTGATGACCGCTAAAGAAGCGTTGGCTCAATCCTGGCTGAATGACGTAAGAAGGCTTTAAGCTTTTTCAAGGCTATGACTTTGTTAATTATATATATTTCGTACATTATTGATTCTTTAGCATTTAGGTACTGTACACCATATGCTTATGTAATTTATGCACTACTTAATAGAAAACTCTATCACAATAGTACTACATTTTTACTACGTAATAAGGTTTTTTCAAATTATAGCGAATAATATATCTTTTAAGGCGTTGAAAATTCAGAAAAGTATTTTTATTCAGAGCTTGGTACTGTCCGATCGCATATACTCACATGCTTGTGATGTACATGCAAGTTTATTATTTTTTGTTTGATTGATTAAAATTCATACTTTTTGAATATGTTGCGCTTGTACGGTGTTTCAAAAAATATCAGTCGTAATTGACAACTTAAGAACGGTCTTGAGAAAAGATGAATGAAAGAGCGATTTTAGAAAAATCGGAAAATTTGGCTAAATAATTGAAATCATTGAAATTATTTCTAATTCACCTAATTTTTTTGTAAATGTTAAAGGATATTCATAGTTACGGATCGAAAAATCTGTAATAGAATAAGAAATGCCATAAATCTTAAAAAGGGTGTAGGAAGTTAGAAAGGTTTTCGCAATTTCATTATTTTAAAATGCTTTTCAATATTCCTTACTTCCTTTTGCTTGAAAAGCGACGTGACTTATTTTACGAGTGTGTTGACCTCGGTCAATGCAATGCAATCTTAAATAAGATATCTTGTTTTGAAAAACGAAGATACGTACAGCCTGACTAGTTTGGGGTCATCCAGTTTTCGTGTTTTTTTATAGTTTTTTCAATTGTTTTGCGCTAAAATAATATTAAACCTTAGCTTAAAAAATACCATCATCAACAGTTTCTGGTCGATTTCAAATGCTTTTCCGGAAAAGTTTTGATTTTAATACGTTTTTGGCCTTAGTTTTATCTAAACAATTTGGCCTTCCGACTTTCTGGGTTCCAGCCAGACCCCTGTAGCCCATCACCTGCATAAATTTATGATAAAACCCATTTGCTTTTTCAATCAAAACCCAATTTATAAATAATATTCTGATTTTCAGTCAAAGGCAGCGCATCACGGATGAGCGGAGAATCAGACGATTGTATAGCTACACATCTAGTCAAGAGTTTCTCTTATCATCAAGTCTATTTAATTTGAATATTTTCAGCTAAAATTGTGTCATTCCAGTTTTGTTAAATATTTGGCTTTCTAGCGTCGCGTAATCTCGTTCAATATTTTTTAGCGTTGCCTCAATTTTTATTTTAACGTTAGTAAATTTAATTGTGCTGGCATCGTTGATTGAGAGAAAGACAACATGCATTTACGTGTTATTTGAGCTATCAAATGAAAAAATATTCGGATAACAAAAAAGAGTGCGCCGATTGAGTGGATCTGTTCATTAGCGTGGCTAAAGACAGATAAATTTGAAGTACAACCGACAAATTTGTACCTTTCTCGTGATAAAGAAAACAATTAAAAATTTTTGCGAAATTTTTATGATTTCACAATTTTTAACGGGAATAACTGGACTGTTTTACGTATAGCGAAAACGACAATCTGCGTATTTGGACCCATTAAACGTACATGCAAAATTTGCTTTATTGAAATAGGAACGGAACAAAAAAAAAGAATGTAAGAATGAATGGGTGAATAGATAATATCGCTTCCTTGGAAACGATATTGATGACAAATGGGAACTCATTTGCGTATAATAAGAACTTTTGGCTAATCAAATAATGGCCAGAGCGGTTATATTTATGAGCAAACAAGTTATCCGAGGGAACATGGTGAAAATAGCGTTTTCCGGCAAGTAAGTATAATAGCTGAAATAAAAGTACGGTGATCAACAATGAAAAGCTAAAGTAATAGAAGGGGGCACCGTGCTTTTTCAGACAAACTTCTTATCCGTTTTTCCGTTAGATTTTCAAACGCGCGATCTTAAATTTTCTTATCGTACTATTCTTGTGATACGTCCATACAAACAATTTTATGCAAATTGTACGTTTGCCCCGTTTATTCTCAACGAAACATCTGACTTATTAGCAAAAATAAATAAAATAATGAGAATAAAATGTCAAATTCGAGATGCGACCAATGAGCAATATTTTAACCCAGTTCGCTTAATTTTTATTTGTTATACGTAACATTTTCACTTTAAATCTGATAAAAAATTCATAGGCAAAATCATCCCATTTGTTTCATTTATTCGTCGTTTGACACCATATACGTATACATTTCGCGGATGCTCTTGAACTGTTCTAATCATCCATTTTTTATATGCAAAGTCCATTTCTACTATTCAAACTAAACGTCTCGTATTTTTACGTACTTTTATACTTTATTAATCTTACTATTTTTACCTTTATTTTTGGATGTACTTTTTGTTCTATTTTCATATTCACCACCTTTATTATATGAAATTTTTGAACTTACGTCATCGTCAATTTCTCATTGAAATGATGAGGAATTTTGAGCCGCAGGACTGCATGTCAAGCCGACCTTGTGCATTTAAGCAACTTTTTTAAAAAAATCAAGAAATTTGCGTAGTATATAGGTACGCACGTATGTATATGCCGAATTCCGAATTTTTATATAAAGGACCAAAAACTGCAATGTTGTGTGGACATTCTTTCGGTTCATACCTAGATGACTGAAGATTGTTTGTTAGCGTGTCATTCTCATACATAACACAACGCCATCCGCAAGCAAAAGTTGGGTCCTTTTATCTTTTACGACTGGCTGATCACTTTATCTAAGTAAATTTACCTTATTATTATTGCACTTCACCATGACACGCCAAGTTCTTCGTCAAGTTGAAAATTGGTCGCAATGTTTAATTAAAAGCATACAACCTACATATTTATCGTGCAATCAATAAACGTTAAATTTTTCTTATCAGCTGCGCAAGCATTGCAGGTTCATCAGCCGTCTGAAAGACAAATAAATGCGGCGATTATTCGATTATTAGTCTAGGCTAGGCCAATTGATCTGTGTATCCGTTTCAGATTGATCAATTTATTGAAATATAGGTAAGTGTTGTAGCTTCGTACTGATTTTTTGGAACATTCGTGCGATTTGATCGCGTTTTCTGTAAAAAAATGCAATTGCCATCATTCTTGCTATTTTTTGTGTGCAGCATGGCTTGCCAGGATTTAATTAGTCAGCCGGAGATCTTTTTGAGCTGAAATAAGATAAAACTTTATGCTAAAACAGCGCAAAAATACATTAATTCGCAGTTTCTAATAAAGTATAAGGATTTCTCGCGTGAAAGCCTTGTTTTTATCCATTTTTAGCCAGAATTATGCTTATTTCTGGCAGAAACTTTCAACCTGTTAAAATGCTAACTTTAGCAATAGTTTTAAATAATGCATCGAAAACTGTTGTAAATTATTATGTGCGGATTATCTTTAGTGCGATTCCTCGAAACATTTCTCTGGAGAAAATGCGACGTACAAACAATGAAAACGTTACGATTCAAGAGTATGGTTCGGAAATTCGTTCGATCGAGGCGACGGCATGGGTTGCATCAAACGAGTAATTATGATAAAAATACAAATAACAATAAAAATGTCCTTTGTTATAATCATCTTCCTCATTCAGGCTCGTGTCTAGTATTTTATTTCAAGAGCTGGACTTAAAGTTTATAAAGTTTATTATTACTCTCGAAAAATTGTCATTTTTTAGATATTTTTTTAATTTTTTAAATATAGTTTTACATATTTTCAACCTGATAAGGATATTGCGTCATTTTGACTGCGTCTAGTTACTTAGCTTAAAATAACTGATTTCTTTAGGTTTGGCTTGGGCAATAGAAAGAAAAATTTTGAAGATTTAATCTTCTCGCTAAAATTCTAAAACAATGTGCTAACATCCTGTTCGGTAATTTGGTAATTTTTGTCGTTTTCCTCATTTAATATCATAACTGCTTCCCACAAATTTCGAGTAGTAAAACATATGGTCTTGACAATTTGCGCAGCATGGTTGATCTGGGGTGGGGGAATAGCTAAGAGTCTTTTATGGTATTCAAATCATGCTTTAATGTTAGAATAGCATACAGATATCTTTTATTCTCAGTTTCTGTTCACTTTAACGCTCTTTTGCAAAAAAAAATTTATTTTTATAAACGGTAGAACCGTTATTTTGTCTTATTTTTTCCGAAAAAGTGTTCATTTGTTCATTTTAGAGACCCAAACTTAGACCATGTATACGCCGCACGGTCGGTATAGGGCAGGAAAAAATTTTTTATTTTAAATAATATTTCAATATTGTAATTTAATATTTTTAATAATATTTTTGCAAAATATTTTTAATTTTCATCAATTTTTCCGTTCTGGGAGGGTCTAGAACCCAAACCCCCGCGTGCATGATAGCTGTTAGGAAGATGGAAGGTGGTTAAATTTTGTGCAAATATTTGAAGTTTAGTCTCTTCAAAGATTTTTCAAAAAAAGCGTCTGTTAGGATTGAAAAAAATAGTGACGAAAAAATTGCAACAATAAAAAATTAAATGTGTCAAAACGAAATTTTAAATTCTAAAAAACTCAAAACTCTTAGTAAAAGAGAGCACCACGAAAATTTAGGGACTTCTGATGAAAACTCGTGAACTTTATAAGGCGGCGAATGTTATTACACACCCAGTAAATTTATGTTTTATGTCTTATTAGTCTAGGTCGCAAATCGATCGATAAACTAAATTCTCCCGATACACATTGAATTATAATTTGCCGAATCATTTGTTCGTTATGTCCTTGAATGTTTTTATATCATTATTTTTGATATTTCTGTCGTGTTTTGACAACTTTCTCGTGAATAATTTTGTTGCTCTTCAGTGCATAAATGAATTTTGTGTTTCAGAATTTACAAGAATGGCTTTACGCCGAAAGTATTTCAGACTAGAAACTCTGTTCTAACGTAAGCAATCAAGCACTTTATTATTAGATTACGAGTAGTATTTCTTACTTAATTACTTCAAAAAAATAAATAAAACGTTTGAGATAAAAAGATTGAATTAGACGTAAACATTGATTCGAAATTAAATCGGCTGTATTTCACTTATTTTATTTTTCAATTGAAAATAAAATTAGCTAACGTCAAGTAAAATGTCAAGAGTTTTCGTTCTTTGCAACTTTGAAAGGAAAATAAAAGTCCTTCTACATCATTAAATGCTCTGTAATGTAATTGACGATCTTTCACTATTATCCGGACTTTTATTAATAATATTTTATGTATTTTGTTGAAATTTTCATCACTAAAAATAATTTTTGTTTTATGTTTATCGATTCGCGATATTCTCGCACATTTATTTAGAGATTTGTTTCATGTCAACCACATCAGATGCATATATCACATATCGATTGCCTTATTAGTCATATTTTTAATCCGGACCATACTCGAGGACTTCTTGCAGGAAGGCAGGTTAGTCCAAGAAGGCATTCTATTCTTTATTTTGGGTTTCAAAATTTGAAAAATTTGCATACTTACTTTTTGTATGAATTCCTCTGTATACAAAAACATTTATATCATTTTATTTGCCTTATAAAACACACATAAACCCCTAATTTCCGTTTATTATTACTTGTCACGTATTTTCCGCCGAAAGTTAGAAAAATTATTTTCCAAGCTCTTAATTTTTTTAAAGTTGTTCACTCGATCCAATGTTATATACAGAATGGCATCTTTCCACCTAATAAAAACTTTCGTTTCTATTTCAGCTAGCTTCATCATTTTATTATTAAGTCATTTTCCCTATTTAATCTTGTTAAATGTGATTTTAAGTTGTTTCGTTTGTTTATTCGATTGCACACTTGATCAATTGTGATCCTTCTTTCACCGCATGCCAATTTTCTACTTTTTTGTTGACGATGCTCAAACTTATAATCTTATTTTTTTAATTTTTAATTTACAATTTATTTTACTATTCGGATCAACCCTGCTCATGTTTTATTTTTAATTTATATCATTTGCATGGTTTTTAAGCATTAATCTTCACGTTGACCTAATAGTTTGGAACTTGAGCCAATTTCACGTAGTCATACGATGTTGGTTCCTGATGCTTGCCAGCATTATCCTCATTTTCTATCCTTCTTTTTGCCTTTGGTTTAAGCGGCATCCGTTTGGTAAGATTATCATGGATAAGGCATTAAGGAAATTGATAAAATTTAATATCGTTAGCTGATAAAAAATTTGAATCTTTGTACAACGCACTTCTAATTAT